>CM054152.1:35963909-36153909 GCA_028751875.1 Rapana venosa | reverse complement strand
AATGACTTAAAGGTAATGGTAGTAGTTGACAAGAGTGTCATGTGATTAGAATGTTTCTGGTATTGCCAGAAATGATACTGTGTATCTTGAATTCATGAACCAGTTTGTCTAATGGCTGCTGTCTTCTCCCTTAACTCTTCCTCCTGAAGTTTTCAGGCTGTGTGTCATGGGCAAGTTGAAACTGGCCGAAACCATCCATCTGTAGGATGCATGCTGGGTATGCGTCGTCCATCCCGCCTACCATAGCTGTCCGTCTCTTTCTACAAAAAATGAAGGGGATTTTAATGAGCATGCAAAATGTGATGATATGCATGTGTTTGCACATAATTAGATGGTTATGTTGCAAAATCTTAAGTGTTGTCCAGTCGACCAGACTGGAATAGGTGAAGGTGAAGATCATGTTAGAGCTATGAGAGATTTGTCTGTAGGAAATTTAAAGTTTCTTTGTAGTTCAGTACAGTGCCATTTTTTTTCTTTCTGCTTGCATGTTCATTTACTGTAAAATTGGATTTTTTTTTTGGTGTCAGCTTGTCTTGAACGGGTCTTGTTGCCTTGGGATCTTATAAAGAGGTAGACAGAGGAAGAAATGAGTAGACAGCATCAGTGAATGGTCCCAAAAGGCTTTGTCAAGACACAGGCGTTGGCACACAACTGCTACAAGTAGAGAGAGCTGGTGGCTTTCAGAGCAGTGCCGTCACAGTGGCTCTTGGTTAAGGGGTTAATGTACTGTGTATGTAGGAAGTATACTTTGTACCCAGGATCCAGACAGTTATTATTGGAAAGCTTGTTCATGTTGTTTTGTTTGATGTGTTTCTGGACAATATGAATTATCAGATGTTAACTCAAGAGTGTGCTGACATGCATTTTTGTTGATACATGTCGTACCAGTCCAATCCAGTCTTGTTGTTTACAGCCCTGCCAACCACAGAGACCATTTCGGGGCTGTTACTAGCAGCAGCTGCAGCACCCTTCGTGTAGAACAGAAAGGTGTTGAAGACATGGGCTGAAACAGATGTTAGTCAAGATGATAATGTATGCTCAGGAAGGAATAACAGAGACACCAACCCACCTTCTGCAGCCACCTTTTCCTGTCCTTACTGCCACCGAGTCTGTCAGGCTAGGATTGGGTTGTCTTGTTATTTGGGGTTGTTATTTTTTAGGGGGTGGGGGTGGGAGGGAGTCTTCAGGTTCTTGAGGTTCACGTATGGTGAGATTTTGTGTATACGACCGTTTTTGCCCACCATGAAGGTAGCCACAGTCTGACTTCAGGGATGGATTGGTATGACAGGCCATGTTCCCATGTTCACTCCCATGACACCCATATCTTCTGTGATTTACACGATCTTCGTTAAATCAGTGAATTTGAAAAGTGCACTCCCCTCCCAAAGAAGGCAGTATTTACTAAATCCGTATCTATACACCCCACCCCCTCACGACCCAGAGAAAGAAAAAGAAAGCAACCCACCTTTACCTTTTTCTTTCCTTCTCCTCCTCCTCCAGTGCTGCGCGTCGTCCGTCTTGCTGACCCTGCTGCAGCGCGACCCCGTCCTCCTCCCCTCCCTCTCCCCCGGCAACAGGGCCACGCCCATCGTCATGGCGGCCGTGGCGTCGCTCGTCGCCTCGACGCTGTCGCAGTCGCGCCTGTGGCGGTGGGGGTGGCCCGGGTCCGTGGCGCTGGGGGTGGGGGAGGTGGTGAGCGTGGTGTGCTCTCTGCCGGTGTATGCGGGGCTGGCGAGCGTGCTGTGGTGGGGCCAGGTGTGGGGGGAGAGGGCGGTGGTCTTCGCCCTGCCCTTCAACGCCTTCGTCCTGCTCCTGGCCTCCAGCTACGCGGGCTGGGCGCTGTGCCTGGCCGGCCTGGTGTGCGGGCTGGGGCTGATGCTGTACCGGCTGCCCCTCGTGCCGTACCAGCCCGAGTCGTTTTAGTGTGTGTGTGTAGGGGGTGGGGGGTGTGTGTGGTGGGGGGGGAGTGTGTGTGTGTGGGGGGGGGGGGGGGAGGAGAGTGTGTGTGTATAGGGGGTGAGAGAGAGAGAGTGTGTGTGTGTACAGGGGGGGAGTGTGTGAGTGTGTGTGTGCACAGGGAATGTGTGTGTACAGGGGAAGAGTGTGCATGTGTGTCTGCACAGGGAATGTGTGTGTACAGGGGAAGAGTGTGTATGTGTGTCTGCACAGGGAATGTGTGTGTACAGGGGAAGAGTGTGTATGTGTGTCTGCACAGGGAATGTGTGTCTACAGGGGAAGAGTGTGTATGTGTGTCTGCACAGGGAATGTGTGTGTACAGGGGAAGAGTGTGTGTGTGCATGTGTTTCTGCACAGGGAATGTGTGTGTACAGGGGAAGAGTGTGTGTGTGCATGTGTTTCTGCACAGGGAATGTGTGTGTACAGGGGAAGAGTGTGTGTGTGCATGTGTTTCTGCACAGGGAATGTGTGTGTACAGGGGAAGAGTGTGTGTGTGCATGTGTTTCTGCACAGGGAATGTGTGTGTACAGGGGGAGAGTGTGTGTGTGCATGTGTTTCTGCACAGGGAATGTGTGTGTACAGGGGAAGAGTGTGTGTGTGCATGTGTGTCTGCACAGGAATGTGTGTGTATATAGGGGGAGAGAGTGTGTGTGCATGTGTTTCTGCACAGGGAATGTGTGTGTATACAGGGGGAGAGAGTGTGTATGTATTTAGGGGAGGTGGGTGGTGGTTTGGGGTGGGGAGATTTGGTGGGAGGGTGAGAAAGGATGCTGAAAGGGGTGTGTATGGTGAGTGAAAGTTTTATGCTTTGTTGTTTTGTGTTTGTACATAAGCACCCCGTTGAAGTTTGCACATTTATGATGTATTTTGTCATATAGAACATACCTTTATATGGTACTTTGTTATTATTTTACAGTGTCCTTGTGTGTATTCTGCACTTCATGTGAGAGCGTATGTAGCCCTATTCATTATTTTGTATTGTTTTGTGTGTGTGTGTATTGTTTTATTTTTTTTAACATTTTATTCTTTTATATCGATAATGGAATAAGTACTTAAGTGCTTTTTTACATCCAGTCCCCGTGTGTATGCGGTTTTGTAATTGGTGTGTGTGTGTGTGCATGTTCCCACAAGTCAGGGGTGGAGTTATGCCCCCAACATTTTGTTATCACTGTGTGCATATGGACCACACTGTGCGTGTGTGTTGTTGTGAGTGTAGCTTTGTATCCTTCTGTCACTGTTTATGAATAATGTTCAATATTTCGTTAAAAATATTTTTTATTTATTCTTTTATTTCAAGGATATAGGAATAGCACTTGTGAGCTTTTTTTTTACATCCGGTCCCCATGTGCACGTGGAATAAGCACTTGCAGCCTTTTTTTAAAAAACATCCAGTGCCTGTGTGTATGCGGTTCTTTTCAGTCTTGTCATCCGTTTCCACCAGCACAAATGGCCTACTCTTCCGAAAGATGGAGCATGTTTTAACATGTGCACAAGATGTGATCTCTGCCTGTGTGTATGTGGAACTGTGAAAAGACGTTAAATGAATTTGAAATGTGGATGAAGCCACCTTCCCTCCCACCGCAGTACCCCTCCCCTGTTTCCAGCAGGAGGGCGAGCCTTCAGGGCCCAGGGCAGCAACAGGCTCCAGGTCAAACACTGTGTCAGTTGGTGATGGAAGGTAAGTGCCAAGGCCTGCATTGAACTGTCGTTATGTTGAAATTGTTACACTGAGATTGTCGTTATGTTGAAATTGTTACACTGAGATTGTCGTTATGTTGAAATTGTTACACTGAGATGGTCGTTATGTTGAAATTGTTACACTGAGATTGTTGTGAAATTGTTGTTATGTTGAAATTGTTACACTAAGATTGTCATGAACCATGACAAGCTCTTAGTGTAACATCCTTTGCTGTCTGTGTCATATGTGTAATTGCGTGTGTGTGTATGATCGTGATGTTGAAATTGTTACATTGAGATTGTCTTCAACCATGACAAGCTCTTAGTGTAACATCCTTTGCTGTCTGTGTCATATGTGTAATTGTGTGTGTGTGTATGATCGTGTATTGTTACCTTCGTTCTTCTTGTGTTATTTATTTATGTATGTAAATATGTAACACTGGGTCTTTCTCTCAGCGTGCACATGTGTACTGTGTTATTGTACAAGTTCATAATCTAGTGTTTTGGTGTCTAAGCACAGTGTCTGCATGTGCACTCTGTAATAATGTATGTGTGTAATCTGAAAGTCCTGTCTTGTGTTGTGTGTGTAAATATATTTAATAGTGTGGCATACTTCAGGAGTGTACTTAATATACCATGTCATCCTTCGGATGAGACTATAAACCGAGGCCCCGTGTTCGAACGCATGCAGAACATCTTGCGCACACGTTAAATCCTGTTCCACTTTTCAGAAGAGTAGGCCATTGTGTGCTGGTGGAAACAGATGACAAAATTTACAAAACCACATACACACGGGGACTGGATGTAAAAAAGCACATGAGTGCTTATTCCATTATCCTTGATATAAAAGAGTAAATAAAATAAAAATAAAAAAATAAATTCTACACATTTATATGACTGCAATATTGTCAGAGTATGTTGTCTGTATATATATATATGTATGTATATCCCGAAAGTCTCTGAGGTGACACATACTTGGCGCAACAATCGCAGGAACTGTTGCACACTGTCTGTGTTGTAAAACTACACACACCAATAGACAAGAGTTGGAAAAGGTTACTGCAGGGTAGCACAACACCTTTCACTGTGTACAGAAAAAGAAACCCACTGTCCATACTGCTGAAGTGGAGACAGTTTTGCCAGAAATGTTTTTTTCCAGTTGTATCTTGGCACAAGCTCTATGTTGCGAGATTTTGTGTGTGTGACTATCTTTACCCACCATTAAGGTAGCCGCATTCCAACTTCAGGATGCCAGAAACAAACGAATATATTAATCTTGGCCTAAAAGCAAAGGAGGTCTGAGCACAGTTTCTTAAGGAGGCACTGAAGTATATATATATATGTTTATTTTTATATTCTTTTCTTTTGAGGATAATGGAATAAGCACTCATGTCCTTTTTTTACACCCAGTCCCACGGAGCACTGGTTGGCATTTTTTAAGACTTAACTGTAAAAAACAGTTCTCGACTCCCTCCTCCCCTTACAGTGAGTGTGTGTGAGTGAGTGAGTGAGTGAGTGCCATGTATGTATTTCATGTGGGTGTGAAGTGAGCTGTCTGCTTCATTCCATGTCATTATATGTATGGACAGAGAATGTGTGGCATGGATGAGACTGTGAGGTGAAACAGACACGAACACAGGTGATTTTTTTCTTTAAAAGTTTTTACAATGAAAAACTCTTTGTGAAATCCGTTGATGTACCTGCACTGTGTACTACTACTTGTTGTGATCTGATGGAACCCTTCTGTGTTTGCCTATTTCAAAGATGTATGCTGTATTTATCACGCTAAACCTGTCTGTACATTCTATGATCTTCTGCACACTTTGTTGGTCAATTTTGATCACCTCACGCGTTGAATGGTGGGAAAGTTTAACTAAGATAATTTTGTATTTGCACCTTTCTCACGGTTAATTTATTGACATTCCTGTGTGTTTTACAATGATCATGGTCACAGATATGTGTGTGAAATGGAACAATATCTGTGCCTGTTATGTCATGAACTTTTAAACTTTAGCCATGTGTATATGTTTTAAGGATTGCGTGTTGTGATCAGTGATAAGTGTAATTACTCAAACATAACCCTTCCCTGGGAAAAAAATGTCATCAGAATTTTTCAGTGTTTTATGGTCATGAATAACATCCAGCACCAGTCTGCATTTCGTTTCTCTGTCAGTGTCCTACAAATGTGCAATATGGTAAACCCGTCCGCCTTGTTGTTTTGTATTCAGTTAATTCCAGAAAAAATACCAGAAGTACGGATCCAGTGAAGATAAGTGTTGAGTGATTTTCATCAAGAATATATTCAATTAGTCATCAGGAGACAGGGAAATGGTTACAGGTGTACATTGTATAGTTTGTGTTCACTTTGTGAACGCTGAACTGTGTACTGTAGTAGGCCTTTGATCTTATATCTGACAACGAAATACATATGCCTTTAGTCCTAAATATACACATTTAGATTACGTTATCAAATTTACCACAAGTAGTACATGTTAATGTTTTAAAGCAAAAGCTTTTGATAGGCTAATGTCATTGTGTGTGTGTTTGAGTGTGAATTAGGGGAGAGAAGAATATTTTGGGAGGTGGGAAGGGGGGGATAGAAGTAGCTGGAAGAAAGGGCTTTCTACTGAGGGAGTTCCTGTATGAAACATCTGCACCAATGTGGCCTTTTGTTAGGAGAGAGAGTAGAGTTTTGCGGTCCTGTTCCCTTCTGTTGTCATTGGGAGTGATGAAGTCAGCAGAACAGCTGATGTCCATGGCAGGGCTTAATCTGAATCGCCTCCAGAAATCCAGTGGTTGAGGTTATACCCCATTAACTGTGGTCTTGCACAGAATGCTGAGGCCAAGTGTTAGAAAGGGTCAAGATTTGGAACATACTCCTTTTCAGAAGAAAGATATATAACTGGTTTCAATTTGGAGTAGATTTGGTGATGGTTATGATATGACCTAAGCGGGTTTGCTGGACTGTAAGATTGCCAGACTGAAAACTTAATATCTGTTGTTTTTGGCAGTGTAATGTGAATAACCACTTTTTTCCTGGTGTTTCGTTCAGACCCTTTTGCGCTTTATGGTCAATAAAAATCACACCTTCTAGTACTTTTGTTTTTTCTCTGAACGCGAGTCAAGAGTAATATCAGGCTTTGCGAATGCTTAGAAAGAGTAGATTAGATCTCTCTCGCTCAGTGTCACAGCCACAGCGCACATTTAAACGTCCATACAAGTTCTTCCCATGTGTGTGCAGGAATAAAACACGTCAGACCTGGAGTATTTAACAACATTTATTTTTCTTTCAAACTTTTGTTTTGTTTGTAAAATTGCTCAGCTAAGAGAACAAAAATGCTCCAAAGCTTCTCATTGTGAGAGAGGATAGAATTCTAGGGACGGGCATATGACAAAGTGGTTTTTCTGTAAATTGGCAATTTCTTTTGGACGGAAACAATCTTTGTTGGCACATTTACCCTTTAGAAAAAAAAAAGAAAAGAAAAGAAAGCCATCAAGTAATTTGACTAATGCAACAACAAAAAAGTATCTCAATAACTGGCAATATAAAGGTAATTTTAGAGTATTTACATGCACATATTTATGGAATGTGACTGAATGTAACAGTAAGATATGCAGCCATGTATTAATAATAATATAGAAAACACAATCACTCAGATAACAGATGATAAAATACTGGTTAAAAAAAACAACACCTGATGATGGAATACTGCTTACAAAAATTATGTGCATACTTATAGTTCATTCGATTGAAAAAAAAAAAGTCTTTTCAGCAGTGTTTCCACAAGTTTCTCAAAACTTATTTGACAGAAATGGTTAATGCTGATGGTGTTCTGGGAATGGCTCACAACCTTTATACACTGAACATCATTAGTTAGGGCATGATCTAAAAACTGATGTGTGGATAAATATGGCATGTAATTACAGAACGTTGGCTTCTGATTTAATCAGCAGTTATTTTTGTTTAGGCATTCCATGGTAAATATATAAAATATCACAAGTCGGACATTTCATGGTATACATACATAATATCACATGTCATACTTGTTTATATCACAAAACATCCCTATTTTCAACAAACTTATCAACATTTCTCACAACATTACTGTCAATTTACAGTTTCTGTGTACATACAATATTAGGAACACACATGCACTCACACATTGCACATACAAACAAACAAAAAAGAAACAGGTCTCAAGCAATATTACAAAGTAATGCTCCAGTAATAAAGCAAGTCATGATGACTTGAAAACAAATGTCTTGGACACTATTTGGCAGGCAGACAGGCATGCAGGCAGAGTTGCCAAAATGCACATTCTTTTCAAGTTTGATTTCACAGTCTCATTGGTGCAGTTTGTTTCTTTGGCCAAATTATTCAGCATTTGATGGCATCATGGTCTTTAGGGCAGAATTACTTTTCAGATGTGGAATATACATTGTGTTAACACTCATTACCTACATAAGCTGTATCTAATCATGATAGTTTGTTACTTTTTCATAAGTTTGATGCACTTCATTGTAATTCGGCAGTTTCGCTTGCTTTTTTTTTCAAACTGAAACATTTCTGACTAGCAGCGACTGCTTTGTTTCTGTGGATCACTTTTCTGCTTTATTTGAATGGTCTTCATGACAATGCCACTTTGTCCACAAGTAAAGCAGAATGATTAAGAATGCATAGGATTTTTTTGCTTTCCCAGTCTTCATTGTCACTTCACTGTTGAAGAAGATTGTATGAGCTTTACTTTTTTATCCATCAAATATTCTTTCTGAATTTCTTTTCTGATTTTGCTATTCCTTTTTTTCAGTTGGATGTTATTTCATTTAGACATGAGAGAAGATCTGCGCTTTTCTTATCACCTTTAAAATTTTCACAGATCATATCCAAAATTATCCATTACCTTTTCTCACCCCCCCCCCCCCCCCCCTCCATCCCTAATTTAAAAAAATGTTGCAAAGAGATAAGACAGATACTGACCATACCAAGTTAAAGAAAATCAATGCAGTATATTCATAAATCTGATATGTCTTGAGCAAGCAAATTCACACTGTAATTGTGTATCACAAACTGCCGTATAACTTGTTGTGGCATAAAAACATAGATTCAATTCAATATTTGGCAAAAAACCACCCCACCCCCTCCCCCCATCAGAACCACAGAATCCAATGTGAATAAGCAGCATCACTCACACTGATGTACTGATCAAAGTGCACAGGGTAAAAAAACATGGTCTGTATCCTCAGTCACTGATATCAATGTTTGAAATAAAATATGGTCACAGGAAGACCAGTTTTTATCAGTAGAAAGCAACAATGTCAAAGGAAAAAAATAATAAAAAGTAAGAAGAAATAAACACAGAAGAAAAAAAAAACAACAACAATAATTCACACCAAAACAATCAGCAGTAAATCTTAGTAAGGACGGATAGTGGCAGACAACCCTCGTAATGCCCAGCGAGTGGCAGGAATGCCCTCCCTTCTGACGTCCAGTTCCATCACCACCTCACGCGGCGCAATTCGGGAATGGTACACGGGGCACTGGTAGGTTTCTGAGGCCCGAGTGGAGTCCTGGCAAATCAGAGTCATTGATGTTAGAAGGAAGTAGACAGTGGTGAGAGTACATGAAATAGGGTCAGTGGTAGTTGTCACTTGTTATTGGTTTGTCTCTAGGTTATGCAGACATACGGGCACTCACATTTTATCAAGGGGGTAAGAGTATATTAGGCTTCAAGATAAAAGATCATTTTAGTCTTCCCACAGAAGAATGATAGATGACTTCAGGGGGAAAATGTCATATGTTGTTTGGAATTACAGAATGTACTTTGAACACCTTTGAAGCCATATCTTCTCCTTTGAGGAGAGAGATGGCCTTTGCCAGGCCCAGTTTGGAAATGTCAGTAAAGTGCCCCAATGATTCCTCAAAGGGAGAGGTGAAGTCAAGAAGTCATCTGTTCCCCTTTAACCATAGCAGCATGGTTTTGGGAACATTCTAGAATGACCTTGCATAGCTGCATGGTGGATCCCAGAATATTCCGGGATGACGTAGGTGATTGTAACTGATGGCTCACTTTCGCTTCAAAGGTCACCCAATCAAGGCCATTGCAGGGCTGCAGAAAAGGTTGAAGAGCATGCACAAACAGCATGAATTTTGGTTGGTTTAGATGGTGATTTAAAAACAAATTTGGACCAGTTGTGATCGTCCATCTCATGCTCCAGAAAAATGGTGGCCAACTTTGTGCCAGAATTTCTTGATACGTTTCACGAGCTGTTTGGCAATATTGACAGTGGGGAGGAATTTTAGAGGTTCAATTTTGTTGAATTACATAATGACAGAGTCGATGAGGTAAGGGTTGTGCAATATTTTTTTTAAAGCTTGGTAGAAATTGACTGTGATCCATTTGAACTGAATAGCACTAGTTTTCCTGGATGCACTTCTTTGCTACTTGACAATAGCGACATCACGGACTGTTATACTTTCTGTTTTTATGCAACAGACTTTGAAATAGTTGTTGTTGAGACAAATCAATATGCTGCTGACTTCTTGGCGTCACATGAAATCAAGCCATCGTCATGTTTTTGTCATAGAAAGCCAAACACCTGGTACAAAATGAGAGTTGACCGCCATGGCAATCACGATGGGGCCAATTGCTTTGCTGGACTTTTCGGAGTATTTGACGACTGATGAAGTGATACAAACTCCTTATTTTGTCAAAACTGTTGTCAAGAGACAGAATTTACCTCATCATGACATTTTTGCATCTCAATAACTACGCTTATCATGTTGAAAGCAACCCTGGCCCTGACTGTGCAACAGTAATAGATAGTGCACATGTGAGACTATTTTTCTTTTTTGATGATTTAAAACGTAATCATAAAAAGTACATGCAGCTATAAAACCATACTCATATTAAAGCTTGTTATTTAACCTTTCCAGTGATTTATAACTTGACATACTTAGTTCAGCTTTACATATTAATATTAACCCTGGTGGTGCTGAATTTACAGCAGCGGGCTCAGTGCTGCTGGCTGAGTTAACATTGGCCTGTGTTGGTTTGAAGCAGGATGGGTGGGATCAATCAACCCTTGATATTGATATGTAAAACTGAACTAAGTATGTTAACTTATAAACCACTCTAAAGCTTAGATAACAAGCTTCCATATGGGTATAATTTAATTACAGCATGAACCGTTTTATGATTATTTAAAAAAAAAAGTTTTCAAGTTGCTCATGCACTTCCTATCACCATCATGCTAAGCACTGTTGTTGAGGTGCAAAATGTCATGATTAGATAAATCCTATCTTTTGCATTAGTTTTGAAAAAAATAAAGAGTTTGTGTTGTTTCATCAGTCGTCAAATACTTAGAAAAGCCCAGAAAAACGACTGGTCCCATAGCAATGGTCACGGCAGTGAACACTCATTTCATGCCAAATGGTGGCTTTCTACGATGAAAACACAATGATGGCTTGATTTTGTGTGATGCCAAGTACTTGGCAGCATATCGATTTGTCTCGACAACAACCGTTTTTAAATCTTGTTGCTTCAAATATAAAGTAAAACAGTCCATGATGTCACAAACGTCGAGTAGCAGAGAAATACATCCAGAAAAACTAGCACTGCTTGGGTTCAGTTGGATCTCGATAAATTTCTACCAAAATATTGCATAATCCTTTCCTCATCAACTCTCATTGTTTCAATCAACTAAACTGAGCTCCTCAAACTCCTCCTCGCCGTCAATATTGTCAGAAAGCTTGCAAAAGGCATCAACAAATTCTGGCACAAAGTTGGCCACTGTTTTTCTTGAGCATGAGAGATGAGTGATTGTGACAGGCCCCCCCTGCCCCCCCCCCCAAAAAAAAAAAAAACCAAAACAAACCCAAACAACCAACAACAACTCCCAAAACAACAACAAAGAAAGAAAGTACCATCTAAACCAATCAAAATTCATGCTGCTCGTGTGTGCTGAATGACCTTCAACCTTTTCTGCAGCCCTGCAATGGCCTTAACATTCATCGGGTGACCTTTGAAAGTGGAGCCGTCAATTATCATATTCCAGGATCTGCCATGCAGCTTTGCAAGGTCATCCCGGAATGTTTGGGCAACAGCAGTACTAAGGTTAACAGTAGCCATTACAGTGTTGTTTTGAAGCTGGGTGGGCTTAAACCACCCTGAAGAGTGGGATTGCCAAACAAGAAACAGACACAAACATGCTGCACAGATGTGACAGGAACATACAATGCTACTTTCTGGAACGCCTTGCCATTGCTGAGTTGTTGTTTTTTTAATTTTAACAAAAAAATTCCCTTACCATTCCTGTTAGTTGTCAAGGGGACATGATGATATGGAAAAGCAATGTTCTTTTTTATTACCCTGTCAGATGAAGTAATCATGAAAATCTCAATCTTATTCCATTTGTAGTCTTACAGACTGTTGGGGCACCACTGAAGATCTTGCAACCAGCTTCCTCCACTCCTTTCTTTTAAATGCGCTAAATGGATATGGGACCTCAGTTTTACTGACTCATGTGAAAGACAAGCACAGAAAACCACCCCTCAAGCGGATGCAGGGGGGACAGTCTGGATTCAGATGGGATTCGAACCTCCGCTCTCTTACCTGTCCTGTGGGTTTGTCGCTGGCGGGCCAACAGGTGAGGTGGACGACAGGTAAGGCGGCGCAGCCAATCCTGGGTGGGGAGTCCTGCAGCTCTCCTGTCGTCTTTTCCCAGGCACAGCCCCACACGTAGATGCCAAACACAAACATCCCCTCCTGCGGCGGGTCTCGTAACTGACACACACACACACACACACACACCAGTCAGGTGTCGGGATTTCTGATCGTTTACAAGTGTAATTCATACATTTTGTTGAAAGATTGGGAAGGGGAGGGGGGGGGGGGGTGTTTGCTGTTTGTTTGTAAAATCACGTTTTATCTAATTTCATTTCAATTTAATTTTCATACATTTGGTCTGAACTTTTCAAGGTTTGTTTTTCCACAATTTTTGCGTTTGTTTGGAGGCATTTTTGTCTGTTCTTTGGCTAGAGCTTTGAGGTTCACCACTGGAGAGATCTCTGCATACGTGGCTGCTTTTGCGCTTTGATTTGTTGCTTTACAAGACTCAGCGCTTTATAAATTCCATACATTATTATTATTATTGTTATTATTAAGGTGGCTGCATTCTGAATTTGGGAATGCACAATATATTAGTTAAGTATGTTCAACACAATGCAAATACGGGTCCACAGAATACAGGAGCATGAAGAGCACCATACATGATATAGACTGGAAACAAAAACCTTTGGATGAGACTATGAACCCCGGTCCCATGTGCAAACGCAAGCGGAACATCTTGTACATACATTAAAACCTGTTCTGCCTTTCAGAAACCAACCATTTTGTGCCAGTAGGAACAGGTAAAATTTACAAAACCGCTTGCACATAGGGATTGGATGTAAAAAAGCATGTGTGCTTATTCCATTCTCTTTGAATTAAAAAGAGTTTGAATAACAATTTAAAGAAGAACAAAAAAAGCTCTCTCTCTTTCTCACCACCTTGCATACACACACTCACACTCACACACACACAGACACACAGAGTTAGTATTGTTGGCACTATATGCAACACAATGAACTGGTTGTTAGACTGGTTGAATGCTACCTTTCTATTGCTCACTATCCATTCCTGATAAAACCTACCACAGCCAATGAACATTAAAGAAAAAAACCTACAAAAACAATGAATTTACCCTGTGCTAAGCCACAAAAAAAGAGAAATGCATCAAGTTTTTTTCTGCTATTTCTACAGTTAGTGCAATGTTAAAAATGTCCTGACACTGACTAGCGCATGTATGCTGGAGGCTTTCATGCCATATGCTCCATAAGCCATAGCTGGCCTGTCCCTCTACAGAAGGTGAAGTGGCTTTTAACCTGACTGTGCACAAAATGGTCTCTCTGCCTTCACATAAGGGATATTGGTGCATAGTCTGACCCCAAAATGTGCAGGGGAATGGCCTCAAAACGAATGTGAACAGTGGGGGCAGAAGAAGACCCCAAGCAAACAAAATCCCCCAGCCACAAGTCAGGATTATGCTTGCTGCACCATCAGACCATGAGTCCAATGCTCAACTACTGAGCCACTGAATAGATTTGGAGAGAGATGATCTAAACAGACCCTAAAGAATTTTTTTTGGGGGGGATGGGGAAGGGGTTACTTGTCTAAATGGAGAGAGCCAAAAAAAAAATCTTGTTTGATGATTAGTCCTACTGGTGCAATTTCTTCCTTCTGACGAAACCTTTCAATTAACAAAGACTTAAAATTAACCATCTCATTTGTATGTGCAGTTCGAGTTCTAAAGTGCAACTGCTATAAATCTGCTGACAGTGTTCAGCAAAGAGTTCATGCCCTCTGCACACAAAAAAGCTGACATCTATCTATAAGCCACAAGGTTAGAAGGTGTTAGTTACAAACTGCACTATTTTCAGTTGAGGTCATGAAATCATAATGCATGTTAGCCATTGATCCAGTCATGCACACTGTCCATTTTCTAAGCACAATGTGAAGATCAAAAAAAAAAAGGCCAGGTGGAATAGCTCTGTCAGTCTGACTATTTGCCTACATAAAAAAGAAAGCAGTCTGATGAATTCATTGCAGAGACAAAGCTGGCTGTTGAACTGAAATCTTCCCATCATCCATTTTCCCCGACTATATGAAAAACACACAGATGCATCTGCCATGTCTATATAAACTTAAAAAGTTTAGTAGGTTCTTTTCGTTTTCAGCTTTCCCTCAGCAATATTCCAGCATGCAGAATATCCTATAAAAGCTACACCAAGATATTCATCAAGACATCTACATAGACATCTACATCTAACCAGCTGAATAATCAACAAACTCCATTTCTGAATGAGGAAAAACAAAATGAGGGGACCACAACTGGTCTGGTTAAGGACTCGCAGAATGGTCAGCATCTCAAGGCGCCTGCTCTTTGCTTCTCTCAGTCACTGTCTCTGCTCTACCAACTGCTGAAGCATGGTATCATGATCTACCTGATCCTCCTTACCAGTGCTGATGTACTTTTTTCATTCTACATAAATCTGATGAAACTGTGTAGTGCTTAGAAGATCACTGATTAAGGGAAGGTTGTATAACTCTTTGCTTCTATAATTCCTTTGACATTGTTATATTAAAAAAAAGTTAAACAGGATCTTTTGACTGTGGGCTAAAAGAAAGTTAAACAGGATCTTTTTGACAGTGGGCTTAGAAATATTCTTTCTGTCAGAAATACCTAAGGTTCAAACAATGCTATAAATTCATTGTGAATGATTACAAAAGAACAATTTAAAGTACAGTATAAGCATAAACAAGCAGTTTACTGACGCAGGTCAGTTTTTATGATAAAAAACAAAAAAACAATCTTTTTTCTGTTTATTGCTTGCAAATACACCTGAAAAAAGTCATGACTGACATTTTAAAACTTACACGTAACATAATCTAGAAGATAAAGGGGGAAAAAAGTAAGAACTAGGTGACAATTCTTCTCCCAATCAACAAAATACTACAAGTCTACACTTGAACAATAAACATGCCCACTGCACTGGTAACCAGTTTTAAATCAAGCAAGACTATTAAAAAAAACTGAACAAAATGAGGCTGCAGCCACTGTCCTGATTCTAAGTGTCTACACCTACACTGCCGACCAGCATACCCATGGAGGTGTATCTAAACTGAAGATGTAGTTGCCGTCAGCTGTATTGGGCGGCTTTTGAGTCAGAAATTGCACCTGAAGGGGGCAAAGACACAGTGGTGACTGGCCATGTCCATGACAAACTTGCATAGATCACTGCCACACCGGCAGCAGATGGCTTTGGTGGCAAGGTAAGGTAAGGTGCCATCAATCTCCACATACCTACCATACTGTTGCTTCCCTTCTTGATGATAGAGGTTTTAACTAATCAATCCTGTACACCTCTGACAAATCTATGGATAACAACAAACATACTAAGTAAATGCTTTATTAAAAACAAACAAACCCCAAATGACCAGACATTTTCAAACAAAGCTTCCTGTAAGATTGGATTTGCAAACAATTATTTTTGCACTTCAAAACATTATTTGGCATGATTACTACAGAAATGTATTAGGAGAGAGAAAGATTGTTCCATAAACAAAGCAGTTGTTAAGGAATGAGATAGTCCAGACTTCAGCTTGACTATGTCCAAAACACCAAGGAAGTACCATCTTCCTCTCTATTACCACTTTAATTTATCCTTTGCATTTTTTCAGCCTGCTGATATTTGTATGCCTTCATTGTGGCCAGAGCCCACCCCATTTACCTTAGGTCTAGGGGTGCTTGTGCCCTGCAACAAGCCCTCCTATGTAATTCACACATTTCTGTGCTGATCCACCCTTGGTGTGGTGTGACAGTAACCTTACGGTGCCACATGTTCTTGAAAATGAACAACGATAATGCTGAATTCTAAGAAGACTTTTTCAGTGAAAAGGGAATGCATGAGGGTTAACCTCTCTGTCTTCAGAAAGGAAAGACAACAACTCCCAGCTGGATGAACTGGGAACTGCACCCCAGCAAAGCCTGCTCAAAATGTCGCCCATGTGAACCTACACTCACGCCAAAGTCGAAAGCGCTGGGCCTGATTTGTCGGGCACTTAACAGCAGTGTAACACATGTTCACCCATATGACGGACAACAACAGCGCCTCCTACAAAGAAGAACCCACATTCATCAATGCTTTACCCTGACCACAGAGAGTTGAAGATGTAACTAACCACTGTGTTATTCCATTTATGTGCTAATACTAATCTTGTGCAGGCAGTCACACTGAAATGAAATTCTGAAACATTACCATGTCTAAATAGATGTCGAGAGATACAAGATTCATCCAAAACCTTCAACCTCTGGTCCGTTTAAATTTACTAAGGTTGCTGACAGCTTTGGGTTGAAGTCCTCAACTAAAAAGGAGAACAAAGTACTGTTCACTGTTAGTGCTAGGTACACACTCTCAAACAACGCATTTAGAATTTAGTTCTGAAAGATTATTGTGAGATGTGTGTTACTTCAGATGTCTCATCCTAAATCAGATTTATTCAAGGGCAAGTTTTCAGCCAGTGAAAAACTTTACCCCACCATCTCTAAGAAGACAAAAGAAAGAAAATGACACCCTTCACATCCACACAACTCACGTGGTCTTTGTCTCGAGAGGTGACTTCTGTCTGGAAGACAAACTGTTCAAAGTTTCCGGAGCGATCTCCAGAGAAAGAGCGGATGCTCTCCTGTTTGAGGAGGGCCAGAAGGCCCCGGGGGTTGAAGAAGGCTCCCAGCCAGTAGGCAGGCATCTTTTCCCGACCCTGGAACAGTTTGCCTCGCCATTACGCCACTGCTGGTGCTTTTGCTGCTGATGTTCTTTCTTCTTTCACACAGGATAATGTATATGCACAATCCTCAAACATTCGGTCACTGTTTTCCTCGCACAGCAATGCGTGTTCACAATCCTCGAGTATTATGTCATGATACCATAATTTTTTTTTTTTTCACACAGCAGAGCGTGTACACAATGCTGAAACATTTTGTCAGGATGCTACTTTTTTTTTTCTTCACAGAGCAGTGTGTGTGTAAGAAGTTGAGACACCAGACACTGGTTGACAGGGGGGGACTCATCTTCTGAACACTCTGTACACCCCTGCTCTCTCTGAAGTTTTCAGCTTCTTTTCTTCTGCATCCACAATTCTGCACTGTTGATGCACACAAACACGCCCATATCCATACCCCATACAACACTCACACACAAACTTCCCCTCACACCCTTCCCTTTCATTAACACCCCCCTCCCCCAACACACACACACACTCTCAGAGCAAAACACAAACATGCATGCATGACCACCCCAGCTGCTCACCAGCGACAGAATGCGCTCAAAATGGTGACAGCGGCTCTGCAGCTCTGTCAGCCACTGGCCCAGGCCCCAGGTGAGAGGCGGGGCGGAGTGACCCGACATGTCGCACCACAGCTGTGGAATGCGCAGGTGATGAAGGTCATCGGCCACGGACAGCGTGTGCTCCGACATCTGGTCTCCCAGAAGGTTGGATTCCGTGGCCACTTTGATTGCCTGCAGACAGAACAGTGCGCAACGTGTGATGAACTCTGTGGTTACAAGAGTCATGTACAGGGTGGTGAATTCTGTGGCTACATTGGCTATTGGTTTTGCACTTTGATTTGTCTGTGATAGATACAGCGCTATATAAATTCCATTTATTATTATTATTATTATTATTATGTAGACTAGTGTGCAGTGGGATTATCAGGTGGGGTTTTAGGCTGTCCAACACAAATTTTAAAGTCAACTTATCATCTCCAATTCAAAAACCACTTAATCATCATCTCAAATTAAGACAGTAAGAACAAGTGCTAGTTTTTTCTTCCACTTGTTTTGAGAAGAGAACTTTATGTGCAGCATTTTACGTACTGTAGTTCTTGCAGTTGCAATGCTATACACACACACATGCACATGCGAACACACACAAACACTCTCTCTTACCAAACACCATTATACATAGACAACAGTGTGTGAAGGATGAACTCACAGTGAGGGTACACACACACACTCACTCTCTCATATCATTCACAGACAACAGTGTGTGAAGGATGAACTCACAGTGAGGGTGCACACACACACTCACTCTCTCATATTCACAGACAACAGTGTGTGAAGGGAGGACTCACAGTGAGGGTACACACACACACTCACTCTCTCATATCATTCACAGACAACAGTGTGTGAAGGATGAACTCACAGTGAGGGTACACACACACACTCACTCTCTCATATCATTCACAGACAACAGTGTGTGAAGGATGAACTCACAGTGAGGGTACACACACACACTCACTCTCTCATATCATTCACAGACAACAGTGTGTGAAGGGAGAACTCACAGTGAGGGTACACACACACACTCACTCTCTCATATCATTCACAGACAACAGTGTGTGAAGGGAGGACTCACAGTGAGGGTACACACACACACTCACTCTCTCATATCATTCACAGACAACAGTGTGTGAAGGGAGGACTCACAGTGAGGGTACACACACACACTCACTCTCTCATATTCACAGACAACAGTGTGTGAAGGAAGGAAGGGAGGACTCACAGTGAGGGTACACACACACACTCACTCTCTCATATCATTCACAGACAACAGTGTGTGAAGGAAGGAAGGGAGGACTCACAGTGAGGGTACACACACACACTCACTCTCTCATATCATTCACAGACAACAGTGTGTGAAGGGAGGACTCACAGTGAGGGTGGTCTTGATCTCGTTCAGCAGGCGGTACATGATCTCCAGCTCCTTCATGATGAAGTTGTTGAAGGTGGTGAACCCGCCAATCTTCTTCACCTTCTCTATGATGTACTCCTGCACACAACAGTTCAGTTTACACCACAGTCAGATAGACCTCTCAGGGACTGTTAAGGAATGGAGAAAATGCGTTCACATGGTTCATTTCTTACACTGCAGTTCATCCCATGAATGAAAGTAGATGACCAGTATCTCTAGAAATGGCATTAAAATGAACATTCCACAGAAACTAACACAAATTATACTAAAGCTAACACACACACAAGCATGAACAAGTAGACCACACATATATGTAAACACCCCCACATACACCCTCACAATTTTTTTTTTAAAGAGAGACAAACCCCAAAAAAACCACATCAAAAATCCTTCTCACATCCAGCTTTAAACAAATCGTACAGTGAGCACTCTGATAAACCATCTCATGCACGTTCCGCAGTTGTTTTTTCATCCTCCTTCCCTCTCCTCTCCCTTGCTTTTCAAACAACAATACCCTAGGAGCAATTCCGCCCCCACTGACCTTGTTGTAAGCTTTGGGCACACGCTGCAGCATGTTGTAGCAGATTTCCCACAATTCCACATCCTTCCGCATCTTGTAGGTGGCGTAACTGGCGGTGCTGAAGACGCCCTGGTCCACAATGGCCGGGTTGTTGCTCTGGGAACTCACGCCAGCAAGTGGGGGGCCTGAGCACGTGACAGAAAAAAGCTTTACGTACACAACAGGCCACTGCACTTTGTATAGCATTTGCCCACATCCAACTCCTGCACTCTGTCTCACTCATCACACCTGCGAATCACTCTAGGACGTAATGGATCCTCGAAGTTATCGTGTATGGAACAACAGCCATACTCCAACTTCAAAGGATTTTTTTTCTCATTTAACGGAGAGTGCAGAGAGTTATTTATGCTAAGGGCTTGTTAGGGATGAAGACAGACCCCACATAACATTTTATAACATTTTACATAGGCCTTGGTTCCTTGCTGGCATCAATGACTGACACAGCTTTTGGCCTGGAAGCTAACATGATCTGTCATGTTTTGACATCCATTGCTGATCTGTATGCAAACATACATAAAAGGAAAGAAAGGCATTGGCAGGTCTGCATATACATTCACCAAGAAGATTGTAAAGAAAAAAATCATCATCCTTACTCCCACTAAACCCTCTAATAATCTAATGACCCTGTGACCCCAGCTCCAAGATCATTAGCATTTAATGCCTGTCACCGTCACCACTTGGCAACTGAGCCAAGTGAAATGAAGTGAAGTGAAGTGAAGAGCACTGCACCAAGGCATAGAAAGAAGCCGAGGCATCATCAACAGTATGTGAGCACTGAACTTACCCAGGAAGGGGGTTGGAGGCCTGGGGAAGAGTTTATGGGACAGGGTTGGCGTGGATGGCATGGCGTCGAAGATCTTGTTCAGGCGAGTGAACACGTACTGGTCGTCTCCTAGCAGAGTCTGCACAATCATCAACAATGTTGTTGTTACTGCTTTTTGTTTCATGCTTTTACTTTTTATTTCAAAGACCAATATCAAGCCTTGTATTTTTGATTTTTTTAGCTGTTAAACAGACTTGGATAAAATGCGGATGAGTTAGAGAGCACATTTAGGCTTTGTGTGCATACACACATGCAGGCATACATAGATGTGTGCAGATTCATGTGCACACGCATGCACATACATATATGTATATAAGCATAAATGCTCACACTCACCTAAACACACACACACACTTGCTCACACACACACACACTCCACATACAAACACACATGTGCATGCGTGTAGGGATATAAACACACATATACACAGAGCATACATCCACAAACATAAGTAAAAAACCCCACCTAACAACATAATAATGCATGTAAGAAAACACAAACAGCCATTCCGTATAAAAATACAATCCATGCAGTAAAATTCAAGCCCCTTTTCCTTTCCATTATCTAACACTTTCACAGGTAATGACGAGTCACACACACAGCAGCAATGACTACAAACACAAAAAGAGTTCTTAAAAAATATAGGCCTACTACAGTGACTGAAGAATTCTTTTTTCAAAGTTCAAAACATCTCATTCTTTTTACATGTGAATCAATTCTTGTTTGTCCACACACTCAAACTGTAAGTACAGCTTAAAATTTTATTTTTTTTAAAAGGCCTTGATGTCTTTATTAAACTGACCAAACAATTGCCATAAGAAATACAACTCCCCCCCCCCCCCCCATTTGGACACAGAAGAAAAAAACATCTGTAATATTTCAAATCTGTATACAAACCTCATTCTCCTTGAAGCATTTGACAGAGAAATAAAGGCATACATTAATTATGATCATGTTGGGTTTTTTTCCAAAAAATTATGTTGCAATAGATAGAATTAATATAGCACACAGAGAGACACAGAGAGGGGTGGGGTGGGGGCAAGTAAACATACAGAGACTGGATTTCTTTTTATTTAACTGCCTTGGTAACATCAATAAATATGTGTGCATGCATGTGTGTAAGTGTAGCAAATACCCACACACATATGAGTTCACCATTAGCTTTATCAACAACACTGAAGTTAGTCACCATGAATGTCATCCCCATCATAGACACCATCAGCAAACCACTGCATATCGTAATAAAAAAACCTATTACAATCATCAACAACAGTGCTGTACCATCCCCACTTTCATGACCACCATCTTCCCATTAAGCTAGACACGACATGCTCTCTACTTCAGCAGGACCATTCTTTACACATTCACTGCCTGTAGAAAAGCAAGACTGTCAATTCCTGCCTGAAGTTGGGACTTTGACCCCGTTCACTACACCATGAATGGTGGTCTGGATGCTAGCCTTGTAGATGAGATGATGAACTGAGGTCCCATGTTTAGTGCTTGTAAAACATTCCACACGAACACACAAGCTGCTCATGGCAAAATTCTGCAGAAAAAAACTCACACACTCATAGGACAAAAACAAGCCACCCTAAAGGGTGATACTGCACTAGTGATACTGCATGCTCTCTAGAGAAACCAGCTTCAGTTTCATGCAGAAAAATCTACCGTGTCTAAAAATGCCGCACAATCCAATCCATTCTTCCCCTTCCTACCCTCATTCAGGTTCACAACACCCAGGAGCACGAGGTGCAGAGTAGCTCAGTGTTTTGACCATCAGACTTATCATCTGATGGAATCTTATGGCGTAGGTTTAAATCTTTGACTGAAGTGTCTGCTTTGGGAGATTTTATTCCCCTACAGTAAACACTGGTACCAATTCCATTTCCCAAAAAGTCGTTCTGATAAGACTATAAAAAAAACGTGTGCAAACACACACTGGTCTTGCGCACACGTTAAAAGCCCATCCACTTTTCATCGAGGAGTAGGCCAGCTACGGCTCATAGTTGGATGACACCAACATACCCAGCCTGCACCCTGCACATCTGGAGAGAAATGAGCTCCACCAAGTTCAACCTGCCACGAGACTCCCTAAAAAAGAAAATCAGGTAGTGTCCCAACATCTCCGGCAGGAGTGAAGGGCGATGTGACGTGACTAGGGGACTGACCTCAACGTTGGGATGGAGGTGGCACCCCTCAGGGACGTCCAGGAAGAGGTGGTTGAGGGAATCCAGGGCCTGGATCAGCGTGTTCAGCCGCACGTTGGGGTTGAAGAAGGCTTGGGGCAGGCGGTACTTCACTGCAACACAGCCATGCTCAGGATAATGATGACCATATACAGGCTACATATACACAACCTGCCCTCATGGTCACTTTCACAGAAATTGATGTTGGTAGCAAATACAGAAGAGAATCAATATTGTTTTTCTTTTTCAGTTTAAAAAAAAAAAAGTTCTTTGCTAGAGCTCCACGATTCATCAATGGTGAGATACTTGCATCTGCAACTGTTTTTGCTCCTGAATAAGGTAGCCGCATCCTGACTTTTGGAAAATATTGTTATGATTTTGATTATGATAGTGATGATGATTACTACGACTAATAATAATCACAATTATGATGATGATGACAATAATATTAACCCTAGTGGCGCGGTTCCCGGAATATTCCGGTAAAGGCGGGTCTAGGCTGTGTGGCGGATCCCGGAATATTCCGGGATGACGTGGGTGGTCATAGTTGAAAGCTTACTTTCGCTTTCAAAGGTCAGCCAATGAATGTTAAGGCCGTTGTAGGCCCGCAGAAAGGGGTGAAGGTTGTTTGACACACACAAGCAACGAAGAATCTGATTGGTTAAGAGTGTATTTTAATTTTTTTTCGGACCAGCCGAGATCGTCTTCAACAAAAATGGCGGCCAGCGTTTGCACTAGAATTTCTTCAAGCGTTTTTCGAGCTTTTTTACAAAATTGACAGCGAGGAGGAGTTTTAGAGGCTGGATTTGGTTGAAATAAACAATGAGAGAGACGATGAGGTAAGGATTGTGGAATATTTTTGAAAAACTTGGTAAAAATCGATTGCGATCGGACTGAATCGAGCGGTGCTAGTTTTGCTGGATGGACTTTTTCGCTACTCGGCGATTTCGACGTCACAGATTGTTTTACTTTATTTTGACGCAACGAGGCTTCGAAATAACTGTTGTTGAGTCAAATCGCTATGCTGCTGAGTACTTTGCATCACATGAAATCAAGCGATCTTTGTATTTTTGTCATAGAAAGCCACCACTTCGCACATTCCGCCATGACGGTCGCGATGGCGTCGATCCTGTCACTGAACTTTTCCGAGTATTTGGTGACCGATAAAGCGATACAAACTCCTTATTTTTTGAAAACTAATGTCAAGAAATAGTGTTTACCTAATCATGACATTTATGCACCACAAGAACTTTGCTTATCGTGTTAAAATCGATCCGGGGCCCTGACAGTGGAACAGTGATCGGTAGTGTGAACATGATTTTTTTTTGTTGATTTTTTTTTACATAATCATAAACACTACTATAAAATTATACTCATTTAAAAGCATATTATCTCTTCTTTCCAGTGATCTATAGCTTAACACATTTAATTCAGTTTTATATATCAATATCAAGGGTTGTTTGAGCCCACCCTGCTCCAAAACAATGCTAGCCAATGTTAATTCAGCCAATAGAAGTGAGGTTTGTTGCTGTTTATTTAGCGCTACTAGGGTTAATGACAAAAATATCTACAATGTGCATCTGAAGCTAGAGTCAAAGAACTGTCCCCCCATCCCCACCCCAACCCAAAAAGCACTTTCTGCTTGGATAGGAACTTCATTACAACAGAAACATGTAAACAGGGAGGGAGAGAGAGAGGGAGGGAGGGAGGGAGGGAGGGAGAGAGAGAGAGAGAGAGAGAAGAGAGAGAGAGAGAGAGAGAGAGAGAGAGAGAGAGAGAGAGAGAGAGAGAGAGAGAGAGAGAGAGCATGGGCAGGTCCGAATATTACAAGCTTAAATGTCAACACCACAGAATGTGCAAACAGATGAGAAAAGCCAAGAGACAGACAACAGACAGACAAGGACTGACATCTGGCCACTTCAAACTCCTTCTTGATGGCAGTGGGGGACATCCAGTAGTCCACCATGGCGCTGAGGCTCTGCTGGTCCCCTGGGTCAGTGATGTAGCTGCCGTACACCACCTGCACACACACAACCCTGACTGACTGACTGACTGGCTGGCTGACTGACTGACTGACTGACTGACTGACTGACTGACTGACTGACTGACTGACTGACTGACTGACTGACTGACTGGCTCCCCTCCCCCCTCCCCCTACCCCGACTCTTTGAGCAGTCACTGGTGCACTGCACTGAAGTTTTCAGACAGTGTGTGGTAGGCAGGCTGAGCATGATGGAGCCAACATTTTTCCTAGTCATCACACAGACTTGTGTGTATGTATGTATACTGTATATAATATGCCTGTGTGCGAATGAAAGATGGTGTGTACATGTCCCTGATGGGGCAAGGGCTACATGAAAAAAACCCAAACCCCAACAACAATAATCAAGCATGTGTTATGTATAGATCCTTGGAAATGAAGATTTTGGTTTGAGTTGATTATCTCCCTCCCTCTGTACCCTGACCCTTTCTCTCTCCCTCTCTTCCCCCTTCTCCTGCACCCTCTTAATTTCTCTCTCTCTCTCTCTCTCTCTCTCTCTCTCTCTCTCTCTCTCTCTCTCTCTCTGTCTGTCTGCCTGTCTGTCTGATTCCTCCAGTCCCTCACTGCCGGTGTCCTCACCTCGGCCAGGATGTATCGCACGCCAGTCCAGGAGGTGGTTCTGGGAACCTGGGAGCCGTCGCCAGCCAGCACAAACATGGGGTCCTTGAATTCCCCCACCGTGAAACCCACCGCCTCCTGGAACACCAAACACACCGCAGGTCGTCAGTCACACAGCCTGTGAAAGAGACAACTGGAAGTAACTGTCAACACACTTCGGATGAGACTATAAACCAAGGCCCCGTGCTCGAACGCATGCAGAACATCTTGTGCACACATTAAATCCTGTTCTGCTTTTCGAAAGTGTAGGCCATTGTGTGCCGGTGGGAACAGATGACAAAATTTACAAAACTGCATACACACAGGGACTGGATGTAAAAATACACATGAGTGCTTATTCCATTATCCTCGATATAAAAGAATAAATAAATAACCTGTTGACACTGCTTTGGGCAATATTCCACAGTTGCTGATTGGAACCAAACATCTATTATATATATATATTCATATATTTTTTTATCTTCATCTTCTCTGGGTTGTGATGGTGTTGTACCAGGTATGACAACTGTTACATTGACCCTGTGTGTGTGTGTGTGTGTGTGTGTGTGTGTGCATGTGTGGGATAGCCTGGTGGTTAGAGTGATGTATTTGTGATCTGCTGACCCAGGTTCGATTCTCATTCAAGAGGATTTTTCCTCTGAAGTTAACATCAGTGCCAACTCCACTCTCCCCAAAAGTCTTTCAGATGAGACTATAAACCAAGATCCTGTGTGCAAACACATGCAGAACATCTTGCGCACACGTTAAAACCCATTCCACTTTTTGGAAGAGTAGGCCATTGTGTGCCAGTGGGAACAGATGACAAAATTTACAAAGCTGCATACACACGGGGACTGGATGAAAAAAAGCACGTGAGTGCTTATTCCATTATCCTTGAAATAAAAGAATAAATAAAATATGTACGTGCATGTGTGTGTGTGAGTGAACATGCATGCATGCACACAGGTTTGTCCCTACACAGCTGCATGTGCCTCTCTCTTTGTGCATCTTTATATGGCTTTCTCTCATAGCCTGGTTTTTCCTCTCATTTTGCCAGTGTACCAACTGTGTTTCTGCTCACCTGTGTTCTCCCTCAGTGACTCATTTTTCTCGCAATTAAAGATGAACTTAACTGCTTTTCCAAATCACAAAATAAACAAAAAGTAAAACAAAAGATGATACAAAACAAATAAACATCCTCCCCTCCATAACAAAAACTAAACAAATTTCCTACAACACATCACCCCCCCCCCCCCCCCCCCCCCCCCCCACCCAAGACAGAAAGACTAGCACCCTGCAAAACAAATAAACATTCCCCTCCATAACAAAAACTAAAAAAAATCCCACATCAACACCCCCCCCCCCCCCCCACCCAAGCCAGAAAGACTAGCACCCTGGGCCCCCCCACCTGCAGCTCCCTGAAGCTGATGTTGAGGAAGTCCAGGGGCTGGTTCCAGCCCCCCTGGCCGTAGCGGGCACGGAGCTGCAGTGCAGCGTGCAGGTAGCAGAGGTTGTGCAGCATGGCCGGCCACTCGCTGCGGTTGGACTGCTTGAGAATGTCCGCCTCCATCCACGACATGGAGCGAATCAGGCTGTCCTTCATCACCTGCAGGGCAGAGGTGTAGAGTAGTGGAGTGGAGTGGAGTGTGGTGTAGTGTATAGGTAGTGTAGTGTAGTGTAGAGTGGTGTAGTGTGGTGTGGTGTGTGTGGTGTGGTGTGATGTGGTGTGGTGTGGTGTGGTGTGGTATGGTGTGGTGTGGTGTGGTGTGGTGTAGGTAGTGTGAGTGAGGTAGTGTGAGTGTGGGTGTAGAGTAGGTGGTGGTGGTAGGTAGAGTGAGTAGAGTAGAGTAGAGTAGAGTAGGAGTAGAGTGAGTAGGTAGAGTAGAGTGGAGTAGAGTGGTGTGGTAGGTGGTGTGGTGTAGTGGGTGTGGTAGGTAGGTGGTGGTGTGGTGTAGTGTAGGTGTGGGAGTAGTGAGTGTAAGTAGTATGAATGTAGGATTAGTGGGCTGATGTGTAGAAAAGTGAGTAGTAGTGAGTGAGTGTAGTGTAGTGTAGGTAGTGTAGTGTAGGTAGTTGGTGTGTGTGTAGTGTAGTGTGGTGTAGTGTGGTGTGGTGTAGTGTGGTGTGGTGTGGTGTGTGTGTAGTGTGGTGTGGTGTGGTGTAGTGTGTGTAGTGTAGTGTAGGTGGTAGTGTAGTGTGTGTGGTGTGGTGTGGTGTGGTGTGGTGTAGTGTGTGTGTGGTAGTGGTAGTGTGGTGTGGTGTGTGTAGTGTGGGTGTAGGTGGTGTGTAGTGTGGTGTGTGGGGTGTGGTTGTAGTGTGGTGTATGAGTGGAGGTGTGTAGTGTGGTTAGGTGGTAGGTGAGTAGTGTGGTGTAGTGTAGAGTGAGTGTGGTAGTGGTGGTGGTGGTAGGTGGTGGTGTGGTGTGTGTGGTGTTGGGTGTGGTGTGGTGTAGTTGGTGTAGGTGTGGTGTGTGTGGTGTAGTGTGGTGTGTGAGTGTGGTGTAGTGTAGTGTGTGTGGTGTAGTGTGTGGTTGTGGTGTGGTGTGTGTAGTGTGGTGTAGTGTAATGTAGTGTGGTGTGGTGTGGTATAGTGTGGTTGTGGGTAGTGAGGTGGTGTGGTGTGGTGTGTGGTGTAGGTGTAGTTGTTGTGGGATGGTGTGGTGTAGTGTAGAGTAGTGTTGGTAGTTGTGAGTGTGGTGTAGTGTGGTGTGGTGTAGTGTAGTGTGTGTGTAGTGTAGTAGTGTAGTTTGGTGTAGTGTAGTTTTGGTGTAATGTAGTGTGGTGTAGTGTAGTGTGGTTTGTGGTGTAGTGTGGTGCGGTGTAGTGGGATGGTGTGGTGTGGTGTAGTGTAGAGTGGTGTGGTGTGGTGTGGTGTTAGTGTACTGTGGTGTGGTGTGGTGTGGAGTGGTGTGGTATAGTGAGGTAGTGTGTGTGGTGTTGTATGGTGTGGTGTGGTGCGGTGTAGTGTAGTGTAGAGTGGTGTGGTGTGGTGTAGTGTAGAGTGGTGTGGTGTGGTGTAGTGTAGAGTGGTGTAGTGTGGTGGTGTAGATGTGGTGGTGGTGTGGTGTAGTGTAGAGTGGTGTGGTGTAGTGTGGTGTGGTGTGGTGTGTGTGTGGTGTAGTGTAGTGTGGTAGATGTGGTGTGGTGTGGTGTAGTGTAGAGTGGTGTGGTGTGGGTGTAGTGTAGAGTGGTGTAGTGTGGTGGTAGTGTGGTGTGGTGTAGTGTAGTGTAGGTGGTGTGGTGTGGTGTGGTGTGGTGTGGTGTAGTGTAGTGTTAGTGTGGTGTGGTGTGGTGTGGTGTAGTGTAGTGTAGTGTGTTATAGTCACAGCTTTCAGTTTCTCCCACTTTCAGCTCCTCCCAGCTTCTATCCATTCCATCCCAGCTGGTGCTGATTATAGCAGAAACTGACCACACTTGGACTTGGTAAAAGGAAGGGGTTAATCTTAGCACTGGGCCCTTGACTGAGTAATGCTGGATTTGCACGCTGTGTTGTGTAGTGTATTCTGGTGTATTGTGCTGTGTTGCAGTGTATTGTCTTGTGTCATGTTGGAGTGTACTGTGTTGTGCTGAAGGGGAAAAATAATCACACTAATCTCATATAATAATAATAATAATGATACTAAAAAAAGAAAAATCACCAACAACAACCAAATGTAAAACTTGAACACCATTTTTCCCCCCAACACACACACACACATTTGTCTGGTATCACTTTAAGTAGAAAGACGTAAAAAAAAAATGAAGACCACGACTACTACTACTACTACTACTACTACACACACACACTAACACACAGAAACACACACACCCAAACCTACCACAAACCCATCACCACAAAGCTCCAAATTGAAACTTTAAATTAAACACCCCAACATTGACTCCACACACACACACACATACACACATACACATACACACACACTTACCCCCCTACACCTACCATCAACCACCACCAAATCAAAACTTTACCGTCAAACAACCCAACACTGACTCCTCTCTCCACACACACACACACACACACACACACACACACACACGCACACACACACACACACACACACCTACCCCTACACTCAACCACCACCAAATCAAAACTTTACCATCAAACAACCCAGCACTGACTCCTCTCTCCACACACACACACAGACACAGACACACACACAGACAGTAAACCCCCTCCAGTACCTTGGGAGAGTTGATGATGATCTTGACGGAGTTCTGCATCAATCTGACGGGCAGCACCTCCGGCACGGCCTTGCTGGTGATCCACAGGCGGAAGGTGTGGTCTGCCTGGGTGGAGGGGGGGATCATCTCCGCCAGCAGGGACTCCACAGCGTTCAGCAGATGGGGGCAGTTGTGAGCGTTGTGGAGCAGCACCCACTGACCCTGAGACGTCAACATTGAGTTTTGTAGGCTTCTGTTGTATTTGTTCTTTTCTTTTTTTATATGAACATGGAGTTTTGTATGCTTCTGTTGTATTTGTTCTTGTTTCTTTTTTAAAATAAACATCATGTTTTGTATGCTTCTGTTGTATACGTTCATTTTGGGTTTTTTACATGAACATGAAGTTTTGTATACTTCTGTTGTATTTGTTCTTTTTTTTTAACACATGAACATGAAGTTTTGTATGCTTCTGTTGTGTACATTAAAAAAAAAAATTAACATGGAGTTTTGTATGCTTCTGTTGTATTTGTTCATTTAGTTATTTTACAAGAACATGAAGTTTTGCATGCTTCTGTTGTATTTGTTCTTTTTTTATATAATGAACATGAAGTTTTTTTATGCTTCTGTTGTATTTGTTCATTATTTTTTATATAAAATGAACGCAGGCAAGACAGAAAAGATAGAGCCTCCAAGTCTCCAAAAGCAGCCACTATACCCTGTCCATACTGCTCAAGAACTTTTCAAGTGCGGATTGGCCAAATAAGTCATCTTCGCACCCACAGAAATGGACCCTCGCAATCCCAGGATGAATAGATGGTCATCATCGATCCCGATGGACGAAGAAGAGATTGTGGTGTGGTGTGGTGTGGTGTGGTGTAGTGTGGTGTAGTGTGGTGTGGTGTGGTGTAGTGTGGTGTGGTGTGGTGTGGTGTGGTGTGGTGTGGTGTGGTGTGGCGTGGCGTGGCGTGGCGTGGCGTGGCGTGGCGTGGCGTGGCGTGGCGTGGCGTGGCGTGGTGTGGCGTGGCGTGGCGTGGTGTGGTGTGGTGTGGTGTCCACAGCTGTCAGTTTCCCCCACTTTCAGCTGCTCTCAGCTACTGTTTATTCCATCCCAGCTGGTGCTAATTATAGCAGAAACTGACCGCACTTCTTCTTCTTCTTCCTTTTTTGTCATGTTTCTCCCAGGGAAGGTTTGACATTGATGAGCCTTCTCCATCTCTCTCTGTTTTGAGCTTCCTCCTTATTTATGCCCCTTTCTCTAAGATCATCTGCAATACAGGCAGCCCAGGTCTTGCTAGGTCTTCCCTTTGGTCTCTTTCCATCCACTACGAAGTTAATTGCTCTTTTTATGATGTGGTGGTCTGCTTTCCATTGAACGTGCCCAAACCAGCGCAGTCTATTGCTACTAGCTACAGACTTCAGATCATCAACTTTGCACATTCTCCATAGTTCTTCATTCGTGATCCTGTCTTCCCATTTGATCTTTGTCATGTAGCGTAGCATTCGGTTTTCACAGCTCTTCCACACACAAAAAAGAATGCTACGCTACATGACACTTGGACTTGGTAAAAGGAAGGGGTTAATCTTAGCACTGGGCCCTTGACTGAGTAATGCTGGATTTGCGTGCTGTGTTTAAATTAAACAACCCAACATTGATGACTCCACACACACACACACACACACACACACACACACACACACACACACACACACCCCCCTACACCTACCATCAACCACCACCAAATCAAAACTTTACCATCAAACAACCCAACAGTAACTCCTCTCTCCACACACACAAAAACACACTGTACTGTACTGTACTGTATGTTTGTCTGTCGTGTCCGATGATGACTTCCAAAATAGCAGCTGCCTCCTCTGCTGTTTTGGAAACTGGGCAGAAATTTGATTATAGTGGAGATGCTTTGCCCACAGCACATCCCCATTCTCTCGGCCAAGTGGGCATAAGGACAGTAAGCGTTGGAGATGCTCTCCAAAGGCCAACCAGCCCCCAGAGCTGCAGCACATAAGGACTGTGCAAGTCAAGCCTCCTAGTCAGAGAGTCATAGTCGATCACTAAAGACTAAGCTGTAAAGTGGAATTCCATTAGTGGAAAAGCCACTGGTCATACAGCCTCTCACTTTGCTGTTGCCCCCAGCGTCAATGGTTTAATCAAGAACTGTGATAAAGCCCAGGCGCTGACAGCAAACACACACAGAGTAAACCCCCTCCAGTACCTTGGGAGAGTTGATGATGATCTTGACAGAGTTCTGCATCAATCTGACGGGCAGCACCTCCGGCACGGCCTTGCTGGTGATCCACAGGCGGAAGGTGTGGTCTGCCTGGGTGGAGGGGGGGATCATCTCCGCCAGCAGGGACTCCACAGCGTTCAGCAGATGGGGGCAGTTGTGAGCGTTGTGGAGCAGCACCCACTGACCCTGTGACGTCAACATCACAGTTTGGTAGGCTTCTGTTGTATTCGTTCATTATGTTTTTTACATGAACATGGAGTTTTGTATGCTTCTGTGTATACGTTCATTTATTTTGTTAATAAACATGAAGTTTTGTATGCTTCTGTTGTATTTGTTCTTTTCTTTTTTTATATGAACATGGAATTTTGTATGCTTCTGTTGTATTTGTTCTGTTTCTTTTTAAAAATAAACATCATGTTTTGTATGCTTCTGTTGTATACGTTCATTTTGGTTTTTTTACATGAACATGAAGTTTTGTATGCTTCTGTTGTATTTGTTCTTTTTTTTCTTTTTTTTTGACACATGAACATGAAGTTTTGTATGCTTCTGTTGTATACATTAAAAAAAAAAATTAACATGGAGTTTTGTATGCTTCTGTTGTATTTGTTCATTTAGTTATTTTACAAGAACATGAAGTTTTGCATGCTTCTGTTGTATTTGTTCTTTTTTTTTTTAATGAACATGAAGTTTTGTATGCTTCTGTTGTATTTGTTCTTTTTTTTTTTTAAATGAACATGAAGTTTTGTATGCTTCTGTTGTATTCATTCATTATTTTTTGTACATGAACATTCAGTTTTGCATGCTTCTGTTGTATATATATTCATATTTTTTTAAATTGTTCTTTATTAATTACTTATTGCAATATCCATTTTCTTTTGTTGTATCATTTATGAATTACTTATTATTTTATTTTAAAGTTGTCACGTTTTGCTGTCCTGCAATGCATGTGAACTGAGTAACATAGAGCGCCTATGCATGTGTAATTTATTTACATGCAGTACTTAATTTTTATATCAAAATAAAAAAACTAGGATGATTTTTTGGGGGGTCATTCTATAATGCAGCAGAATTGAGGAAATTTCTTTGTCAAACACTCAGCAACTATCATTGTCTGCCACATGAGTGAAAATGCACTGTGCAGCAGTTAAGCCACTGACAAGTCAGGTCCAGCACATTCAACTTTGGTGTGGGATTTATATCAAATGATATAATTCTTTTCCATTTGTGAAATGCTTTGCTCCTAACATAAGTGAATTTTGTTCTGATCAGTGATACAAAAGTATTGATATTTTACTACACCAGTGATCATGAAGCACGCATCTTTCCAAACTTTGGCTTGTCTGGTATACTTATCATATCAGACTACACAACCAACACAGAGAAAAAAGAATTTTCATTCTGAAAGAAATGTGATCTTTATCTTCTTCCTAACTTTTCCCTTCATTCTCTGATTACTTCATTTCTTTTCTCTTGATTCTCTTCTCGTGCACCAACCTCAGCGATGCCTTTCTGGATCTGTTTCCTGACCACCCTCTCTGGCGCTGAGCTGTTGTCGGTGAGGTAGATCTCCACGTGTCGGTTCTGTTTGCGGTTGGCAAAATCCGTGAACAGCTTGACGGCCGTGTCCGCCTCCGTGTCAAAAATCATGATGATGGGGATTATGGGAGAACTCTGACGCAGCAGGGTAGAGAAATCCGGAGGTACATCAGCAGTGTATCTGGTCAGAAAGATGTATATATTTATTAGTTTAGAACAATTTCATGAACAATGCGCAATCACTTATGGTTGAGCGCTTTGATTTGTTGCTTTACAAGATTCAGCGCTATATAAATTCCATTTATTATTATTATTATTATTATTATGGTTGATATGTTTGAGAAAATTAGGATTAAGATAATATTTTTCAACAAACTATGTGTTCAAAATGACATTCAATGTAAGTTTTAACAACTGTTTGAAGAGCCACACACATTGCTCATAACACACATTGATGAAGTATTGTGACCAGCATGTTACAGACATCACCATATAGAACAGTTTATTCTGCAAAGTAATTGTTGATTTTTTCTTCTTCGTATTTCACCAGAGCTCAAGAGGTTCAACCTTGCTGGCAGTTGTCCAAATACAACTGTTTTTAATTCCTCTATTAAGTGGTTAGCAATCATCTTTGGAAAATAAAACTATGGTATAAAATGAATCCTTACTGCTCATTATACTAAGCATGCTCAGAAAAGAAGATCATGCAGCCTTAGTAAAATGGGCTTGAACACAAATCATTAAGTCAGACGCAGACAAGACAAACCCACCACTAAGTAAAATCTAAACCACACATTGTACTTCTGTCTTCAAAAAGAAACAACCAGGACAACCTTGTCACGAAAAATGACCTGCGGTCTCTCCTAAGCTATTGGCTGTCAGACAGATTCAAACCCACGACCCGCAGACCAAAGTATCCCACATTCTACCCACTCGGCCAACTAGAACCCCTGTTCCTTTGCACCACCTCTCCACTCACTTCTTGCCCAAGACGCTGTTGATGAAGACCACTCCTGCATGGATCAGTCGGTCACTGCGCACCGCGCGAACAACGCACAGCCGCTGCATGGGCTTGTACACCTCGTCCATCTTGTCTGGCAGGGGCTGCAACTCTGGAGTGTCGCTCTCACACAGGTTGCGCCACTGCGTCTCGCGCCCGTCCTTGGGCATGCGGTCAAACATCTCCTGGAACCACTCGAAGTGGGTGGCCAGCACCTGCAAGGCAAGGAGGAATGCTGGATAGACGGGTCCATTTCTTGTCTCAGTGTAGTAATAATAATAATAATAATAATGTATGGAATTTATATAGCGCTGAATCTTGTAAAGCAACAAATCAAAGCGCTCAAGTGACAATGAAAAGACTTGCTGTCAGTCAACTAGATTGTTGTATCTGATTCTCTTTGTCTCTCTGCCTGTCTCTTTTGTTTCTGAACGTGTGTGATTGAGTGAGTGAGAACTTGAGAGAGAGAGAGACAATTGACAAAATTTATTGCTATTTAGCAATCAAGCCATATAGCGCTGCGGTGCGGTAACAAAGATATCGAACGCGACGCGATTACAATGACATGGGAACCATGGCAGTAGTGGTATGTACATCAAGATTCAATACATTATTGTCTGTGTCTCAAGTGTCTCAATTTTAAAACAGCCTTTCCTTTTCCAGTCTACAGCCAGCAAAGTCGGCCCATGTAAGACCGGATCAGGTCCCGAAGATGATGTAACTCCTGCTCAGCACTGGCCACTGTCGCTGCGTGTTGTGTGTTAGTACACTGCTTCCCTTTATGAAGTCTGGCAAGCCTGACACGTTCTTCTGGCAACATGTTTTTCTCTTCTTGCTTGATGTACCAGAACACACACTTAGATTCCTCGCCAGGATCTCCATTCCAAGAGTATTCCAGGGTGATGTCATCTGATTCACACATCACAATGTTTTGATCGCCTGAACTATGTACCACCACCTTTCGAAACCGTGTGTTTCTCTTGCTGTCCCTTAATCGACGCTGCACACGTTTGTCAGTTAGAGTAGACACATACTGTTTCACAATACCAGTATCAGAGTCATCCACTGTGCAGCCAACTGTCAGCTCTTCCTACACATCAGACGCCTCAGAAGACACACTGATCTTGCTGTCTGTTGCTGGATCACACAGTAGATCAAGTGAATTTGGTGTGGCCGAGGCATTCAATTCACTGCTGACACACAGTTCTGTGTATACACTGGTTTGTTTTCCTTCTGTTTCCACATCGAGCAGGGAGTCAATGTTACACAAGACCGGCTCTTCCAAGTCACTGTCATTGTCACATTGGTGACTTGCCTGTCTTTCTTGGTGTTGTCTGCTTCTTTGGACATCGCGACGGATTTGAGATGGGGGCTTTTTGCGATAGTACTGAACACGGGAGTTACGGTTCAGCACCGGGTCCGCCATTTCTGTTGACACTGACTTGTCAGCTGGCTTCATTCACAAGACGAACACAACGCTGCCGCTCTCCCCTGCGACTTTCCAACTCGATACGACGTTGTCGATCAGAAGGGCATTTAAAGTTGTTATTACAGTTGCTGGAAGGCCAGTAACTGACATTTTGAAGCTAAAATGCAAAAATTTGCAGCAGCTTACTAACAGCACACCCGTTCAGTTCTCGTCCCATCACCGAGAGAGAGGGAGAGAGACAGACAGACAGACAGACAGACAGACAGACAGACAGAGACAGTTAGAGAAGAGAGGGATAGACAACAAGTGTGTGTGTATGTGTGTGTGTGGGTCTACATAAATGTATACATGCATACATCTATTTATTTTATTTTATTTTATTCTTTTATATTGAGGATAATGGAATAACACTTTGTGAAGTTTTACATCCAGTCCCTGTGTGTATGCGGTTTTGCAAATTTTGTCATCTGTTCCCACCAGCACACAATAGCCTACTCTTTCAAATAGCGGAACAGGATTTAACATGTGCTTAAGATGTTCTCCATGTGTTCACACATGGGGCCTTGGTTTATAGTCTCATCTGAAGGACTTTTTGGGAGAGTTGAATTTGCACTGATGTGTGTGTGTGCGCGTAGATAAATGTATACATACATGCATGCATGTGTCTCTGTGTGTGCTCCAACACACACAAAAAACACCAGACAGACATGGAGGCAACTAACCTGCAAGTTGTGGAACTGGTCGTCAGTCATCCAATCAAAGGGCTTCTTGGCCTGCACGATGCGGGAGTCGGAGGGCTGGACGTAGCCCAGGGCGGACATGACGACGGAGCTGTAGTTAGGGGAGACAATGTACTCCCTCTCCCCGGGGCCTGTGTTGCCCTGGCTCTCCTCCACCTGTCACAGTCATCGTCTCCTTCAGGACACGACTCTTTTTTTTCTTTTTTTTCATACACGTCGTTGTTTTGTCACCATTAAGATGGCCACATGGTAACTTCAGGAATCATGTCTGATTACAACACCAGTCTTTGTGTCATCCACTTTCAAACAGCAATGCACTGGTTTACTCCTCTCTCTCTTTGGTAGAATGGGATTTTTACCTGCATGCAAAATTGTCTAGTTCTTATTCTTCCCCCTTTTTTTTGGTTCCTCACCTGGGTCTCTGTACCCATGGTGAGATTTTGCGACCATTTTTACCCACCATGAAGGTAGCTGCATTGTGACTTTAGGGATGATGTCTAAACATGACGTAGGTGTGCATGATTTTTTTGGTTTTAAATACAAGTCATCTATTCCTACCGGCACAAAATTGCCTACTCTTCCAAAAGGCAGAACAGGTTTTTAACATGTGTACAAGATGTTCTGCATGCATTTGCACACAGGTCTTTTTTTTAGGCTCATTCATAAGGACTTTGGGGTGGCTTGATCCCAGGCCGTCAGATCAAGAGTGTAGCACTCTAACCACTAGACTATCCCACTTCCCCTTGTTTTAAAACAACAAACACATACACAACATGGATCTACCACAGACAACTATCACTACCAAAACACTAAAACAATCCAAAACGCACTGACCTCAATGGCCAGAAGCAGAGTGTACACCAGCCTGTCTCGCTCAAAGACACTTCTGACGGTGGCGGTAAACGCGCTGTGGGTCAGTTTGTCGATCAAGGCTTTCACCGCAGAGCGGTCTGAGTGACTGATGGCCGCCTCGAAAAGGGCGCGGAACTGGGTGAAAGACGTTTGGTACAGGGCGTTGATGTCTCTCATGTACTGAGTGGTGTCGAAACACACTGCTGCACGCTGAGCGATGACCCGGAACCCTTCCCGCGCTTTCTGGATGGAGTTGCTGCTGACTGCAACGCGGGTCAGGCTGAAAGAAAGTGATGGGTGATGTTCTGAGTTGAAGTCTGTGACTTTTGTTTTATCTTTGTAATAGTCTGGGAACTCTGAGTGTGTGTGTGTGTGGGGGGGTGAGCGTATGTGTGTTTGTGTGTGTGAGTGTGTGCGTTTGTGTGTGTGCATGGGTGTGTGTGTGAGTGCATGTATGTGTTGGCATGTGGTTTTGTGCATGTCTACCCAGATATGCGCACTTGCATGTATGAGTATACAAGATTAAGTTTACTCAAACCTCAGTGTCTCACTCAGTGTTCTACAACCAAGCTATAAATTGCTGTCAAGAGAGGCCATACATACTTGGTGCTGTTGTGCATATGCTGGCATAGAACAAGCACCATTCATGACACTTAAGCAAACATAACCATGACTGTTGCTCCATTACTACTGGCCATTCTTCTTTGAAAAGTAAATAATGGAATCTGCATGTCTTTATACACTGAGAACTCAGATAAAGTCTCATTTGAATAACTGGTAGGGAACTGGAGTCTGTATAACTACCGGCTCCAGAAATAAAAGCCTGTTCTAACCAAATGTGTTTCAAGTTAAGGCCTGAATCTCTGACCTTGGATCAAGCATCAAATGTACTACCCGCTAAGCCATCCAGTTTAAACAATCCCCACTGAACACTAGGAGTAGAATAGTACAGAAAAAAAAGGAGGGAGTACTCCGTTCTACCACAAAAAGAGTTACCAAACACACAAGCACAAACTCAACCAAATAAACACACATGCACACATACACACTCCACTCCACTCCACAACACACACTCCACAAAATGACATGCATACACACACTCCACAAAATAACACACACATACTCCACAAAATAACACATACACATACTCCACAAAATAACACATACACACACACTCACTCAGTCACTCCCAACAACAACACTCACAGAACTCCAGGCAAAACTTTCCAAGCGCTCTTACTTTTCCTGGGTCTCATCAAAGTGTTTCTTGAGTTCGGCCAGACGTCGTGTGGCCTGCAGGTCGTTCATCAGGCGTACGTCACTGGACAGTTGTTCCCGCATCTGCTTCTCCAGCCTGTCCAGTAGCAGCATGTTCTCCTCCTTCTCCTGCAACACACACACACACACACACACACAGTGCTAGCATGAGAGGCTGAAAGCAAGGAGATCTGCCCTGTGAGGATGTCGGAGGGTTGGGGGGGGGGGGGGGGGGGGGGGGTGTCTGTCAGTATAAATAGCATCCCCACCTTCTGGACATGTTTCTATCTTGTTCCTTTTCTTCCTGTCACCTCACATATGCAAAAAAACCTTAACATTAGTGAATCCTAGGGATGTAGCTGAGGAATGAAAAAAAACACCCCAAAAACAAAAAGAGAATATAGATCTGAACTGCTATGTAGCAAACTGCGAATGCAGCCTCATCCAAAAAATAATCAGTCCTGACCATCTCTTTTACTCATCTACTAAACAATACAGACACCTCCACTCCATACATTCAACACATTCAACAGCACCCTACACAGTCAGTTACCTGTCTGAGAGCGGAGCTCTCGTTCTCCAGCCGGGCCTTCTCGTGAGCCATGAAGATGTTGAGCAGCTCCTCCTCCACGCACTGGCGGTTCTGCTGGAAGAAGAGGAGGGAGGTGTAGGCCGCCAGGTAGTGGGGGATGGTCTGGGGCTCCCCCGTGGTGTGCAGGAACAGGCGGAACTTGGGGTCACACTCCACCTCGTGGTCCGTCACCTGCCGCACACGTGTGGGTGTCAGGTTGGTCATGGTGGGGGTTTGTTGGTGTTAGTAGTTCTTTACGCAGAGGAAGACAACGCACAAACATTCACAGACAGCTTAAACAAATTTGCAACGGAATAAAGACGGCACCAACAATGAGCTCATGAGAGGGACCGAGAACGGGGAAGAATGGAGAGCCATGATTGTCGATGTCTGCAGGACCAGACCGGACACTTGAAGAAGACAGGGGGTTATTTTGGTCTTTTTTCTTTCATGCCTGGTTTTTTTTTGGGGGGTACTGTTTGTCAATCTTTTAAAACTTTCTTCTTATTGTTTTGGTTTTATTTTAGCTTTTTTCAATTTTTATATGTATAAGCTTTTAAAAAAAAATTCAAGTGAATCAATCAGTTAATTAATTAATTGATCAACTATCAAATTAATCGATTTATTATTTTTACTTATTCATTTATGTATTTATTGCTCATTCATTTCTTTTACTACATGCTGCGTTATTTCCCAGTCAATGAAGATGTCTGTATCGGCAGAGCACAGAAGCACTTCCGTTAAGTTTCTGTTTGTTTTATTTACATTTTTGTCACTCCTTTCCTCCACCTCATCCTTTTTTTTTTAAAAACCCTTTTAAACATTTTTTTTCATCATTTTCTTCTCATTATCTGTTTTACCTTTTTGTTGGGGGAAGAGGGGAAGAGGTTGACAAAGGTTACTTGACAATGCAGACGAAAAAACCAACAGATCAATAATTATCCTCTAAAATCAAAGACAATCAGAATTTGCCAGATGGAGAAAACATCACTTTGAAAGACAGTCAGCACCCGCCAACATCACGGAGACTCACGATGACTTTGAATCTGGATTTTCCGTTGATGAAGTTGACGCAGCTGGCGATGGTGTCGGTGAAGCGGGCGTCCAACACCAGCTGCTGCACATCGCAGTCCGTCACCAGCAGCGGGGTGCCGTCAGCCAGGCAGTTCTCCAGCTGCGACCGCATCTCCTGCAATAATAATAATAGTAATAATAATAATAATAAAAAATGGAATTTATATAGCACTGTATCTTGCACAGACAAATCAAAGCGCTTGCACTCAACTCATTCTTACACAGTCATGCAACCAATAGCAAGTAATAGTTCTAACAAGTCCAAATGCACACACACACACACGCACACACGTCATACACTTTGGCAGGGTGATCGAATTTTTGGCTGTTGAAAAGCAGGGATAGCTATGAAATGAAACAGGATAGGAAATTTTTAGGTTTGAAACAAATATGTCTTGAGGCCAGATTTAAAAGTGTCACAAGGTCTTTGGCGAAGAGAGATAGGGAGGCCATTCCAAATCGATGGACCAGAAACAGAGAAAGAGCGACGGCCAACAGTGGACTGGTTGAATCTAGGTGCAATCATGCAATCAGCATGGACATGGCTTCAGTGAGGGACAAAGCAGAACAAACTGCACAACCTCCCAGGTCAGAGTTGTGGAAGATGAACGCAGGACATGCAGACTTGACAGCAGATGTTGCATTTGGCGTGTATAGGAATCCAAACATATGCTTGTGGAAACACGCACTATCATGTACACAGACGTACATATGTACATGTGTGCCTACACTCAACCCATACATATCCACACCTAAATTACAAAATCAGATGAAAGGGTAACATTGTTTGCTTTGCAAATACTTGTAATGGATGCTAAAATGTAAACCATAGGTTTTTTTGCTCCTTGGCTAAAGCTATGAGGGTCACCAATGGTGATTTGCCTACCATGAAGGTAGCCGCATTCCAACTTCAGGAATAAATCGTAGTTTAAATGGGTCCTGACAATGTAAGGGACACTGACAACAAAATGATGTCACCATCAGTGAACCTTATGACAAAATTTTAGAGCAAGATTCAGGTTGAGCCCTTGCCAGTATGACCTAGTAGCCTTTATTAATCTCTTACAGACAGATGTTGCTATTTTGGGACACCCTCACAAATAATGTGAGGAAAGATTTGCTTGATGCTTTAGGCTGACCTTGAATTCTCTCCTCTCCAAACAACAGTGATACTTTCAAGCAAAAAAAGTAGCTTTCAGCAGTCATGCTGTCATTATCAAAAACTACCATTCTCATCTGAAGTCTTTTTAAGTGTCAGCTTCTACCAGGGAGTAATACCACAGAACTGTTGTCAGTGTCTCTATCTGTTGTTTTCAACTATTCATCAGAAGTTCTGGGAGTTATCATCTCACAAAGTCATTTGGCATCCAGCTTTATTTACGTGGAAAGGTTCTGACATTGATACTTGCTGATTATGTCCCTTTGAATCACAAAACTGCCACTACAGAAAATGACATTTTTACCAAAATGAACAAGAATGTAACAAAACTAACATTAATTTTCAACGCTCTAAGCTATTAGCACATTGTTGCCCTTAACATCAATCTGTTGGAATGTTTTGGGTTTTTTTTCCTTTGAATGTATGTTTGTTTCTGGATAAAACCTACCTAAACATTTCAACAAAATCATATCCCTATTCAACGAGACACAGTTAATGTTTGTATGCTTGCTGGCAGTGCGGGTAGGGTGAGGTGAGGTGAGGTGAGGTGATGGTCACGGTGCATGCTGCCCACGTACATGATACTTGACGACCACCAGCTCCCTGCCCTGGAAGAGGTCGTGGAGCCACTGCAGGACGCGGGAGGTGGGGTCGCAGATGAGGGGCCAGGCGGTGGTGCTGGCCTCCTGCATCAGGAAGCAGGCGTTCTCCAGCATCAGCCGCGTGGTGGGCAACCGCATCATCTCCAGCTTCATGATGTCCAGCTGAGGGAGGACACACACAGTCAACGTCATTGTGGCGATCATCATCATGATGATGACAATGATGGTGATGATGGTGGCGATAATGCCAACAATAATAACGATGATGATGACATCCCCAAAGTCGGAATGCTGCTACCTTCATGGTGGGCAAAAACGGTCACATACACAAAATCTCACCATTGGTGAACCTCGGAGCTCTAGCCAAGCAACAACAAAAGAAAAACCCAAACAACAAAAAACAATTCCAATGACAACACAACAGTAACTACACTGCTAATCACCATAGTGGTAGAGTGAAAGTGGAAGTGATTATAGTAATGTAACACCATAATATTGATGATGATCAAAATGAAGCAATGATATAATTCCCCAAGGTTTGAATGCAGTTGCCTTAATTTCTTCTTCATGTGCCAGGTCTGTTGCAGACATCGGCGATCATGGCCTTCCATTCCTCTCTGTTGTCAGTTCTCCTGATGAGTTCATTGTTGGGGGATTCTTTCCTCGTTGCGTAGCTATTCAGACTGTCTGTGTATTTTGTGCGTTGTCTTCCTCTGTCTTTGGTACAACAAATCTTTCCACACAATATTTGCTTTTCTATTCCATCAGCTCTGTTTATGTGCCCCCAAAATTATAGTTGTCTTTTTCTGATGGTTTTGAGTAGGGATCTTTTGTACCTGGCCATTTCCATTACTTCTTCGTTTGACTTCTTTTCAGTCCATGATATTCTCATAATTCTTCTGATATACCACATTTCTGCTGCTTCAAGTCTTCTTTCGAGGTCTTTTGTCAGCGTCCAGCATTCACATCCGTACAGAAGGATGGACCATATGTAGGCTTTCAGAGTGTTGATTTTGGAGCTGAGTTTTATATTTCTGTTGGCAAAGATGGGCTTCATCTTGGTGAATGTGTCTTTAGACAAAGCGATTCTCTTCTTTATTTCTGTGTCGCATCTGGCGTCTGGAGTTATTGTGAAGCCCAAGTATTTAAAGGTGCAAACTTGTTTTATTCTTTCCCCTTTGCATAAAATGTTACATACAGGCATGTCTGACTGTTTTGAGATTACCATGCACTCAGTCTTCTTTGCATTCAGTTGGAGTCCTTTGTTTTCACTTTCGATTGTGACTGTTGTAAGGATATTTTTTTATCATAATGAAGCAATGATATAATTCTCCAAGGTTTGAATGCAGTTGCCTTAATGGTGGACATAAATGGTCGCATATGCAAAATTTCACCTACTGTTCACCTGTGAGCTCTAGCTGAGGAATTATGCTGATGATGATGGTAATAATGACTATAATGAAACAATATCCTGATATGTGACAACAACAGCAGCAGTCAAAGAAAAAAAAAGGAGAAACAACAGCTACTGAGACAAATATTAAAATGAATAATCAAGAACGATAACTATCATGCTATCAACAAAACAAAACAAACTATCATGCTATCTTGATGACCACAGTGATGATGAAGAAACATATCTCCACACCCACCCCTCTCAACTGTGAACTTGTCAACTTTGTCTACATTCTCAAAATTACACCATCCCTCTCAACTATGAACTGTAGCTTTATCTACTCAAAATTCACTAATCACACCCAACAACACCACCACACTCAACACATGGTAAGATAAACAGACACTGCCAACACTTCTTTTGGAGATAAGCAGAGAAGATGACAATTTCTTTCTTATTGATTGTTTAAAACCTTTCCTGCAGATCGTAGCATAGCGGGTATGATTTCAAACAAGACTGAAAACTACCACACTTCTAAAAGTTTCTGGTAAAGAATTCCACATGGCCAGTACAACTGTGATAACAGTGCTGCATTAAAAAAAAAATTACTCACAAAATGAGACCAAGGACAGGATGAAAAACCAAAGACGGACCCTACAAAGTAAAAAATGACTAAGAAACAAAACAACACAGACATGCATGCACACACACACACACACACACACCTACACACACACACACGCACACACACACCTACACACACACACACACACACACACACACAGAGTCATACAAAAGAGGGGGGAAACCCTACAATATACAAAATTTTTTTAAAAAGGCAACATACCCAAATCAAGAATTACAAAACAAAAACCATGCCAGCAACACCAACAGCACAGCTAGCAAGACAATGTGACACACATACCTTCAAACACAGAAATCAATGAAGCAGACAGAGAGACAGAGAGACAGACAGACAAACAGACAGACGAACAGACAGGCAGGTCAAAGAGAGACATGCAGACACTGACCGGGGTGTAGAGGAAGTCGATCAGCTCCATGTTGCGGAACAGGAGGTTGTTGTGGAGAGGCAGACCATGGTGCTCACACACCTGCATGAAGAACTCGCCCATCCGCAGCCTGAAGAGAGTGAGAGAGGGAGAGAAAAAACACCAAACAATTAGCCTTCATCCTGGAAAAAAAAGGCTTACAGAAAGTCTGTAGATACAAACTGAAAGTGTGCAAAACAAACAACATTGTCAATTCTTCAAATAAAGACTTTTAAATAATTTTGAATGGCAAAGGTACAAACAAATCTGAAGGCCACATATACAGAGATCTGTCATTTGTTTTTCTTTTCTTTTCTTTTTTATATTCCTGCACTATGTCATCATTACTCAAAGACCCAAATCATCACATTCTGACTGCAAATGAGAAGAGTATAAACAATGGTGCAAATTACCATGAACACCTGTAAACTGAATATAACTCATTAAAAAATCTGTACAAAAAGTAGCTTAAACTGCCTCAATATGCTTTGTACGCTAATATAAGTCAAACATTTATTTTGGTTTTTTGTTCCACGGTTAGAGCTCCAAGTTTCACTAATGGTGAGATTTTGTGGCTGGTTTTTTTCCCCCTCTGTACCATTAAGGTAGCTGCATTCTTACAATGGGGATAAACATTCTAACCACATTGCTATAGCATCATCAAAAATATGCACAGCCACACACAATGCACAACTATCTACTAAAAAGTCATACTTCTAACCCTCTCCTCACAACTATACTATAACAGGGATACTGTCCAGAGACCCATGGCACTCACCCACACCTACCCTTTTACATTCTGACGGCACTGACCTGGTGTCCACGTTGACAGCCCCGCTATAGGTGAGGAAGCCAGAGGCGGTCAGACAGTTGGCGATCAGCAGTTCATTGCTGCTGTTGTTCTTCACATGCTGTCGCCACGATGCCTCCTGGTCCTTCAGACTGCACATGCACATACACACACACACACATGCACGCGCACACACACAAACGCATGCGCGCGCACACATGCACACACACCACATGCACACACACACACATACACCATCGTTTTCCTCTGGATTCCTTGTACAATATAGGACAAATTCATGTCAAAGTACTTTCCACTGATAAAGCTTGTTTTAACATGCTACAGTATATCCCCTTTAATTGCATACACACACACATGCACACACACATGAACATGTGTGTGCACATACACAAATACATACATGCACTCACACACACTCACATACAAACACATATGATGTACTCCTATGCATGCCACACACACACACACACACACACACACACAATCACACAACTTCACACACACCCGCAAACAAACCTGAATCAAACCCAACACAACCAACACACAACACAGAAACACAATACTTCACAACTAACAACAAACTAACAACCTACACAACAACAACAACGAGACGAGCACCTCTCCACACAATCATCTAAGCGACCATCAGACGCATCTCAAGAGTCACCTCCCATCTGAGGGAGCCTTCCACACGCTGGTCAAGTACTCCAGTGCAGGAATGCTTTCACCACTCCTGTCAAATCCAGCGCAGGCTGCCTCGCTCAGCTCCTCCTCCGGCTCCTCCTCCTTCTTTTCCTCCTCCTCTTTGGGCTGGGCGGAGACAGTAAGGGGTTATGGTTTTGACACTGTCATTTTTAGAGTGGACAGTAAGGGGTTATGGTTTTGACACTGTCATTTTTAGAGTGGACAGTAAGGGGTTATGGTTTTGACACTGTCTTTTTTTTTTTTTAAACTGTCATTAGAGTGGACAGTAAGGGGTTATGGTTTTTGGCACTTTTTTTCTTAAAAACTTTGATTAGAGTGGATAGTAAGGGGTTATGGTTTTTGGCACTTTAAAAAAAAACAACTTTGATTAGAGTGGACAGTAAGTGGTTATGGTTTTTGGCACTGTCATCTTTTTTTAAAGTTGTGATTAGAGAGGACAGTAAGGGGTTATGGTTTTAACTGTGATTTTCAGCCTTTTTATTTCATGATACAATGATGATCAATTTACACTTCACCCCTTTCTAATTGAAAAAAAAAAAAGATTCACTAAACATGATTAATACCACTGTAACTGGTTGTTATTGGGGTGTTTTTGTATTCTTCTCCCTGACATCATTCAGCATACCTTGAAGCAGACACACACAAGTCAGATGTCTATGGACTGCTGTTTGAAAGTGGAATATCTATCAGCAAACGTGAATGTGGTCCTCTCACAATAAATAAACTTATTTATATACACATCACACCAATGTCCTATTCAACATATTGTTTTCTTCAATTGCATTACCTATACTTGTCAACTGCAAACCAGTTCTTTGATTTAAACAAAAAGATATCTTAATGTTTTATATTTTTAACGGGTGTGCATAAACATTAAATAATGTTGCTCAGGGTGGCATGTTAAAAAAAAGCAGATCAGCTTATAATATACCAAAAGACACTTCAAAACAAAAATCACACATGCACATGCACACACGCGCGCGCATGCATACATACACACACAGTGCAATTTAACCAGCAATGATTTTCTGATCTCGACTCAAGAGTCTGGATATTTCTTTTTTAAAACATTTTGTTGGTGTTGCTTTTACCCCAGGCCCCATGTTCACTATGAATAATTTACACACTATGTTTGTGATGAATTTGTTTACAAGTAGTTGTCAGTCATTCATTTCTCTCTGACATGGCTTTTCAAAATGAGCATCTGTCTTATCCTTGTAACTGGTACATGTCTTGTATCTGGTGTCTATCTTGCATCTGGTGCCTATCTTGTATCTGGTGTCATCTTGTGTCTATCTTGTATCTGGTGTCATCTTGTATCTATCTTGTATCTGGTGTGCATCTTGTATCTATTCATGTATCTGGTATCACATATGTCTTGTACCTTGGATTTATCTCGTATCTGGTGTCTATCTTGTTCATGTATCTGGTGTTTATCTTGTATCTGGTGCCTATCTTATTCATGTATCTGGTGTTCATCTTGTATCTGGTGCCTATCTTATTTACGTATATGGTGTTCATCTTCTATCTGGTGTCTATCTTATTCATGTATCTGGTGTTCATCTTGTATCTGGTATCTATCTTATTCATGTATCTGGTGTTCATCTTATATTTGTATCTGGTATCTTATTCATGTATCGGGTATCACATATGTCTTGTACCTTGGATTCATCTTGTATCTGCTATCTTTATCTTACAAAAATCAACAACATGACAGCAACTCCAGCATGTTTTGTGCCATGAGACAACAAAAACATTTTTCTTCAATTCTTTTTTTCAAATATCCAGTATGGAAAGAGTTTTATATATGCACTGATATTCAGAGATATGGGCAGCATGCATGCATGTATAAAGACAATATACTCACACAGAATCTTGACATGAACAACAACCGCTATAATAGAGGCAGGACATAGTGACCAAATGATTACACAGCTAAAGACAACAGAATCAGAGATAATAGTGGTGTCCAATATGACAGTCACCTAGAAGAATAACAAACAACTAAAATGATATAGGTGAAGGAACAGAGAGAGAGAGAGAGAGAGATGGATGAAAAAATAAAAGGGAAAAACAAAGACTGAAACAAAAAGCAGGGGGTAGAGTGAGGGAGAGGGAGGGAGGGGAGAGAGAGAGAGGGAGGAAGAGAGAGAGAGAGGGAGAGAGAGAGAGAGAGAAAGAGAGGCAGAGACTGTGAGACAGAGAAATTGAAACACATAAAAAAACAACTGACTGATGGACAACTGGACAGATGAACAGAGAAAGAGACAAGAGAGAATTATAATAAAAAAATTGCACAAAAAAAACAGAGATGACACTAAGATCCTAAAAAACCCAACAAAACTTCTCCTGCCTGCTGTATTGTTAAGTCATCCCTCTCCCACAACAGCACCAGTTGTCACGCTCTACCTAATGCCCCTACACCAATTTTTACCACACCAGACAAAAAGTTGAAATTCAATGGGAACAAAATCAGAAATATCTAAGGCATGCATTATCTATACATTTAACATTACCCATTATTTAAAGTAAAAGACAACTGCCAGGAACCACACACTGAAAAAAATACTATCGAAACAGGAATCTTAACATGGAATGTCCAACTGAAAAAATGAATCCTGAATAAAACTAGAGGCAGTTGACTGTTTTTGATCATTTCTGGCGTAACGAATTAAAGATGGACAATAAGCAAATAGATAAATAAATGAATATACAGACAAACATATAAATGAATGAATGGCTAGATCAAGTGACGCATCCAGGTGACCGTGTGTGAAATGTCAATGCGGACAACCAAAGCGTCAGTCAAACGGCCTCTCTGTGCTGTGCTTCCAATGGTGATGATGGCTGTGTGCTCAATACTGCTGTACATATCCTCACTTTTCACCACACACTTCAACCCCACTTCACATCCCATTCATATCAAGACATCTCATAGCTCACCCCCCACCCCCCTTTTTGTTTTTATTTGATTCAATGATTCCTTTTGCATCACTTGATTTGATTTAGTTTCTTTTACCCCACCACAAAAAGTTCACACATATTTGTTTTAAATATGAATAGTATCAAATTACTCTGCCTCTAATTTTCAAAATGAAAACAAAGCTTACTTGATTATCAACAGATCTATTCTAATCTAAAAATAAGCTGTGAACAGTTAATGACATCCATGAATGTTTCTTTGCCCCCCCCCCCCCCCCCCCCCTCCCCCCAATCCTCGGTAAGATTAAACATAAATCCTCTGAAAATACCAACACTTTTACTACGAACAGTAACCCTCCCCCCCTCCTATCATTATTGCTATCATTGTTAATATGATTATCATTATTATACCACAAAAGGCACCAAAATTGTGAGCAATAACCCTGAAGCCCCAAACAAACGAACAGAAAAATCTTAAAACAGAAGAAACAAAAACAAACCAAGAAGAAAAAGACATCTTACAGAAATTTACGGTTATGATTTCTTCCACTGTCAAAGTGACAAAGGTGAACTCCAAGTTTTGGTTTTTTTCAATTTAGATTTTAAGTCAGTATTTAGCTTATAACAACTAACCAAACAAGAGAGAGAAAGGGAGAATGAAGACCAGAACGAATCAACGACTAAATGAACAAAGAAATAAAATCGATCTATCTATCACGTAAGAGAAAGGGAGAAAAAGACAGATGAAGAACCCCTCCTTTTACGTTACAAAAGGTGAAGAGACAGAGAGCCCACATGTGTCAAACTAGTGTCCATATGAAGTGTCCAGAAAAAAGCACACTAATCCAAGTGACCGGTGGTGTGAAAGGAAAAAAAAAAAGAGAACAAAAAAAAAAAGAAGAAGAAAAAAAAATCATTGGCTACAACTCATGCAGGTGAGACTACCTTCTTCACGTTTACTCCGCGACGCTGTAAGTAAAAAATTAAAAAAAGAGAGAATAAAATGATGATATATACACGTCAGTTGCATGCCTTTGTCAAATCAAAGCTTGTGAGAAGTACATACAACTTGAAAAACATTACAATGTGTTAACATTTTTTAGAAATATAAATATGTAAAGGCTATACATTAACAATAAATGCAGACATTCATCTATATGACACATATGACATAAGAAGCAAATATTTCGGCTGACTACACACAACATAACAGCTAAAGCAATATCACTGAGCACAGAATGAGTATGTGCATGCATGCATGTGTAAAAGTGCATACATGCGTATGCATGCATGCAATTGCATATGTGTATGCATCCATGTGTGTATGTGTGAGTGTGTGTGTGTGTAAATGTGGTAAGAATGTGTGTATGCATGTGTGAGTGCAGGCATATGGGTCTATGTGAACATGTAAGTGGAAACGTACAGAATGCATGTGTGCGTGCGTGTGTGTGTGTGCGTGCGTGTGTGTACATGCATGCATGCGTGTGTGTACGTGCATGCATGCATTTGTGTGTGTAACAATATAGTCAATAACAACACACTCATCACAATATTCCTGCCTAATATGACACAGCATCTAAATGCAAGCAATACACATATTTCAGTTCTAAATTAGTTTTGTACACTACAGTAGTCAATCAAGATAAGCCACACACACAAAAATCAGTTGATTTAATACCTGAATAAAACACTACCTGCGTTAGTGATCATAAAAGTTGATGAAAAAAAGAAAAGAAAACAACAACAAAAATCAAAGATAAAGATGAATTTGAAGAACGACATACAAAGCATGCTGAAAGCCATATTCTGCACTATAGTACTTTTGGTTCTGCTATGCACTGATCTTTTGCTTTGTAACTGTTTATTTTCATTGATGATAAGGATAAGGACACAAAGAGGACACCTATGACCACAAACATGCATGTCTACAAACATCTTCATACATGTGCATGCCAGTGCTTGTACACACATGCATGCACATGCACACACACATACACACACACTCACAAACATATACAAACACACACACACACACTCACACAGAGTCCCAAGCTCAATTACTTTCCTGATGAAAAGTGTAAAAAGAACTTCAAACTATCTATAATTTAAAAAAAACAACCAAAACAGCCAAACACCTTACAAACAAACAAACAAACAAAAAAAACCCAACCCAGAACACACACACAAAAGTAACACAAAAAGTAACCACCTACAAACTAAAACAAAAAGAAGAAATTACACTATGTCCACAAGTTAAAACTATTTCCAGTGATGATGGAAAATAATTTGTTATCATAAAACAAAATGTAACTTTGGGTCCAGAAAGCTCACTGTCAATGCATGCACTTGAGCACATGTGTGCGTGCATGCATGCGTGCCCGTATGTCCCTGTGCATGTATGTGTGTGTGTGTGTTGTGCGTGTGGAGTGTTCACGTGTGTCCTTGTGCATGAGCGTGTGTGTGTATGTATGTGTCACATGCGTATGTGTGTGCATGTGTAGTATGCATGTGTGTGTGCATGTGTGCAGCTGGGGGCTGGGGGGGGGGGGGGGGACACAAGGTGATAACACTGCTTTTACACATGTTCCTCTACTGAATCTGGAAAAGTCAGAAAAGAAACCAACAGACATTGCATCATTAATCCATGAGCATATTCTGTACCCAAAATCACCGTCTCATGCAATACACCCACTAAAAACAAACAAACAAACAAAATATAAAACATACATGGTGAAACGCTGCTGCTAATGAACAAGAAAATAACACAGAAAACAAAGAAACAAAACAAAAAACCTGAAACGAAATGATAGCACTGGGAAAAAAAACGAGAGACCAAGAAACACTACTGTTTACCTTCTCTTGCCTCAGTTTGGCCTGGATGAGGTACGAATGCATCATTGTTAAAAAAAGGCATGTTGTGTTCAATGGGGGTGATGTGGAGACTTTTACTTTACATTGATTTTCCTATAGAACACTTCCCATGCAGACTTTATAGTCTTTTGTTAAGGTAGGGGGGGGTGGGGGTTAGGGCAGGGAAAGGATAGCTTAGCGGTAACAGCAACAAACTTGTCGTCTGATGGTAACTGGAGTTGTGGGTTCTAGTTTTTGCTGACATGTCCATTCCAGGGCTTTTATCCCACAGGCTTCACACTGGTTCCAATTCCAATGCCTTTGATGAAAGTCTTCCGATTAAAACCACAATTCAAGGTTTCCTGTGCAAATGCACAAAGAACGTCCTGTGTAACTTTAAAACCCCATCCACTTTTCACATGGGAATAAGCCAGTTATGGCTGGTGGTATGGACAACATGAGTATACCCAGCATCCATTCTTGCAACCTGTAGTGGGATGGGCTTTCCCAGGTTGATGTTGCTTATGACACACTGCATGAAAAATTCAGTGCAGTAAGGGAGAGGTTGGTTCAATCAGTCTTTTTGTGTGTACTGAAGTTACCCCAGAAAATGAAACAAGAGCATACACACACACACACACACACACACACACACACACACACACACACACACACACACACACACACACACACACACACATACACACACAGATAAGCTGCAGCCAGGGTAACAGACTGACAACAGAAACAAACAGATGAAGATATGAATTCAAATTTGCATAAATAGTGAATGTTGATAAATAATCCACCACTAGATACACCCATAGCAAGGTACATAAGCAACACAGACATATACACAGATGCAAAGCCATCGGTACCAAAAAAACTGGGACTTTTTTTTAAACCTGTGCACCCAGTTAGTCCAAGGCTAAACGCAAATGCTTATGGTTTTTAACATAAGCACCCATCACAAGTTAGTTTAATGGCAAATGTGAACGCTCACATTTCAGAGTATACTCAATATGAACCATTATAAACAGCAGACGAATAGGTTATATGAACATCTTTCCAAGCAGCAAACCATTACATGGCTACAAGTTATGTCATTCACCACAAAAATACACATGCTTAAGGTCAGCAGAAAAAGCCACTCTGTCTTTTTCTTTCTTATCAGCAAATGGAGACAAACACAGATCTGTTGCTATGTTTTACTAATACATAGGTATCAGCCTATCTGACCTTTTCTTGCGAGGCAGAATCTTGTGATAGCTTTGGTCTTACAGGACTCTTATAATTTCTGCCACAAATGTTCCCATGAAAAAAAATGAGCAAAGGAACAAGTCTGAGGCTCACAAACTCTTGATCAGGGCTTGTAAAGCCCTTTGTATTTGAGCACCACAACCCTGAAGTATATTTTCAGGTAGATCAGTGTGGGTTTTCCCCTGTTCCTTGGCTAGAGATCTCAGGTTTACCAATGATTTGCTTTTTCCTCCATTGAGGTAGCCTCAATCCAACTTCAGGGTTAGTGTGTGATATGATTTTACTTAAAATCCTTTGATGCAAGATTAAGAATATCAAAATCATGAATCCTGCACATCAAAGTAAAGTTGAGCTGCAAACAAAAGCACGCTTGCAATTTACCATACAAAAGGTTGTCACTTTTTCCCCAAAAGGATGCAGTGGCCTACTGTATTCAATTCTCAAAGCCCTAAACTGTAACATGCCAAATTTTCTTGTTAAAACTTTTCAACGTTGGAACTATGAAAACATTGAACATAAATACAAAGTGAACATCCCAAACAGCTGACACTTATGCATGTTAAACATCTTTCTCCCCACTCAACACACATTCAGCTTACACAACCCAGCACAACTGGGACAAAAGAGCACAAAAAAGGGAACACAATCACGGTGAAATCAAAACGCGGGCGAGGCACTCACTTCAGCTTCTGCCTGCTTCTGCATGCGCTCGTTTTCCTCGATCTCCCGCTCCAGCTCGTGCATCCTCTCGATGGCGGCTTTGAGGGGCCCGCAGCGGCGGGTGTACTCCACGATGGCGATGGTGTACTGCACCAGCGTGGCGCAGTCCTCGCTGGAGTACTTGGCCGCAGAAACGCTGATGCCGCTGTTGCGACCTTGAGGAGACGCCGACCGCTTCACCGCCATGAACTGCTTTTCTGGAAATGTGTCAAGGAGCGCGTCATGACATAGAAGAGGAGGTGGAATGAAACACAATATGGAGTAGAGAAAAAAAAAACAGTTACAGAACGGAATGAGGGCTATAGTCAGTTTGAGGTCATTACCATGTAGATTGTCTGCAAAGACATCAGGATATTGAGGAGGTGGGGGGGGGGGGGTCAACAGTAGATTCAGGGTATGGAGTTGAAGACATATTCAATTGTAAAGCACATTATTTAAAAACGATAACTTCAGTTGGTGGGACTTAATCAAAATAAAGCCAGGGACAGTTGAATTGCTAATGCAAGATTTTGCATCTTATGATTCATTATAGTAAGATGGAGCTGATCATGTTCACAATAAACTTCACCACTCATAAATCCCTTCCCCCTCCACAAAAAAAGTTTTTTTCAGGGTTAAAACTGAGACCCAAATCTGCAAGAAGTACATACTTTGCTAAGTTTGCTGTGTTCTTTTGCTGTTGTTCATTTAGGTTTGTCTGTCTGTCTGTTTGCTTTGAGCTTGTTCTTACCTGAGGCATTTTCCAGCATGGACCCTTCCCCTGTGACACCCAGTTGTCCCTCCTTGCTTACTGCCAGGTAGCTCTCCACAGCTGAAAACACCAAACAGTTATTCAGTGTGTGTGTTCATGCACACATGTGTGTGCATATATGTGTGCCTGTGCGTACGTATGTGCATGCATGAACACTTGTCTGCACATATCTGTCACTTTCATAAAAAGCAATAATGAATAAGCTCTGCTTCATCCTAAGAAAACTGTATAAAACATAATATGGTTGTTGAAATCAGCAGCAAAATCCAAAGCACGTGCTTCAATCTTGGAAACAGCATAAGAAATCTTGGAGCCATATGTAGAGAATTAGGCTTCGTATGTTTGAAAAACTCTGCAGATTTGCCAAGATGTGCAGAATGCATGTGTATCTGTCAATGTCTTCAAGCTTTGTGCAAATGCTGGGAGCAGTTGAAACTGGAAATGCCCCCAAAAACAATTATCATCATCACTATCATCATCATCATCACTACTATTGTTATAATCCTTATTACTATTACAATAACTGTCATCATACTAATAATCATCATCATCATCAAAATCAAAAATACCCCACAGAAGTTCCACTCAACCTGGCTTACCTTGCAAGACATCGGAGGGTAGGCCATCTTCCCACGATACATTGTGCAGCATGTCCACAAACTTGGTGGACTCTGTCATGGTCTGCACCATGCTCTTCCACTGGGCACGGTCAAACCTCTCACTGTCCTTTGCCTGCTTGGCTGCACACCACACCACACCACACCACACAGCCGTGTTAGAAAACCACATACATCATGTCTTCACCAGGTCATTTCAGGGAAGGGAAACATGTTGTCTACAGTATAGCTTATATGGGACCATCTGACAATGCTGGAAGCTGCATGCTTGTCCATCTGACAATGCTGGAAGCTGCATGCTTGTCCATCTGACAATGCTGGAAGCTGCATGCTTGTCCATCTGACAATGCTGGAAGCTGCATGCTTGTCCATCTGACAATGCTGGAAGCTGCATGCTTGTCCATCTGACAATGCTGGAAGCTGCATGCTTGTCCATCTGACAATGCTGGAAGCTGCATGCTTATTTATCTCTCTATGTTAACACATTGGTCATTGGCACAGCCTCAAACTGAGACTACAAGTTCACAAAGAAACTAAAAAATGGGCATGAAATTGGAGGAGGGCAGGTATTAACCATTAACAAAGGCAGCACCATAGACTACAGAAGTTCTAGACATTCTCTATTCACTTTGATTAAGTCTGGTTGGTTTTTCTTTGGTCACCACTATTACTGTGATCAGACAAAGCATACCACGCTAACCTTAACCAACAACCAACTCTGAGGAAAGAATCTATCTACCTACAATATATATATATATATATATATATATATATATATATATATATATATATATATATATATATATATCACAGTTTAACATACAGGGAAAGAAAAAAAAATCAGGCATTCAAAATGGGAACCCCCCCTTCCTCCCCCCCGACAAACGAAAAGGAAACAGACATACACATGCAAACAGACTTAGAGATATATGCAGCAGGAGAGGAAGCTACATCACCATGGACAGACAGACAGACAGACAGACAGACAGGCAGGCAGACAAAGCACAAAATGTTTTTAAAAAAATGCAAAGTAACATACTGCAGACAGACAGACAGACAGATTGGTATCAGCCACAAATGAAAACAACAAAAACACAAGAGAAAAACATGGACCAACTCGCAATCAATCTATGGAAAAAACAGAGAGAAAGGCACAGGCAGGCAGACAAAGAGGGATATAAAGAGAGAAAGAAAGACAGAGAAGAACAGACAGAGAGAGAGAGAGAAAGAGAGAAGAGAGAGAGAGAGAGAGAGAGAGAGAGAGAGAGAGAGAGAGAGAGAGAGAGAGAGAGAGAGAGAGAGAGAGAGGCAGACATACTGACAGACAGAAAAAAAGATGCATAAATGTTCAAACAACATGGCTGAAAAGCATTTGTGGAGTGCAGTAGTGCACACACAACACAGAGAAAAACCCATCGAAAAAGGTAACATTTATTCATTTCTAATAGTTCATGCAGTTATGCTTTCATTCCAGTTTTTATTTAATTTTCAGTCATGTTCATATGTGTATGTGGGGGGGGGGGGTGTGATGCGGTGGTGTGTGTGTGCATGCGCGCATGTGCTTGCTGAATGTAGTTTGTGTTCTTTTCTGAGTTTCTTCATAAGTGAACTGGGTGCATGCATACAATTGCATGTAACTACATATGGGAGTAAGTACATATATGTGTGTGCTGCATGGACTTTTCTGTGTCTGTGGTGCTGTGATGTTGTGGTTGCCACAACAGAGGGAAATGATGCTTCCACACACACACACACACACACACACACACACACACACACACACACACACACAGTCTCTCTCTCTCTCTCTCTCTCTCTCCTCTCTCTCTCTCTCTCCTCTCTCTCCTCTCTCTCTCTCTCTCTCTCTCTCACCCTATCTTTGAATCTAACACAAATTTACAGTCTTTTTAGTGTGCAGGAAAGAAAGAGTGAAGAGAAGAGCTGCACCAGACCAGAGTTACCTGATTATGTGAATGTTTGATGCCTGCCTATGTTAAACCTTCATATCACCCTTAATCATCACCCACCTTAAACATAAAACCATGTTACAAACAGGAGCCAGATTCTAACAGACAGCGAGACATATTACTAACCGAAATACACCTTCCTTCTTTTCACCTTTTCTAAAAAGAAGAATCTGATGAGGAAACCATAAGAAAGACCCCCCACACCAACAAAGCAGAAGAGAACAACAACAAAATTAACCAATAATCATCCTGTGTATCCACCCAGTTGACACAAGGTACCTGATTTGAAATTGTGTGGAAGTAGTTTAGAACATCAGCTCAAAAAGAGGCACATAGCTCAGTGGTCAGAGCGTCTGGATTGTGACCAATGTTAGGGGTTTGAGTATCAGCATTAGAATAAACCCAACACCAACTTCTGAAGGTGGCAAAGTCTAAAAACTAAAGAAGGAACTGAACCCCCCCCCCCCCCCCCCCCCTTCCAGTTCCAGTTATACCATCCTCATCAATGCCAGGCAGTTGATCAGGTATCAATGAATCTGAAATATGGTGCAATATAAAAGATCAGGTTTTAATGAATCTGAAATAATATGGCGCAATATAAAAGATCAGGTTTTAAATTAATATGAAATATGGGGCAATATGGAAGATCAGGTATCAAGGAATATGAAATATGGGGCAATATGGAAGATCAGGTATCAAGGAATATGAAATATGGGGCAATATGAAGATCAGGTATCAAGGAATATGAAATATGGGGCAATATGGAAGATCAGGTATCAAGGAATATGAAATATGGGGCAATATAGAAGATCAGGTATCAAGGAATATGAAATATGGGGCAATATGGAAGATCAGGTATCAAGGAATATGAAATATGGGGCAATATAGAAGATCAGGTATCAAGGAATATGAAATATGGGGCAATATAGAAGATCAGGTTTCAATCTGAAATATGGGGCAATACAGAAGATCAGGTTTTAATATGACATATGGGGCAATATAGAAGATCAGGTTTCAATCAATCTGAAATATGGGGCAATATAGAAGATCAGGTTTCAATCAATCTGAAATATGGGGCAATATAGAGGATCAGGTTTCAATATGAAATATGGGGCAATATAGAAGATCAGGTTTCAATCAATCTGAAATATGGGGCAATATAGAAGATCAGGTTTCAATCAATCTGAAATATGGGGTAATATAGAAGATCAGGTATCAAGGAATCTGAAATATTGGACAACAAAAGATATCAAGGAATACGTAATATGGAGCAATATAGAAGATATGGTATCAATGAATCTGAAATATGGTGCAATAGAGAAGATCAGGTTTCAAGGAAAATGAAATATAGTGCAATATAGAAGATAAGGTTTCTTTCAATTATAAAGCTTGTTGTCACAGACTAAACAGAATTAAAAGAGTGGTGGGGGGGTATTTTGTTAATATTTCTAAATTCTTACCAATATGTGTGCTTGCTTGCTTAAACATGTACTTTCCCACTGACATTAAATTAAGAAAAAGCATGTTCAAGTTCACAGTTACCAATGTATAGGTTGGTATTAGCCTTCACTCAAGTTAGCATTTATCTGCAATATATGTATCATGGACCCTGACTGCAGATTTGGAGAGAAGAGTACAGGCAGTGGAGATGAGATGCTTTCGGAGACTCCTTGGCATCTCCTACAAAGACCACATAAGCAACGAAAGCGTGCATAACAGAATCCAGCAAACCATTGGACCCTATGAGAACCTTCTAACGATCGTGAAAAAGCGTAAACTTAAATGGTATGGGCATGTCACAAGATCCCAAGGAATTACAAAGACAGTTTTGCAAGGCACTGTCCAAGGAGGAAGAAGAAGAGGCAGACCAAGGAAGAGCTGGGAGGATAACATCAGCGAATGGACAGGCCTAGAACTCAACAAAACCCTGAGAAAGGCAGAACAGAGAGAGGAATGGAGGGAACTGGTTGTTGAGTCTTTGAGGGTGCCCCCACGGTCGTCAGACTACGGGACAGATAGATAGATAGATAGATATGTATCAAACATTTGTAGCTGTGTTTAGTTTTGACTAACTTTCACTCAAAATTAGCATTTATCTGTACATGCATTAGCCTTGACACAAATAAGCAGTTATCTGTATATAATGTGTATCAGACTCAGCACAAATTAGCATTTATATAATTAGCTTATATCAACCTTTGCACAGCACACAAATCCAGCATAACTCAGTCAAGGGTCCAGACCCCAGTGCTAAAATCAGCATATCCCTTCCTTTTAACCAAGTCCAAGTGTGGTCAGTTCCTGCTATAAGCTGGGCTGGGCTGGGATAGAATATATGCCAGCCCAGAGTAGCTGAAAGTGGGAGAGACTGACAGCTGTGTACAACACTAAAATCCATTCAGAGTTTGCTTCAATGCTGAAATCTAGCCACACTATCCATCAACAGCCACACCAACCACTGCAGTCACAACGTCACAGTCACAGCACAACAAAACAACATCACCAAGCAAATGCACAACAGTGCGTAACACACTTCACAGTCTGTACAACATGCAACACAACACCATCACTAAGTACAAACAATATAAACACTGATGGAAAGCAGCAGATCATGTATTATGTATGCAATAAAATCAATGATAATCCACAGCAATGGTGCATCTTGGGAAAAAACCCCATCAACATGCAAATACTAACAGCTTACAGGAAGAAGTTGGTGATCACTTGTGATGTAAATTTCAGGATTTCAAGGAACTGAGTATTCCATAAATGTTTTACCTTCTCTACCAAGAAATGCTCTTAAAATGATCCCACAAAGAACTGATCATCAGGAAACAATGTCCATAAAACTGCTTGTTTACTGAATGAATATATACTGGTAAGTCAGACATGTGGAAGCAGGGCTGGTGACATGGAGATGATAGAATGGTGCGATGAGCAGAACAAAGGCCATGGAAATGAGAGCTTGTGGGTTTATTAATAACTGTCTGCAAGGATTTCTGGGTGTTTTCTTATCACAGAGCACTTCACCCTGTCAGGTTTTCTTGCAGTGCTGGTTAGTATCACTCCAAACCATTGCACACACACACCCACAACAGCCAAAGAAATCATCAAAATAGCAAACCTGAACGCTGACGCTCCGCTGTTGAGAAAAACATCGTGAAATAGAATCATAATAATTATTTGTTGAGAGTTATGTAATCAAGATAATTTCAGGGTTACTATTTAAACAAAAAAAAGGCTTTTGTAGATTGTTCCAGTATCTATTGTTTATGATTTGTTTTTATCTTATTCATCTAGGTTTTTTTTGGTACCATTAGATAAACACACTGTACATTTAAAACAAAAAAGTCAAAGGTCTAGATATAGATAAACTACATGTAGACTATTTATACATTTCATCATAACTAGCAAGTTCAGATGTACTGTTTGTATTCAGCTAATAATGCACATTTTAAAACATAATATCTAACTTTGATTGTGTTAGCAACATAAAACATGACCAGTAGTTAGAACAGAACTCTTCTACATCTTTGTGAATTAGTAACATGAACACAACATACATCCTCAGGAGAAACTGGAAGACAATAGGGAGGAGAGGCAATAAACACAGCCAAAGGAAAAACTGATACAATTCATTAACATTAACGTACACATACATCTGTGTATAAAAGATTTTTCAAGGATTCCCCACCAGAGAAAAGAATAGTACATTACAATCATTTGATCTGACAAGAGACAAACTCAGCATATCTTCTTTTTTGACATTCCTGTTCTGCTGTTTCCCACACCCCTTATTTCAATCTCTCTTCCCCTGCCATACTCATATTTGTTATGTTACAACCTTAGAATCAGAAGTCCACAGGAAGCCCATCAATGTCAGACCACCATAGGGCAACCAGCCCGAGGGGTCTTGCACCGCTGCTAGGCCACTCTGGTGGTGTTCAGTGATGACTGTTCTGAGCTAACATGTGCAGGACATCTCTAAGCCCCTTGCTAGTGACAGTAATAGCTCAGTCATGGAGTTAGACGGAGTAATTCGCCCATCCAGGGTGGCAACCACCACAACCCCCCCCCCCCCCCCCCCAAATACTCTCCCAAGAACACTGAAAATTGCATCCATAAAGTGGACGAAGCTTGACTGTGTGATCCAACCAATGAGCCCATAGCAAACTCACTTTGGGTTGGAGCAAGCTGGCGTCCACAAAATCCCTATAACTCTTGGGATTTGAACATGTGACCTTCCAGTCCGTAACCCAAGGTGCTAATCACTGCAATAAAGCAGCTGGTTAACTCAGTATATCTTTATAAGAAACATTCACTGAAAAATGACTGCCCCCTAAACTTAAGATTTTATACCAAATTCTGATCTAAACATTCTGAACACAATACAGAAAACAATGAAAACAAAAACAAAAGAGAAATAACAAAAAGCACAGAAAAAGAGCCATAAGAGACTGAAATGGAACTGAAGAAACACAATAGCATTTTTTCTTTCATTCAAACAAAGGGAGAAAGAGATTCACTTCACTTCATTCAAGAGAACTGAAACGATAACTTCTCCCAAGGAAAAGGTAAAAAGAGACACACTTTATTCAGAGAATGGGAAGGTGTACACTTCATACAGAACGTGGATAGATCAGGAAAAGAGAACAGGTACACCTCATTCAGAGCTGCAATCAACAGCAAACATCATCTACAAGTAACTTCAGAGGGATGTAGCCAAGAACAGAGGGGGAAGAACAGAGGGAAGGGGGAGAACAGAGGGGGAAAGAAGGGGAAGAGGGGATAGAGGGGGAAGAACAGAGAGGGAAGGGGGACAAGGGGGGGGGGGGAGAACAGAGGGGAAAGAACAGGGAGGGGAGGGGGCAGAGGAAAGGGAAAGAACAGAGGAAAGGGAAAGAACAGAGGGGAAGGGAAAGAACAGAGGGGAAGGGAAAGAACAGAGGGGAAGGGAAAGAACAGAGGAAAGGGAAAGAACAATGGGGAAGAACAGAGGGGAAGAACAGAGGGGGAGGGGAAGAACAGGGGGGAAAAAACCAGAGGGGAAGGTGAAGAACAGAGGGGAGGATGGAAGGAACGGGGGGGGGGGGGGGGGGGGGGGGGGGGGGGGGGGGGGGGGGGGGAGCAGAGGGGGGGGACAAGGAAGGAAGAACAGAGGGGAGGGGAAGAACAGAGGGGAAGAACAGAGGGGAAAGGGAAAAGGAAAGAACAAGGAGGGAAGAACAGAGGGAAGGGCAAGAACAGAGGGAAGGGAGAACAAAGGAAAGGGGGAAAACAGAGGGGAAGGGGAAGAACAAGGAAAGGGGAAGAACAGAGGGAAGGGGAAGAACAAAGGGAAAAGGGGGAAGAACAGAGGGGAAGGGAAGAACAGAGGGAAGGGGAAGAACGAGGGGAAGAGGAAGGAGAACAGAGGGGAAGAACAGAGGGAAGGGGAAAGAACAGAGGGGAAGGGGAAGAACGAGGGAAGGGAAGAACAGAGGGGAAGAACAGGGAAGGGAAAGAACAGAGGGGAAGAGGAAGAACAGAGGGGAAGGGAAGAACAGAGGAAGAACAGAGGGGAAGGGAAGAACAGAGGGTCGACATGAGATAACAGCTGGGAATGGAGGAAGAAGAGGGAGGAGACAAGCCAAGAAGCTCACTCTTGCTTGCGACAGCCTTGATGTGGAGAGGGAGCGACGACATGCCAGAGGACAGGTACCTTGCCCTGATCGCGGCCCCATGGAGCGTGGGAGGAATGCAGCCGCTCGATGCACGCAGGATCATCACCTCTCCATCACCTGCACCAAATAGGGATTGGAGGGGACTGATCCTTCAGGCAGCCTCGATGCTAACACATCCATTGTGACTTCCACACCAGCACCTGTGAATGAGGAGATTGTGAGGGGTGTCAGTTTCCCTAAGCAAGCCTGCTTGTGCTAAAAACATAATGTGCTACCGAAACCTCAACTGTATGGCGAGTATTTTCGCGCTTTTGTTAACTCACTGAACAGAAGTGTGAACATTTGTTTCACTAAGGGTTTTTTTTCCCCCAGTAAGCCAACAGTAAATGACAGCCTTTCTCTCTTGACTATATGGACTATGCAGGAACACTCAACACCTCAGAACTCCTTGTAAACAGCACCAAAGTGTGGTATTGATCCCAAGCTTCCAGCAACACTATAAAATCACTGCCAGTATTCTGAAATCACCAACACTCCTCTAAAATCACAATCAATAATGCCGCCCCCCCCCCCCCCTCCCCTTCCTCCATCACCTTCACCAGTCCCCATTCATGCACTGAGACAAAGCTATAAAATCACCAACTGGAGTTTTTCTCCATCTTTCATCAGTGATGTGTCTGACAACGTGCCATACCTGACTGCGAGCGTGATCCAGTTCTTGTCGACATTCCTCCACGCGTTTCTGGGCCTCAGCATACTCCTCCTTGGCCTGCACCTGCCGCGTCTTCAGGGTGGCCTCCCGCATCTTGTCAAATTCCGCATCGTAGTCGTCATATTCTTCTGCAAAGGGAACATGTACATTTTAAATCATTGGGTGAGAGTGTGTAACCCAGTCCACCGGATTCCCCATATCAAACAAGAAATATTCAATACACACATGTTCAAAGCATTAGGTGATTGTATGGAGTTCTTACCCTGACTGAATCTGTGATAGTAAACTAAAAATACCGATAATATATTATAGACATTTGCTTCTTATAATCAGTTTGTTTTTCCAATGAGAAAACAATAAAATTGATGTTGCAACTTACATGCTTTTTTTTAAATGATAAGGTTTTAAAAATAGTCTATAACAATAAACAAAACAGTTGACAATAACAACGAGTCCTTCGGATGAGACTATAAACCGAGGCCCCGTGTTCGAATGCATGCAGAACATCTTGCGCACATGTTAAATCCTGTTCCGCTTTTCGGAAGAGTAGGCCATTGTGTGCCGGTGGAAACAGATGACAAAATTTACAAAACCACATACAAACGGGGACTGGATGTAAAAAAGCACATGAGTGCTTATTCCATTATCCTCGATATAAAAGAATAAATAATAAATAAGTAAATAAATAAACAACAAACAACAACAACAACAAATCCCCTTTTTTCTCCCACTCTCTATATTCCACAAAAAACAGGTTATCTTTTTTTCTTGTCTGTTTGGCAAAAAACAACAACCCTTAACTCACATACTTTAACTTAATTTTTCAGTCTCATCACCTCCTGAAGGTTGATACTATATAAATGCTATCCTGAATGGTAACAGAGTGCTCTTGTTCTACCACCATTCCACTAAAACCAGTCGCATTGTTCTCCTGTACTGCATGCCAAGTCTCCACGCCTTGAATCCCATTGACAATTTTCTGTCTATCACAGAGCAAAACACAGGCAAGAACCCAGCACTTCCAACAAACATCCTCTCTTTCTTCTCACCTTCCTTCAGAAGTTCGTCCTCTTCCTCCTCCTCTGACTCAAACTCGGTGAGGTGGAGGTAAGCGTCCAGCGATTTGCTCAGGCCAATTTTGGCTTTGAGTTTCTCCAGGGCGGTGGCCTTGTTGGTCAGGCGGGTCAAGAGGTCAGCGGTGTTCTTGCAGGCGTCCTCGTAGTTGCCGGTGATGGTTTTGATGGCTTTTTTCATCACCTTGGCGTCAGTGCGGGTCTTGTCCAGCGTGGCCAACACTTTCCTGTGCAGTCACGATATTGTACATCAGCATGTTGTGTTGTGGTGTATTGTACTGTACACTTTCCTGTGAAGTCATGATATTGTACATCAGCATGTTGTGTTGTGGTGTATTGTACTGTACATTTTCCTGTGAAGTCATGATATTGTACATCAGCATGTTGTGTTGTATGGTATTGTACTGTACATTTTCCTGTGAAGTCATGATATTGTTCATCAGCATGTTGTGTTGTATGGTAATGTATTGTACACTTTCCTGTGAAGTCATGATATTGTACATCAACATGTTGTGTTGTATGGTAATGTATTGTACACTTTCCTGTGAAGTCATGATATTGTACATCAGCATGTTGTGTTGTATGGTATTGTACTGTACATTTTCCTGTGAAGTCATGATATTGTTCATCAGCATGTTGTGTTGTATGGTAATGTATTGTACACTTTCCTGTGAAGTCATGATATTGTACATCAACATGTTGTGTTGTATGGTAATGTATTGTACACTTTCCTGTGAAGTCATGATATTGTACATCAACATGTTGTGTTGTATGGTAATGTATCGTACATTTTCCTGTAAAGTCATGATATTGTTCATCAGCATGTTGTGTTGTATGGTAATGTATTGTACACTTTCCTGTGAAGTCATGATATTGTACATCAACATGTTGTGTTGTATGGTAATGTATTGTATACTTTCCTGTGAAGTCATGATATTGTTCATCAGCATGTTGTGTTGTATGGTAATGTATTGTACATTTTCCTGTGAAGTCATGATATTGTACATCAACATGTTGTGTTGTATGGTAATGTATTGTACACTTTCCTGTGAAGTCATGATATTGTTCATCAGCATGTTGTGTTGTATGGTAATGTATTGTACATTTTCCTGTGAAGTCATGATATTGTACATCAGCATGTTGTGTTGTATGGTAATGTATTGTACACTTTCCTGTGAAGTCATGATATTGTACATCAGCATGTTGTGTTGTATGGTAATGTATTGTACACTTTCCTGTGAAGTCATGATATTGTACATCAGCATGTTGTGTTGTATGGTAATGTATTGTACATTTTCCTGTGAAGTCATGATATTGTACATCAGCATGTTGTGTTGTATGGTATTGTACTGTACATTTTCCTGTAAAGTCATGATATTGTACATCAGCATGTTGTGTTGTATGGTAATGTATTGTACATTTTCCTGTAAAGTCATGATATTGTTCATCAGCATGTTGTGTTGTGTTGTAATGAATTGTACACTTTCCTGTAAAGTAATGATACTGTACATCAGTATGTTGTATTGTAATGCACTGTACACTTTCTATTGTACATCAGCATGTTGTGTTATTCAAAATAATTTTAAAACCAAAGTCCAAACATAGGTTTATGATAAAAATTTCATGACAATTTCTTTTTTAAAACTTCATATATCTGATTACCTTTCAATCTTCAGAAATTACTGATTAAGAGGAAAGTATAAACCTTTTCTTGAGATCAGTTTCTTTGTCGAGTATTTAATGAAACACTTGTCCCAACAGACACATAACTGTTTCTTCCACACAAAATTGGTTTCTTTTCTTTCTACATTTACAATAAATACATCCCCTCCGACAAAACTGCAGAGACGTAAATGGAAATAATAAAAGGGTTGGGTTTTTTAAATAATAAAAGTTAAAACAAGAGGCATGGGCTGAAGAGCAGAATCATAACACTGCAAAATGATTCCCACCTTCTGTACGACTTGTAGAACAGAAACACTGAATATCACTGTAAAAAGAGAAAGAAAAGATGATGGGTTTGTCTTTGCAAGATATAACGTTATGTAAATTCTTCTTCTTCTTCCTTTTTTGTCATGTTTCTCCCAGGGGAGGTTTGACATTGATGAGCCTTCTCCATCTCTCTCTGTTTTGAGCTTCCTCCTTATTTATGCCCCTTTCTCTAAGATCATCTGCAATACAGGCAGCCCAGGTTTTGCTAAGTCTTCCCTTTGGTCTCTTTCCGTCCACTTCAAAGTTCATTGCTCTTTTTTTATGATGTGGTGGTCTGCTTTCCGTTGAACGTGCCCAAACCAGCGCAGTCTGTTGGTACTAGCTACAGACTTCAGACTGTAAATTCCATTGATTATTATTATCGAGGAACGAATACTGATATACACTGACTTGAGCTGTTCCACAGACTCTGTGCGCTGCTGGGCCTTGGAGGAGTAGAGGTACTTGAAGCACTCCATGAAGCGCCGGTAGGTGGTGGGCCCCACGTACACCTCGTTCTTGGCCGACGCCCCCCGGTCCCTGTGCCTCTGTCTGATCACACACGGGAAAACGTACCATTTAGTTCAGGAACAGACAACCACAAACGATAAAACGACGCTGAATTTAAAATAAAAAAATTCTTTTATATGGAGGATAATGGAATAAGCACTTATGTGCTTTTTTTTTACATCCAGTCCCCATGCGTATGTGGCTTTGTAAATTCTGTCATCTGTTCCCACTGGCACACAATGGCCTACTCTTACAAAAAGCAGAACAGGATTTAACGCGTGCGCAAGATGTCCTGCGTGCGTTCGCACATGGGAACTCGGTTTACAGTCTCATCCGAAGGACTTTTGGGGAGAGTGGAGTCTGCACTGATGTTAACTCCAGGGGAAAATATCCCCCCTTGAACGGTAATCGAACCCGGGTTGTCAGATTGTGAGCGCAATGTTCTAACCACTAGGCTATGCCGTCCCCGTCAGTGAGGATAAGCAAGACAGGGAGGATGAAGCACAGGATGAGGAAGACGGAGAGATCGTAGGCAGAGGCAAACTTGACCTCTACAGGAATTTTTCCAGGCAGTGTGTTATAGGCACACCGAGCCTGGTGGAGCACATTCTTCTCCCAGTTGCACAGGGCATTCTAGGTATATCTGTGCCATCCACACCACCCTGGCCAACTCTTCTACGAAAGATGGGATGGGTTTTTAACATGTGTGCAAGATATTGTGCTTGCATTCAATCACAGGACCTGGGTTTATAGTAACATCTGAGGGACGTTTAGGGGAAAGGAGTGACTACTGATGGAAAAATCCACTCAAATCATCACCACAGTAGAGACTCCAACCTGTGCTTTTAGTTATACTTTTTGTTGTTGTTTCTACAGTGAAGCTGATGGCAATGAATACACACACACACTTCAAAGTTTGATTTGCCTTTAACCCCTCTTGGGGCATGGAAGATGTCAGCAAACAAAATCAACTGTAACACATATAACTTTACCTACCACCTTACCCCTTCCTCCACACATTCTCTCACTACCACACACACACATACGCACTAAAAAGTACCCTTCTCCTCTTACTCACTTGATGTGCTCCTGCAGGATGGTTTTGGAGTAGGGCAGGTTGGGCACCTTGACAGTCTGCACCTTCAGCTGGTCCTTCTTCTTGTCGTGCACTTTGACCGTGGACAGGGTCACCTCGGGGTTCAAATCCCCCGCCCATGGCAGCTGCTTGCAGTCACGCAGCACAAAGCTGTGGATGTTGGCCAGGCAGGTGGTGATGCTGTCCCTGCACACAGAGTATGGATGCCTGATGGTATACAGGGAAAGAGGATTATGTGCGAGGGGAAAGGAGGAGGTGGTAGTAGGGGGGTAGGGAGGATTATTTTATTTTGTATTTTATTCTTTTATATTGATCGATATGGAGGTTAGGGGGAATGAGGAATGTTTGTGTTTGTGTGTATGTGTATGTGAGACACAGACAGTGAGAAAGAGAGAGAGAGAAAGAGAGAGAGAGAAAAGAGAGAGAGAGAAAAGAGAGAGAGAGGGTGTGAGTGTGGCTACTAAGACGTGAGTGTGTGTGTGTACATGCATACACCATATATGCGATAGTGTCACACAATCATGATTATCATATATATAATGTCCAGATGAAAGAAAATAAAAGGAATGAAATTTCCTGCAACAAAACAGAGTGATTGCTATCGAGGTGAATGTATTTTTGTGTGTGGGTGTGTGTGCGCACACGCACGTGCATGAGTTTTCTTTTAAATCAATAATTTGTGGAAGCTTTTGAAGCTAAATGTTTGCATTCATTCTTACTTTCCTTATCCCACTCTGTCTTATTTTTCTCTGTTCCTTGGCTAGAGCTCCCAGGTTCGCCAACGGTGAGAGTTTGCATACGCTACTGTTTTTACCCACCATTAAGGTAGCCGCATTCTGACTTCAGGGATGGTGTATGAATAAGACACCCACGTGCATGTGTTTTCAAAATGTTGTCATCCATTCCTATCGGTACACAATAGCCTACTCTACTGAAAGGTGGAACAGGTTTTTAACGTGTGCGCAAAATGTTCAGCATGGGTCCACACATCGGGCTTCAGTTTATAGTCTCATCTGAAGGACTTCAAGGCAAGTGAAGTCAGGACTTATGTTGACTCCAGGGGAAAAAATCACCTTAAACTGGCACCTCCATGATGGCTCACTCCTGAGCCATTAGATCTTGATCTCTAACCACTAGGCTATCCCACCCCATCCCACTAACACACACACACACACACCTACTCACGAATGCGCGCACACACACACAACACACTCACATACACACAATAGCCCAACACACGCACTCACCCCCTGCCCAACAGTCACACAACGTATCAACCCATCCAGACTGTACCTGAGGTCCTCAAACTCCTGTGTGAGCTGATGTTTGGCGATGAAGTAGGAGGCCTCTCCCAGCAGGGTCTCCTGGGGCCAGTCACACAGCCAGTTGATCTGACAGCCACTCAGCAGGCCTGGGTACTTGCTGCAACACACATACACTGTCTTGCTTACAGTTTTCCTTTTCTTGCTCTCTCATACACACACACATGCACTTGGACACAGACACACAGAGACACTCACACAGGCACACCCAAACAACATCATCATTGTGAGACAGAGCACTGACTTTGTGAGATTGAATAAGACTCGTAGACATCTCATGCTCTCTAAATAATGATAATGAGTTGTGGTGTGTTGTTGGGTTTTTTGGGGGGCGCGGGGTGCAATTCTTCTGTTGCTGGTATTGATATATGCTGTTCAGATTTATGTGTGATTGGGTTGTCTTCTTTAAAAAAAAGTTTAAAAAACAAAAAGAAGTGTAATTTACATCTTTACATATCAGATGTTCACTTAAAAACACCCCCAAAACCCCTGTTAAGTCTTTACACATCATATATTCACTAATCAAGGTAGAGAGAGAGAGAGTGAGTGAGATTCTGTGTGTATGCACTCTGTGTGTGTGTGTGTGTGCATGCATGCATGTATGTATACCTGTGTGCATCCAAGTCAAAAACACTTTAATCATACCATGAAGAACAATTACAATGGTGTGTGCTTGTGTGACTGACGTGTGTGCATGTGCAAGCATGCGTGCGTGTGCATGCCTGTGTGTATACACGTGTGTGTGCTCGGTGAGACTGACTTGTAGGCCTCCCGGAGCAGGGCACTGGAGGGCTGCATGCAGAGGATGAGGTGGAGGTTGCTCTTGACGCGCGACACAAAGAACTTCATGGGGTCCATGGAGGAGCTGGGGAACTCTCGCTTCATGGCTGGGTGAATGGCCTGCACAAAGAAGCCAGGGTTCGCCATGCTCTATACATACACTGTCTTTTCTACTCACAACACAAATAAAAGAAGTCTTCATTGACTGTAGAAGCGTCGATTCATTGACAAATATAGCCCATTCTTTGTAGCATGATCACTGAAAACATTCATTGTCAAGTTCTGATAATTGTTGTCTTACTGGTAGAAAAACTGAAAGGAAATGTCAGGCTTTCCATTGGTCATGTTCTTCTTGCCTTGTCTACTCTGATAGAACACATACAGGCAGCCATACACACAGACACACACACACATGCTCACACATTCACAAGCACAGATACACATACATATACAGAGACACATACACAGACACACTCTCACAGCAGACTCACTCCCTCTCTCAAACATATTCACCTTCAGCAGATAGTGAACCAATACGTCTACTACACAAGTGACGGCAGAAGACAAGCCAACTGACCTGCAGCAAGCCGTCCATCTCGTCGTTGGAGAAGAGGTGGGGGTACTCCCCGCTGATCAGCAGACTGTTGATGGCATCCAGGTATACACAGTCCGTCAGGTCTCGTGACTGAAACATCACAGTTTGAAATGAAGACAGGCTTGTGAAGTGAGTGAGTGAGTGTAGTGAAAGAGTATGACAGACAAAGAGAGGGAAGAAAAGTGTGTGTGTATATGTGTGTGCATACCTGTGTGTTTTTAAAACCCATCATTACTGGGAAAAGAATACATAATGCAGAGCAGTTTTACACAGATTAATTTTATCCTGCAAACCAGTTGCTGTGCCTATTTCTGTACTTGCATTTATCATCAACAACTCATTAATGCTACCGCAATGGGGATAATGATAATTTGGTCATCATAACCACATGACAATAACGATCGTGGACATATATATGACGTGATGATGAAAAATTACTTTCTTGGTTCATCAACATTCTATTAACTTCTATTTCCTCTTTAGAATGATCTTTTTATCTCTGTCTCCTAAGAATGACATTTTTATCTCTTGACTCCTAAGAATGACATTTTTATCTCTTTCCTAAGAATGACCTTTTTATCTCTTGTCTCCTTAGAACGACATCTTTATCCTACCATACCAACCAGCAGCCCCCCAAACAGACTCACAGTAAAGAGCAGGGTGATGATCTTGCCCTCAGAGCCGCTCAGCCTGATAGCGGAGCGCAGGCCGTCGAAGAAGTTGCTCTGTTTGCTGGTGTCCACGCGATGGATGGGAATGTCCGCCACATGCAGCGCCAGACGACACAGCCGTGACAGGTGACAGCCCACTGCCCCAATCAGCAGCATGTTGCCTCTGCAGGGAGGTGACCAGGTTGTAAAGTGTCAGTACAAAGAGGAAAAAGGTTTACACATGCATCAGGTAGGGATTTAAAACTCGTTCTGTAAGTATTATGAGTACATAAATATAAGACATATTTAGACAAACACTGACAAGAATACAAAATTTGTTACTTCAAAACCTGCTCAGTTGCATGATAACAAGAATTAAGCAATAAAAAAACAATTCACAAGAGTTTAAAACAAACAAACCCAAATCCCCAGCTACTCACAACAACAGCAAATCTCAGCTAGTATGCTGCTGAATGTTTTCAGTGTCTCTAAATGCATTTCACATACTTTGAGAACTTAAGACTAGGTTTACATTCGTGCCATGTTTTCCATTCAAAAGATTTGCTGATGAAATTCTGCTGGTAAATCCTCTTTTATGAGAACAATGGTACACAGCCAGTTAACTCTTCACCTGACTATATGTGATGCTCCACCATGAAATGAGTAGCTTTGCACCTTACCCACTTTTCCACTAGCAGCTATTTTAGGTAGGTGGGGGTCAAGTTGTTGACTCTGACATTTTGATTGATTATAAAACTATAGCCATTCTTCTACCTTGTAATGAAGTATCAAGGCGTAATTTTGTTTCCTTTTGCTTTAAAAACTTGTTTCAAAATACCCAAACCCTCATTCTCACAGAATTGTCTGATTTTTAATCTGTTGTTTGTATTGGATGGCTCTTTTATTGCAGATAAACAAAATGCCAATAACTAAAAAATGACTTTGGGTGCAATGCGACTCGGTATGTGGTGGAGTGTCACATATGTGGATTCGCCTCATCTTCCTTTTTCTAAGGTCAACATTTGTTGTGCAATAGTCAATACTGACCCATGATGGAAGCTGAGGATGCGATGCATTCTGACGACGTGAGCGATGGTGAAGTCTGATAGCATGATGTCCAGACGGACGTTGCCAAACTCCTCGTTGTAGCGCGTCAGGTGTGCGTTCAGACAGGTGTGAAGGTCACTCAGGTTCTCCACTGGTTGCAGCAGCACCTATGACGTTGGAAAGTAGATGAGGAGTGTTGGATGATGACTGGAAGTAGTGTGTGTGTGTGTGTACATGTCCGTGTGTGTGCGTGTGTAGAGTGTGTGCATGTATAAATGTCTACATCCATTCATGTGTGTATGTGATCAATACATTACAGCAGTGTAATGATTTGAAATCCTCCCACACAGAAAGCAATAAGCTGGCTCATTGGGTAATATATTTCATGTTTAACCCAAGGGTCACCAGCTCAATTCTGCCACCAGACTGAAAAAGACTTTGTTCAGAGTCAAAAATGATACAATTTCCAATCTCTTTCCAGTGCTTTGGATGAGACTTTAACTAAACTGAAGTCCTGTGCATAGATGATCTTGCACACACCTTACTTCCCATTCCTCCTGTCACCAAAAAAGAGCAGACCATCATGTGCTGGTAAGAATGGACGACAAAAGCAGAACTCATGCACAACAGTGTCACATAAAAAATTACCTCTGAAGATGGAAAATGGTGACCCAATCATGTGAAAACAACAACACATACACAAAATCTCTCTACTGGTGGACCTCAGTGTTCAAGCTGAGGAAAAAAGAGACAAAGAGATCCCACACTGAATGATTTAGCACACACCATGCCATCATGGGGGGCCTACCTTGATCTGTTTGGTGCCATGGGTGGTCACAGGCCGCTGGTAGATGCGGGTGTCCATAGGGAAGGTGACGAAATGTTCTGGAATCTTCTCCTCCAGCTTGGACCAATGCTGAACAACACACACACACACCCACATTACACACATGAAACAACAATGTGCATCAGTCTGCCAACACTTCTGCCTGCTGTCTACTCAAAATATGGAAGATTTATGCAAGGTTGAATTGATGGTGCCTGTATAATAACAAACTCTTCAAGTTGACTTCAAAAGACTAAATATGAAGTCCACCAGGTTCAATGTGAACCTGCCCAAGACACACAGCCTGAAAACCTCAGTGCAGCACCTCAAAGACTCTCGGGAAGTTCAGGGAGGAGTCACACATGATCTGAACAGGGAACAGCATATCCTCCATAAACAAGCTTTAACAATTCAGATCACTGAAATGTCAACACAATGCAGGTAAAACTGACAGCTACCATTACAGCAACCAGTATTTCACAGGCGTCCCACAACATTACAATACATTGCAACATTGCCTCTAGGGGAAAAGCATCTGGGTTCACGCAGTCACACTTCCCATTGCTCTAACTGAACTCAGCCATTGAAGGTCAACAAAAGGCTCACTGTCCCGTAACAGGACAGATAGTGACAGTGCCTGCAATAGAGAGCCCCATTGGTTGTTACGTCATGTATAGCGGAAGTGTATTATTATATTTAAAGAGTCTTTCTTGACAGTGCCTGCAATAGAAAGCCCCATTGGTTGTTAAGTCATGTATAGAGGAAGCGTATTATTATACTTAAAGAGTCTTTCTGAATGCATAAAATGAAGCAAGATTGGGAAACCAGTGTAATGCAGCATGCATCCTCACACATCATACAGTCTTCCACAAACAGGAGAAAGCCTCTAGAAAGCCCCTGTGACAACAAGGACTCAGAGGCTGCACCCACCTGTGTCAGGGCCTGGTCCAGCTTGTCGTCAAACCACAGGAGGTCTGTGGAGCGACTCAGGCGGTCACGCATGATGCGAGTGATCTCATGCCTCCACAGGGCAATCACCGTCGCCTCGTCCGCTTTGCTCTCATCAGCCAGGCGTCGCAGACACTGAAAACAACAAAGAAGGTAGATGTTTTAGGCAAGAGCTTAAGTGTAAAAGTCTTTATTATTACTTAACAAACAGGATTCACAGGTAAGTTCAAAAGCTAGATCTTAGATATATATTAAAAAAACCTCCAATGCTTAACAAACAGATTTCACTGATAAGTTCAAAAATTAAATATAAAAATCTTATTACTAAACATATAGGATTCACTGACAAGTTCAAAAAAATTGCGGCTATGATATCTTTCCAGACCCTTCCCTCCCCCACTGCCTGAAGACCTGACAACTTCTCCCTTCATTCCTTGAAGGGGTCATTGGGGCACTGCACAGAGTGTTTCAGGTAGTGTGTTGTGGACAAGTTGCACTGACACAGCCCACCCCTCTCCAGGTAGACGAGAGCATGCTGGGCATGTTTGTGTCACCCATTCCTCCAGCCCTAGCTGAGATACTTTTCTGTGAAAAGTGACAGGGCTTAACACGTGCATAAGATGCTCTGCCTACATCAGCACACAGGACCTCAGTTTATCATCTCATCCAAAAGACTTTCAGGAAAGTGGAGTCAGTACCCATGAAAATTCTAAGGGAAACATCCCTTTGAACAGACACCTCAGCAGATGCTTGGACTCGCCATTATCTGTTATCATCATATCATAAGTCTGACATTCAACCCACTCGACTAACCTGTCAACCTGATCAGATCAGTTAGTATTTTAATGGTGGGCAAAAACGGTCTCACACACAAAAATGTCACCATTGGTAAACCTTGGAGCTCTAGTCAAACAACAACACAAAAAAGAAAAAAAGAAGAAAAAAAGATCAGTTGATAGAGGCATGGGGCTCTGAAATATAGGGTGATGGTTTTGTACCCCACACTGGACAATCTCTTACAGCGGATCAGGACAAGAGAAGAACCACCCACCTGGAAGCACTTGCTGATGTCCTTCAAGGTGAAGAGGTAGTGGTGACGGCCTGGCATGGGCGTTGGCCGCAGCACGCTCTGAGCCGCGGTCAGCATGTCACACGACATGTTCACCAGTGCATTGTGAAGGTCCAGGTCCAGGCCTGGTGACTCCTGCTGGGTCATGTTGGCCTGAAAGCAAGAAGTTTTTGTATGTATGAGCGTCTACCTCCAAGAGGAAAATGAAGACAGACCTGAATGAGTGAACATGCAGAGTTGACTTTTGCATTATTGTGAATGCATCCATACTATAAACTGTGCACACATAAATGACATTGCTGATGTTTTCATGATGCCTTGATTCCCTTCATGCCCCCTCCCCTCTCACCCCTGTGAATTATCAATGCTCTGGGCCCTTAGTACATGTTTCACCTGCTTGGGAGATAGATAGCATATATAAATTTTTATCATTATAATAATAATAATAATAATAATGTATGGAATTTATATAGCGCTGAATCTTGTAAAGCAACAAATCAAAGCGCTCAGATTTTATTTCATACCACTTTAAGTCACGGCTGATTTCTCTCCGTGAAATTCGGGCTGCTCTCCCCGGGGGGAGCGGGAGAACGCGTCGCCACTTAGCGCTGCGCCACCCTTTCACCCTTTTTTTTTTTTTTTTTCTGCAGCTGTATTTGTTTCCCTATCAGAGTGGCTTTTTTCTAAGAATTTTTTCCAGGGACAACTCTCTTGTTGCCGTGGGTTTTTTTACGTGCGCTAAATAATTATGTGTAACACACGGGACCTCGGTTTATCGTCTCATCCGAAAGACTAGCGCCCAGACCACCACTCATGGTCTAATGGATGGGGGAAAAATTTCCGGTCCAAACGGGGTACGAACCGCCGCACACTTCAGACCCGGACTTTTCGCTTTCTAGACAGGCGCGTTACCTCTAGACCACCGATCCACCATTATGATCATTATAGATTCTGCAGAACTAAGTATGCACATGTGCTCTCCTCTGTCTGTCATATATGCATCCCCCCTGCCAAAACAGATACACACATACAATCATACACCCACCCACCCCACATTCCCACCCAAAGAGACAATAAGGCATAAAATGTGCATACACTTATGAATTGACACACAGCATCTTATAGTAAGTGTATACATGCTTTATGCTTGAAACTTCAAACAAATAATAGCCAGATGACTACAAACACTAAGAGCCTAAGAGATGTTCTAGCCTACTGTACCTCCAAGATGCCGTTGACAACAGACTTCAGAGGCTCATCATGGGCAGGGGGAACACTGAACACAGCAAAGTGACGCTGAAACACAAACACAAAAAATGATTATCATGATAATCCATTTAACTGAACATAGAAAAACAGCACTGCCCAAAACACAATCACAGCTTTGTATGTTTGATGACAAACGATGTGATAACAACTAGAGAAGAAACCTGTCTTAGATAATTCATGCAGTTCAGATATAGTGATGTTACTGTCATGTTCAATATCAAACGAACATGTTAAATCCATGTTTCCAAGTAACTAGGTTCAGTGTTCGTTGCTACACTCCAAAACACAACCATGCCCCTCCAAATGGGCTTGTTCTGACTTTACTGGACAATTTCCTGAATACTTGGGCCGCTGATGTTGGTGTATGTTCTCCATGTATGGGAAAGGTCTGCTTTTCTTTCTTTTGGCCACTGTTTTTTCTTTCGCCACGAAGTCTGTATTCTTGTTGTGTGCCACAGGACCAATATGTCTTGGTTATTTGCTTTTTTCTCTCTTCTTGCTGTCTGCTAGTAGTTTTCTGGTGGTATCAATTTCTTCAAGAACACTCTCAATCGTCCTTCTAGCTTGTCATACCATCTATGAAAATAAATACACAAGACTTTACTTTGTGCTGGGACCGCAAATCAAAATGCTTCCACCAAAATCATTATCAGTTACAGACACACAAATAACAAAGTTATTTCAACAAAAGAACAAAGGAATGTGCATATACTTACATACAAATGCACCAAACTTGGAATGGAGATATATGTACACATGACATCACAATGACAAAAGGTGGCATGAAAAAGAGGAGCAGCAACTTTCTTATTTTAAAAGTAGAGAACAAAAAGAAGTAGAAGAAATGGAGAAGGGAACTAACCAGGAGTCTCTCGGACAGCTCGCGGTTGGTGATGGCGGGGTAGTCAGTGAGAGCCATGGCGGAGAAAACAGTCAGCCCCTCCACCGTGCGTGACTCAAACGGCTTCTGCAGTGTGCACAGCACTTTGTCGTCCAGCAGCTGACGCAGCAACTGTGCAGCAAAAACATGCTTGTTACGTAAAACTCACTGCACTAGAAACAACACTACCATCTCAACAATAACAAAAAAGTTATGTCCCTCCTACAAAGCAAAGAAGCTAGAAAACTACATCTGAAAATACTGTCAAGTGGGGTGTGTAGTGCCTGGTCTTCTCGTGTGCTTGTAATTCAGTAGGAGATTTGCCCAATGGCCTCAGCAAACACACTACCACTTCAGAGCAGCTCATTTCATTGTAAAGGTTGCATGCTGGGTATGTTCCTGTTTCCATAACCCACCAGAAGCTAACATGAATAGTTGGACCTTTAATGTGCATATTTGATCTTGTGCATGAGAGTGTATACACAAAGGGAACTGAGGCACTGGCAGGTGTGCCTTGGATGTTGATCTGGGAGATTGTAAAAATCCCCTCCCTTGATTCACCACACACCAGCACTGAGATTTGAACTCACGACTTCACGGACCCACTGGACTGAAGTAAAATGGTCTAAACCATCCATAGACAATAATTTCATAAAAGGTATAAACTGTCAAACAACAGGCTAACCTGCAATAATACCAAGAACAACAAGAAGAAGTGTACCTCATTGCAGCGCTGGACACCGGCTGGACTGGTCTCAGGCAGGTTGAGGTCATCGATGAACACCTTCAGCTTCTTGTTCTCTTTGGCTCCATACACAAAGCCTGAAAAAACACAATGAACTCCACACATTACTTCTCTCTTTATGGTACAGGGTAGCTTTTATTTTGTGTTCGCTCCCATTTATTTTTCATACTTGACTTAGAACCCTTTCTTTGCAGTTTCTTTTTTAAGGCTTAAGTTTGTTTTATTTCTTTATGAGATTTCCTTCATGATTTTGAGGGATAACTTTTCTTAGAGCCAGAAAGATCATTTCCTCAGCAATGTGGAGAATGATTATTTCTTATACAGTGGAAGTGAGCTCTAAAGCTGACAACAAAGAATGAGAGAGACAACCCCCCTCCCCCCAAAGGTCAAAACAAACCTTGTTAGCTGAGATTGTGCTGAACACAATGGCTCACCACCAGACAATCAAAGAAGAAGCTGAATACTTTAAGGTTTTACTAAATCAATAACAGTAAAATATCAGAAAAGATAGGAGGTGGACAAGTCCTGTTTTGAACTGACTGTTTGTCATTCCACTGCATGAAATAAGCTTGTCAGTCAAAAACTATGTGGAGCTCACAGCTGCTGCAGATGAGCACAGCAAACTTCATAGAGTTAGCTTTATCTTAAATCTAACTTTGCATACTAACTTTGCATACTCGGAACAATTTTGCTTTAATATTCAGCACAACTCAGCACAGGAAGAATGAACTAAAACACAAGCAGAAAAAGACAGGCAGAGGTCAAAACCTGACAGCAAGTTCTCACCCTGTCTGTGGTAGATGTTGGACTCCACAAACTGCTGCAGCTGACAGGCTGTGGAGGCACCGGAGAACACCAGGCGTTTGCAGATAGACGTCTGTGGGTCTGCAGACATCAGGAATTACGGATGAAACTGGCGTTTGTGTGTGTGTGTGTGTATCTTTGTTTTAATGTTTATCCACTAAAAAGTGTTATTAGGTTTGTCTATTACAAACACAGACACACACACATTTAACAGTGTTTCCCTGCTAGACAAACCCCATTCGCCTGAGTCCCATGATCTGACTGCATTAAGACACTCTCTCCCAAGTTGCCAATGTCAACTACTGAAGAGAATTTTAAAGAAACACTGGAATGTTTACTACTCCAGATGAACAGTGTTAAGATTGTTTCCCCTTGCCTTTTACTCTTATGGACTGATAGTCTGTACACTGACTTGATACCAATATTCTGTGATGATTATCATGCATATCAGTCAAACAAATGTGATATATGAATGCCTCTAAAACTGATTTAAAATCCTGTAGCGTAATCACACAACTTTCAAAATCTTTTACATCTGAAACTCTATACTATCCTCTCTCAAAAGTGTTTAAATCTAGTACACTTTGAAAACAAGTCCTAAAGCTTGCTCGTTTCTGGGAAAGTTATAAATCCTGAAGTACAATGCCCCCACCTATTAAGAATACAAATATAAATTTTTATACTGTGTGTGTGAGTGCACATGTATATCACATGCTTTGAGTCTGTGTTACTGAGACACTGCAGGATACATTTTTGTTCTTCTTCTTTACTCCCTCTCCATGTAGAATTTTTAAAAAACCCACCAAAGGCAAGGTGAGGTGACCTACCCTGCACATCGATGAAGGTGTTGATGAGGGCAGTCTTCCCGCAGCCGTGTGGCCCCACCAGCAACACGTTCTGACCTGATGCCGCTGCAAACTCCATCAGGATGCGAGATCGGATCTGGGGGTCACACGACAGAGTTGTTTCTGAGTGAGTGTGAGTGTGAGTGAGTGAGAGAGTGAGAGAGAGAGAGTGTGTGTGTGTGTACATGCGTGCATGGGTGCGCACGTGTGAGATAGCTTTATGATGTAAGCATATTCTCTGTATGTGTATAAGCCTATATGAATATGCATGTAAGTATATGTGCAGATATACATACACAAATATGCATGCATGCATGAATATACCCATATGTGCACATACAAATGTATGCACATGTCAAGTCAAGTCAAGATGATCTTTATTGAGGGTAAAAGTTTATACAACTTTTTTTTCATCCTGCCTTCACATGACATACATGCGTGCACACACACAATTAAAAAACTCATGCATGCACTTATAAAAATGTATGCATTCATACATGTGGGGGCAAGCACACAGACACGCACGCATGCACACACCATATGCATTGAAAGAATGGATGAAACAGTAGGTGAAGTAATTTGTTTGTCCTAACGTTTTATGATTTTCTTTTTTTAATTCTTCAAACATTCTTTATTTAAATGTGTGTTTGGACGTGAGCGCGCATGCGCGCAGGTGTGTATGAGTAGTGTGTGCGTGTATATGTATATGTGGTAATTTGTATTTTCAATGTATTACATTATTGATTTTCCTTTTTTTTACTGGTTTAATTCAATGATAAAGGATGCAATAATGTAGTATTTCAGTATAGTCATTAAGAAATTTGTTCTTAGATAGATGGCTTGATGAAAAAAAGCAAATGCATTGCTTATTCAATGTACCATCTGGAAATAAAATTTTGACTTGACTTGACTTGACTTTCATTCAAATGCACACACACACTCACATACGCACAATTATTTAAATGAAATCCCCCCTCCCCCTCAATCCCCCCCCAAAACCACCACTGTATGCAACAGCACTGTGACATACTTACAGTGTCAATGGTGTCAATGAAGACTTCTCCCAGAATGTCCTGGTTGTCTGTGTACACCGCTTCTGGCACCCTGAAACCAGTTCCCCTTCCAGGTCAACACAGCGTTAGTGTTAGTGTGTGTGTGTGTGTGTGTGTGTGTGTGTGTGTGTGTGTGTGTGTGTGTGTGTGTGTGGTAGCATGAACATGTGGCGAGACTTTGGTATTACTGCTACCTTCTGCTCATCTGAATAGGGCGACTGCATTAAGTATGTATAACATAAAGTTGTAAGCTTTTTCATAATATTCGTTGTAATAAAATGGCCTGGCCCCCGTCCTTCAATGCATCCTTCTGCAAAATTAACCGAGCTATTATGTTGATCAAATGAAAGGGTTAACGATCATTTTGTTGTATATGAAAAAAAAAGGGGTCAGTGTGTATGTGTGTTTGTCTGTCTGTCTGCTCCTGTGTCAAGTGAAACACACATAATTATACTCATGCCTCCAGTCTGCTTCTTCTTTAATACCGACACATGCAGATGTATAGACACATGCACTCACCCTCGTGAGTCCTTCGGATGAGACTATAAACCGAGGCCCCGTGTTCGAACGCATGCAGAACATCTTGCGCACATGTTAAATCCTGTTCCGCTTTTCGGAAGAGTAGGCCATTGTGTGCCGGTGGAAACAGATGACAAAATTTACAACACCGCATACACATGGGGACAGGATGTAAAAAAGCACATGAGTGCTTATTCCATTATCCTCGATATAAAAGAATAAATAAATAACAAATAAATAAAACACTCCCCCTGCTCCCCCCCCCCCCCCCCACCAACACATATGCCCCTCCCACACACACCACACCCACAAACATCTCCCCCCCCCACACACATACACCCCCACAAAAACTCAACACTGACCTGGAGTGCCAGGGGTCCCATTCCCCAGACTCATCCACGTAGTAGTCAAAGACACAGATGTCTCGATCATCGTCGGGCAATCTGCAACATCGTTCACAAGATGAAGGCTCCTGCTGACATTGTGTACAGACTTACCAACTTCCCCCTTAACTCCCTGAGAAGTCAGTCATCAAGGCGCTGCACTGAGGCCTTTTTAGTGTCATGAGCAAGCAGAACCCAGCAGAGCCCATTCCTCTCTCTCCAAGTGCGTCAGCAGTGATCTATTTTTTTGTTTAATACTTGTGTCTGTTATGTTACTTTCAAAGGATTTTGGTATTACGGGTGCTTTTTGTGAGTAATTTTTCAAGGGTATTTACTTATACATTGATGTGCATGATGGATAGATTGAATGTGTGTGTGTGTGTGTGTGTGTGTGTGTGTGTGTGTGTGTGCATGTGGAGTGTGTGTGTGTAGTAAGTTTAGAGAGAGAGAGTGTGCGTGTGTGTGTTGTTGATGGGTTTATGTGTTTGCATGTGTCATGCACAAGTCCTTAGTAGTTTTGAAATGATAATCAAATGACAAACTTATTGTAGTTTACTTTTTACTTCCCAACCCCCTCACCACCCCTTCCCACCCTCCTATTTTACCTGCCTCCCTCCCCCCCTTTCCCCTCTTATAACTTCACACATCCCATCCTATCCCTTATTCTGTTCCCATCCTCCTCCCTCTCCTCACCCTGCCCCTATTCTCCTTGTACTCCCTTAATCCTATCAACTACCCTCACTCCCTATCCACCCACCATCCTCCTCCTCACCCATCCCACCTTACTACCATTTCTCTCATCCTCCCACCCTCCCCCCATTCTTGTCTTCCCCTTCTCATCCTCCCCCTCCTCCTGAATCCTCACCCCTCCCTCCCCAACTTTGAAAACACAAAATGTCACACTCAGTGGACATACGCAGTGGACAGTGTCTTGAGGAGGTCGGAGAATCCCTTGCGGTCAGCGGCGTCCAGCAGACCCCCGAAGGTCCAGATGAGGCAGAAGAGGTAGAGGCGCTCGATGTGCAGCTCCCCGCCAATCTCAATGTTGTCTGCCAGCATGGAGGACAGCAGACCCAGGCAGGTGCGGAACATGCCCACCTCACTCAGGTGCAGACGAGGCCTGCCAGGCAGACAACCGTCTTTGGTGAGAGAGGGATTATAACAGCAATGCGGCAAACTCTATATTCTAGAGTTTCCAGAAAATCCAATTCTGTGTTAGATTTCAAAGCATATCAGTTTCAAAGCATATCAATGGAATAAAGAAGTTTTCAAGCCATGTGGACTAAACCGGAATGACACCAACAACAACAAAAAAGAAAAACTTCCAAACATTTTGTTTCCACTGAATTACAGGAGTAAAACAAAAAAACAAAAAAATTATTGAATTTATGGGGGAAAAACAGAAATTACTGGGGTTTGCCATATACATTTCTGGTGTCTATATTGAAAAGAATTTTTTAATGAAAAGACATTCATATTCATAACAAAAAACCTAATCTCAGCAACATGACAAATGAAATAAAACACATCTGACCAGTAGAAATGGTTGAACATAACCACAGAAAAATATGGTTAACAGACACACACACACACACACACACTAAAACAACAACTTACAAAGAACGAAAGAAACTGTGGGGACAGCTGGACAGCAAAAGGTCTTCAGAAAAGATACCTCCTACTAGCTAAAGTTTTGGCCCTTTAACAAACCAAAACAACCCACCAGCCAGTTACTGTCTGACATGACCATGGGGGCAAAAAAAAGCTGTACACTCTAGTTCTGAAGACGATGACACAGTAGGCTACCTACTTGGCTTCCTGCATGACGAAGGAGGTGATGGGATCCAGAGTTTTCTGGAACGCCCGCTGCAACACCTGTCAACACAAAACCAAAAACCACTGATGTTTCGGAACAGGGTCTGGTAACCTATGCAGCACCATCTCAGCTACATGATTCACATTTTATGACATTTATTTCATGTCCTGTCACAGTGTGACCTGATAAACCATGGTCCACTTGTCTACATTATTCACATTTTGAAAAAAGAAAACATCTGATGTTCTGTTGGCTTTGTTGTTGCGATACATAATTTGTTTTATTGCAGAAGAAACCAAGACATTTTGAATGCAATGCTTATAACTTTTTTTAAAGCAAATACTGTGGGTTTAAAATTTTTTTGTTTATTTATCATGTCTATCGTTGTGTTCTTTGTCTGAATTTTACATTCTAGTTATATAGTACAATATATTTTGTTTTTACCCCCCCCCCCAAAAGAAAACAAACCCAATAACAACAACAAAACACCTAACAACCAAACATTCAGATAGATATGTCACTGCTAAAAAATTCATCACATCAGCTAAATGCTGAACTCAATATATGGTGACAGCTCTTTGCACTAAGACATTCTTGTTTGAGGGGAAAAAAGACGAGGAGAAAAGAATCTTACTCTTAAAGATTTAAATACATTGTTTAATACCATACTGGAATAATATACAATGTGTGTGTTTAAATCTGCCAGTTTGGACTTCATCATCGTAACAAAATACATGACGACTTCTGCTGCAACTAGAAATGCTATACTGATAGAGCAAGTCTTTTCCTATTCAAAATTGGTCTTTCCCTTTTTTAATAAAATATAATAGTTTATGATGAATGACCTTTTCATTATTTCTGGATCAACCTAAATACATTATTTTCCCTATCAAAGATTGAATGACGTTAAAGATTTTCAGCATTTTAAAAAGTACAAACGCCATTTACAAAAAAGCACCCCAGAAATTGTATGGTCTTATCATAGTTTAAGCAGCACAGTCATGGAGTTTATTGCATGCGTATGCAAGTGTGTGTGCATACATGCATGCATGCATCTGTGCCCATGTGCACGCAAAAAGCATGTGTGCACACACACGACACACGCACACAAAAGTGGGTGTTATATAAAAAATCTTTAAATTCCAATGAGGAATTTGAATACAGAGTCTGATGATCACTTTTACTTTTAGAATGTAAAAAACAAACCCCAACTGTATGTCTTAGTGCGTCAAATGCAACGTCTGTCTGATGCTTCCACAATTTTGTAGAAAAGACAAAGATATGAAAGTATCCATATCATTTTCTTATGGTGTGTGTGTGTGTGTGTGTGTGTGTGGTGTGTGTGTGTGCCATTTGTATATTCTTTTATTTTTGAGGATAATGGAATAAGCACTCATATGTTTTAATACAGTCCCCATGTGTATGCATGTGTTGTGTGTTGTGTGTGTGTGTGTGTGTGTGTGTGTGTGTGTGTGTGTGTGTGTGTGTGTGCATGCCTGCACAAAAGCATGCAAAAAAGTCATGTGTATGTAAGGCTATACTCTCATCTTTTCAATGAAAAGTGTCAGCAGTATGAAAAATTCTCTCTACAAACAATTCTGCTTCTTATATGCTGCTTTTCTTCCTACTGCTATTTTTAGACAAATAGCCACTTACAATGAAACATTGCCTACAGTACATCATGTCACACTAAACAACCTGAAGACTTTGTACCTCCCCAAAATAAAGTTTGTATTTGGTAATTTCTTTTTTTAAAACGTAGACAACAGATTTTTAACAAAAATGTCCCAGCTAATCTGGTGCCATTTTTTCCCAATTAAATTGGAGATGAAGTTACAAGTTTCTCACTTCCTTTCTCTTGAATTTAACACAGTGTTAATTCTAAGCATACATCAGAAACACCAGAACATAGTACATCATATACTGATGTTAGAGCTTACAGACCTGTACTGCATGACAAACCCGTGTAAATTTGTAAGTAGGAAGCTATAGAATGGTGTGACATCAAAGCTAGAACTTTTCACTTGATAAATCTTTTTTTCCCCCCTTTTTAAAAATTTGCTTTTATTTTCATTTTTCTACATTAAGAATCCAGGATATCTAATATAAGAGCAGTAACTACTGTATTTCAATTTCTATGCAGGACATACACTATATTATACATTAACTTTCAAACTAGCTAGATCTACATCTGAAGCAATTAGTAAGTCCTCTTGTCTAATATTATAGGCACATCCATGTACACTTCAATCAAACAATACTAAAAGTAACATAAAGGAATATTTGGCCTGAACACGTACATATGTACTTGGCTGAATGTTGTTGAGCAGTGACATACACCAGTAACCGGCTGCAGATACCCCCTTCCATTTCCAAATAAATAATAAAAAATTATGTAACTGTGGCCAATTCAAAACATGTGCCCCCCCCCCCCCCCCCCCCCCCCCCCCTCCTAAAATACATGACTTGATTTCCCCCTGAACTCCTTGAGCACTTGTCTGTCGCAGCAGTGCACCAAATTTGACAGTCAGCATGTCTTGGGTAAGTTGAACTGATGGAGCCCATCCTTCTCCAAGTTGCAGGGTGCATGCTGGGTATATTCTTGTCATCCATACCATCCACCATAGCTGGCCTTCTCTTCCAGGAATGGTGAAGGATGGAAGTTTAACCTGTGCTCAAGCCCGTCTGTGGGCATACTCACACAGAACCTTAATCTACAGTGTCCTCCAAACAACTCCATGGGGAGTGGGGTCAGTATCAATGTTAACTCCAGGAGAAAAATCCTTTTGAATGAATGCCACAGCAGAAACTGGAACCCACTCTTCTTTACCCTCAGGTCACTAGGCTACCCCAGCATGAAACTGTCTTCTGTAACTACTAGTGAGCCTAGGACTTGTAGGGTTGACAACACTGAGAAAGACAATGGGGAAAGCAGGAATAGGGGTGGGGATGGAGTGGAGGTTTGAGGAGGGTGGGGTGGGGGGTGGGGGTATAACAGATTGTTCAGAGCATCAATGAAGCTGGGAACTAGGACATGCTTGCAGAAACAAAACCACCATTCAAGATCAAAACCATGTACCTGCCAAACTTTGCTGCAAATAAACTGAAATATGAATAAATAAATAATAACACCCGAACTGAAATGCACATAAACAATAGTAAAAGCTTTACAGAATAGTATGCATGTTAATAGATATACGACAAATTCTACATTCTCAGAGAGGAAAGATTCTTTGGGGATTTAATCTCTTCACCATCCAAAAAGATCTTGGCATGACTTGGACTTCTCTCTTCACCTCTTCAGCAGTCACTGGACTGAACTTTTCAGGCAGTGTGTCATGGGCAAGTACAACCTTTTTGTTTTTTAGGGCAAGTACAACCTGGTGGAGTCCATCCCTCTTCACACAGCAGGGTGCATGCTGGGCATGTTCATGCCTTCCATCCCACCAACCAACTCTCCTATGAAAGGTGAATGGAGTTTAGATGTGAGCAAAGTTGTTTGGCACACATTCACTTATAGGTCGACAGCCTCATCTGAAGGACTGTCAGGGGAGTGGAGTCAGTACCAATGTTAACTCCAGGGGGGAACCCACCCCCCTCCTGAAAATACACCCCAGCAGAGACCTGATTCTCCACCCTCAGTTACTATGAAGAGAAGACATGCTGATCATGTTAGAGTAAACAACAGAGGATACAGTTTTGTTCTGCACTCTTCCTACTATCTACTCCAGCACTCCAACTGAGTGACTGAACTATCTACAAACTACAACAGCTCTCCATCAATGTGCAAAGTGGGACATTGTACACAGCAAAATATCTGATATATATATATTATTTACTGTTCTTAAACCACTGTTCATCTCAAATGCATACGATATGCGATCTTCTGAACAATATATATATATATATATATATATATATATATATATATATGGTCTGAAGCACCTGAAAATTCATAGACTGCAAGCTGATGCTTACAGGGATCTTTTGTTGTTGTTGTTCCTTGGTCTAGAGCTCCAAGGTTCACCAAGGGTGAGATTTTGTATATATGACCGTTTTTGCCCTCCATGAAGGTAGCCACATTCCTACTTTGGGGATGTGTGCTGGGTATGTTTGTGCTTCCATAACCTACTGAACGCTGACTTGAATTATGGGATCTTTATCGTGCATGTTTGACCTTCTGCATGTCTACATACATGAAGGGAATTAAGTCAACAGAAGGTCTGCACTTGAAGTTGATGTGATACATTGTAAAAATCCACACCCTTACTTCACCTGATGCCACTGAGATTCGAACCCACGACTTCCTGGACCCACGAGATTGAAGTTGAATGGTCTTAACCACTCAGCTATAGTGTCCGTCACAGGGATCTAAAAAGTTATTCTCTCTAGGCACATGCATTTTCTAGGCACATGCATTTTCTAGGCACATGCATTTTCACTACTTCACTACCACAGGGAGGGAAGAAAAATCACACACCAAAGCTTGTATAAATCCCTTTAACACCAAAAGTTCTATCTATGATGTAAACACCCACAGACTATAAGTCCACAGCACTGTCTCTACCTCACACTCACTACTCATGTCACAGGGCTATCATGCACCACACATGCAGGACAACATATGCTGAAGCAGACACACACGGCCACCACTATCATGACACCTCGGGGCACTGACGTATAGCAAAGTATGACATGCCACTGACAAAACCAATTAGAAGAAGCGGCAACACCACAGACTAGCATGGGTCACAGCACACACATCGCTTTACCGCCTCTATACTCTTGTCCTGTGTGTCCTCATCCAGCTGTTTTTTCACACACACACACATGCACACACACACCAATGTAAAGAAACCATAATCAACAGAAAGACATCAACCGTCAACAGAAATTCTGGGGAAAGATTAGCACAATGTCGATGTTCAAAATGAGGAGGCTAGGTACCTAAAAATGACATGAGCTCAACACGTTAATTTGTGTATGGTTTCATCCAAAGGCCCTGGAGGGAAACAGAACTGGAACTGATGTTAACTGCAGGGGACAGAAAAGCTCTCAGTCAATGGACACCTTACACCCATAACCCTCAGTTACATTCAGAGTTCCACACACTTGTCACTGGCTTCATCCACTCCCACTTACATAGCTTTGTGTCCCATACAAACCCTGATAATGAATTCTGGTGAGCTATCAGTATCCTTGGTGTAGTGATCAGCATTAATTAATAATGTTAATGAAAGATTGTGGACTGAACTCCTTGTACAAATACTCTACATCAGATGCCTATTTTTTGAGGCTGTGAACACCTTTAACCATGAGCCAAGTACGCAAACAGTTCAGTGAGAAGATGGGGCAACACTGAAAAATGTCATACATTTCAGAAAAGCAGTTTCTGAGAGTCACATTTATGATGACAGGAAATGCCACAACAGTTTAAATCCTATTGTCTCGTGTAGCAGTTTACAAGGTTACTAACAGCAAGGTGCTGAACTAGAATGGAGGATTCACATACCACCACTTCTGGACTTTACTCAACTACATGCCACAAACACAGTTTCCAATGATTTGTTCAGTTAAATGGAATGGACACCGTTCTCAACGCTGTTTTAGGGGTATTGTTAACGTGTCATGTTAACAGAGACAAATAATACCTAGTGTTTTGGACTTAACTGAACTGACTAATTCTCCCCTAACTACTTAAGGAGTTGATGGGCAATGCACTTCAATATTTTCTTTGTTAGAAGTGTGTAAAGTCCAACATGCCAGGGCCTGCCCATCCCTCTCCAGCTAGCTGGGTGCATGTTGAGTATGCTTGAACCATCCATCCTGCTTGTCATAGCTCACCTACTCTTGCACAATTGATGAATGGGGTTTAAATGTGTGCACAAGATGTTCTGCATGCATTTGAACACATCACTGTAGTTTCCAGTCTTATCCAAAGGACTTTTGGAGGAGTGGAGTCAGTACCAATGTTAACTACAGGGTCAAACTTTCTCTGACACCTCTCAATGGAGACACAAACGTTTGACCTCAGACCATGAGTTTGAAGCTCTAAAGACTTGGCTATCCTGGCCTCTAATGAAGAATGAATGATAGGATAAAAGATTGCAACACATCAATATCTCTATAAATTTCTTTCATTTACAAAGAAGAGAACCTGATCATTCTAATTTTGTGACAAATTTGTCAGTGCATGGCTGATAACACATGAAGAAAATGACCATTAACATGAAAATTGCATTCTACTTTATTCCTTCATCATCTGACTCAAGAAACTTTCTTCTTTTTTAAACTTTTTATTGTGGGACATACAGACACACGCACGCATGCACACACACACACACACTAGCAGAGGTTAGGATGAACAAATTAAGCAGCATTCCAAGGCATTTTGACTTTATTAACCTTGCCACCAACACATTACCACTTCGCAAACTCAAACTGTACTCAAATCTAAGGGGTGGGGATGGGGATGGGGGATGGGTGGGAGGTACAAACCAGATCTGAATTAGTTGGACCCCAGATGAGTTACACAGATTCACAGCGAACACACACACACACACTCTCTTACTTCTACACTGGAGCAAGATAGCAAGGACATAAGTAACCTGAACAATTGACTTCTCCCTCTACTCCTTGAGGAGCTGCTGGGGGTACTGCACAGAATTTTTAATCTGTCATACTGGTGCCCTGGGCAGCGTAAAACCTGGCAGAGCCCCTCCCTCTTCAGAACACAAGCACTTAAAAACTACAATAAAAAAATTCTGTCTGTACACCACTGGCCTGTCCACCCTAGTTTCCTGCATGATTCAACTCCAAGGTTCATATACTCTCCTTTCCAATACAACAACTCATCTGACCATGATGTACAAAATAATCTAAAATCTAGAATGGACTTATTTGCACACTTAAGTACTATACCTTTTCTCTGATGTTTAACCTATCTCTTCATGTTTCTTCTTCTTTTTCAACGAAAAGTTCTTTTTCCAAGTTTTATCAAAAGTAATATTCTTTTTTTTCCTCTTTTGTTTCATTGTTGGTTGTACAAATGTAAAATGTTACAACCATTGCATACCTCCCCATCCCCCACAAAAAAATAATCAACTTAAAGGAAAGAAAAACTCAATACCTTTCACTTTTAATGATTTATTGACCTGCACAAAAATGATGGCAAAACAACTCAACACTTTCAGTACACATTCCAAAATCTCTCTCTGTTTATTATTTTTTAAAATTTTTTAACCAACACAAGCTGGAATCTTGCTCAGGAGCAAACCTGCTCATCCACAGTTACAGGCAGCAGCAGAGTGTGAAGAGACAGAAGAGCAAAGACCACTGCCATGCAAGGAAAGAAGGAAGGAAGGAAGGAAGGGAGCGGGGCAAGGACTTACATGGACCTCCTGATGGGAGCGTGTCTCCAGCCAGGCCCGGGCCATAGGTTTCCAGCCCACTGTGTCCTGGTCCAGATGGACAATGCCCTGACACACAGATAGAACACACACAGGGAGGTTTGTTTAAAAAACAACAGAACATCAAAACTGATGATGTCAAATCATACATGCTTTTGGTTAGCGACATCTGCTGTATGTTCTGTCACATGCACTAAATTGGTTCCGTAGGGGACCTTGGTTGATCATCTTGTCTAAAAGACTAGCACCCAGATCACCACTCATGGTCTAGGGGATGGGGTTTGTTTTCCCTCATTCCTCGGCTAGAGCTCCAAGGTTCACCAATAGTGAGAATTTTGTGTATGCAACCGTTTTTCTTCTCTATCATTAAGGTGTTCGCTTTCCAACGTCGGGGATTCAGTTGGGAATTGAACCCGCTCTTTGCAATTTTTCTGTCAGGGGTTTGTTTGATGTGCACAATTCCGTAAGCATGCAGGTCCAACTGGTTTAGAGTCTCTTCCAAAACACTTGACATTCAGTTCAATTTTCCCATCAAACTGGGAAAAATGGGTAAGGCTGGGAATTGAACCCAGAACATCACAGTTTACTAGTTATACAGGCAGGTGAACATCTAAACCATCCTGCCACTTTCCGTCTCAGGAGATGGGCTAAAAAATCTTAACTTTAAAAAGGGACTTGAACCTGGGAGCGGCCCCAACAGTAATAACAAGACCACAACAGTAACAATGACAGTAAAGGACAATTGTACAACACTGTTCTTTCCCCTCACAGAAGTAGCACAAGGTGCTTTGAATTGCTCAACTTAAAGTAAAGAGAAAGCTACTCTACTCTTCACTTACTGATCTGGCGACGGCAGCAGGGGAGGCTTCACTGAGGTTGTCCGTCTCGAAGAGGACCATGATGTTGTCAGACAGAAACAGTTTGTCTCCGTTCAGCTGGTGCAGTGTCTGCAACACACCACCCACACCATCACCCACAAGTTCTACCGCAACGGCTATAACTACAATACAATCACAACACCCAGAGTTTTACACAGCCAGTGATGAAATCAAAGAGAATGATGAACAGAAGAACACAGAAGGTAGCAGTAACCATTACCTTATCAGAGGACAGGATGCTGTTGAAGTTGTCTCCCCACACTGGGGTCAGGGGCCCGTCCAGACACAGCCATGTCGTGCTCTGGTTCTGTCACAGTCAACACACACACAACATCACTTTTCCTTTCTTGCAACAACAGTAACAAGGAACTGACAACTCTGTACAAACTTCATCACATCGGTAAAAATAATACACAAAGAAACTGCTTCATGGGGGTCAAAGCAACCAAGTGGTTAGAGCTTTAGAACCTGTGAGCTGATGGTGACCAGAGGTGTGGGTTCAAGACTCTGCTAAGATATCCCTCTGAGATCTTTTTTCCTGGAGTTAACGTTGGTACCAACTCCATTCCTTTAAAAATCATTCAGATGACAGTATAAACTGGGGTTTTGAGTGCAAAAGTATGTTAAAAAATGTATCCATTTTATAGCAGAAGAGTGGGTCAGCTAAGACCAGTAGTACGGTGGCTGATATGAACATACTCCACTTGTACCCCGAGACTTGCAGCAGGATGGACTCAGCCAGGTTCAATGTGCCAACTCATGCACACATTCAGCCACTGCCAGATGCACACACACACACACACTCACCGACTCACTCACTCAGCCACCCCACCCCACCCTAAATGCCCCCAAACTCACCCTGTTGGCCTTGCGGATAGCAGAGGTGACGATGCCATCCACCCAGTCCCCGTTCTGGTCCAGGGATCCAAACATGAGGGAGAGGTCGTCCACCATCAGCGGGTAGATCCTCTGCAGCTTGTGCACCTTCTCCGAGGACTGGGAGGTCTTGCTGCTGTGGGACTGGCGCGACATGCCCCGCGCCTGGAGGCACAGAGCCTCCACCACCGTCTGTATGCACGTCGACTTCCCGCTGCCCGACCGCCCCGCCACGATGATGCCTGGAGGAGAAGAAGGTGAGGAGGATGAGAGGGTTCATTGTGTGGTACATCACTCGATATTGGTTTCCAGTTTTTGCTGTCGTTTTATCTTTCTTCCATTCTCCACAAGAAATGTCCACAGTCCATGCATACTAGCTCTTGACTTGTTTTCTTCCTCTGAAGTTGGGAATATGGCTGCCTATATGGTAAATTACTTTAAAAAACAGTCATGCACTCATACCTCTCATTTAGTGTGCAATATCAATCTCACAGTGATTCCCAGGTGGGATGAGTAAGTCAGAGTGCACATTCTGGGTGACCCCAGAGTGTTAAGCTGGGGACCACACTACAACTTGATTTCTTCCTTAACTCAAGGAGTCATTGGGGCACTGCACTAAATTTTTTAATGTCAAGGGTACACTGAAACTGGTAGAGCCCATTCTTCTCAAGATAACAGGGTGCATGCTGGGTATGGCCATGTCATCCATCCCACCAGCAAAGCTTGCTTGTTCAACTACTAAAGGCATATGGGTATCTATGTGGGTGCTAACTGTTGGAACCTGGGACCTTAGTTTATAATCTTTTTTTTCCCCATTCCTTGGCTAGAGCTGCAAGGTTCACCAATGTTAAGATTTTTGTGTATAAGACCATTTCCCCCCAGCAACATTAAGGTAGCTGCATTCCAACTTTGGGGATACAGTCAGGAACTGAATCTACCAATTTTGCCAGGAAAATTGGGAGGTACCTCCCTGCTCCTTCTGATTTTCAACTGTCATGGGTTCTTTTGACATGCACAAGTTCATTAACACACAGAGATCCAACTGCTTTAGCGTCTCCTCCTAAAGACTTAACATTCAGTTTTTTTTTTTTCTGTCAAACTGGGAAGAAAAGGCAAGGCTTGGAATTGAACCTGGAACCTCATGGTTTACTTGTTAGGCAGGTGAACATCTTGTCCATCCTGCCCCTTCCTTCCCAGTTCACAATCTCATCCCCTTTGTTACTTCCAACTGAGAAACAAACTGGCAAAACCCATGATTTTACACAAAAAGCAATCAATATCTATATTAAAAAATGACAGTTTACAAACACAGAGGTAGATATAATTTCAAATACAAAACCGCAGTAACAAGAATTCAAGCAAGTATTTCAAATCTAAAACAGCGTTAGCCATGCTTCATTCCACCACAGGAATACCACAAGTTTCTACAGCCTAACAAGAGTACATTCAAGGCACAGAGTGTCCAGTTTGACTGACTGACCGTGGTGGACCTGGGAGAGGTTGTAGAGCTGCAGGCAGCGAGCCACCCAGGGCTTGTGGGCAATCAGACCCAGGTCCTGCGCTTTGTTCTCAATGGCCGCCTCCATGTCGAAAGATCGGGACTTGGCCGACAGGATGTTGGTTGGAGGATCTGGCAGTCCCAGGAAGCAGTCCTTCAGAATGGTCTTGAACAGGGTCAGGTTCTGAAAATGCAAGCGGCAGTGGTTCAGTACTTGCTTTTAGAGATATGAAGCTTTGTATATTGTTGTATTGTATTGTAGTTGCACTATATTGCACTGGGGTTTTTTTCATTGCTCAGCTAAAGCTCCGAGGTTCACCAATAATGAGATTTTGTGTACTCAACTTCTATTGCCCACCTTCATGGTAGCCACATTCTGACTTCAGGGATGTATGCTGGGTATGTTTGTGTTTCCATAATCTACAGAATGCCGACATGAATTATGGGATCTTTAGCATGTACATTTGATCTTCTGCATGTGTATATACACAAAGGGAATTAAGGCACTTGCAGGTATACACTTGTAGTTGACCTGGGGGGTTGCAAAAATCCCCACCCTTAATTCACCAGCTGCCGCCGAGATTCATGGACTCATGGGACAGAAATCGAACGGTCTTAACCACCCAGCTATAGCATTGGTTGCTGCACTGTACTGTATTTGTATTATATTCCATTGTATCACATGCATCCCGCTACATGGAGAGGGATGGGCACCACCAGGTGTAACTTGCCCCAGACACACTGTCTGAACAATTCAGCACAATGCCCCAACGACTCCTCCAGCAGTTAGAGAGACGTCAAGTCAAGTCAAACATGACCAAAGTACTAAGAATGCTCCAGCAAGGAAAACTTCTTCATACCTCTCCTGTGAGTCGAGGTCCGATGATTTCCTCGATGGTCTGAGCGACGATGGCGTGTTCCTGTTTTCCAGCCGCTGTCATGGGGTTGGGGGTGCCTGACTTGCGCATGCCCAGGGATCCCGGCATCTTGACTGAAGCAGACAGCGGTGTGTGTATAGATATATATATCTCTCTCTATAGATATATATGTATCTATATATAGCAATACAAAATATTAACTCAAACATCACTTCTTCTTTTTTTTTAAATCTCAAATTCAGAAATTAAGAGTGACAAGGCCTGTGGTTTTACACAGCAAACAATGAATTCAAACAAAATGACATACGATTTGAAACATGGACGAATTGGATTATCATTCAAAATAGCATTCATTAAAATCAATGATAAACAACATTTCCAATTCAAAGTAAGTTCAAGAAAACAAAATGATGACATGAAACTACTAACTGATCAGATGCAACGGATACTGAATTAACATGTCAGAACATGAATATTCTTTCCAAATTTGTTCTTTACAGATTAATGAAACAGCAACACTGACCTTGTTGATTCTACAGGAAATTTAAAAGCCATAAAAATGCACATGTCTGACAGTGCTGATGGAAGAAGGAAGTTGTACAAACTATACAAGGGAAAGGGATGGGGGGGGCAGGCTGGTTGAGGAGATGGGACTTTTGACCCAAATCTGCATGTGTTCATACATGGCACCTCAGCTCACCATCTCATTCAAAGGATTTCAGGGGAGTGGAGTCAGTACCGTAGTAAAACTACTCCAGGAGAAACATCCCTTTGATTGGACGCCTCAACAGAGACTGGAACCCTCACCCTCAGTTATCACCAGATCACGAGTGTAATGCTCTACCCTATAGGCTAACCCACTCCCTTTGCTTACACACGTGAAGCAGAACTGACAATGATTTCATTCCCCGCCCCAACACTCCTCTCCACTACAACACATGCAATGTCTTACCCAAAGATCCTCCATGAGTCATGAGCCGAGTGGTTGGTGCCTCCGAGTTGGCGCTCTCAGAGCGTGAGGTCTCCTCCCGCTTATCCTTCTCCACCATCTTGTCATCGCGCATGCTGCGCCTCTTCTGGCTGGCCCGCTTCAGGACGCCGTTCAACGCCGACACAGAGAAGTGGTGGTGGTATTCTTGAGGTCTGAGCAGAGTAAACAGTAAACAGTCAGTCAGTCAGTCAGCAGGATTTTTTTTTTTTCCCTACAAGTTATGTACACATTTATTAACGTTTGTTCTGAGATTATACATCTTTGCATGTGTCCATACATATATACTAATTAACCTTTTCTAAATATGTATGTGCCCAACTCTTCTACATACAATCAATAATCATTTAGCTGAGCCTCATTTAAGGCTGCAGCCACACATATGATATTTGAGTTTTTAAAAAAATCCTTTTTAACAATGTGGCAAAGATTTGGTGTTCAATCTGAAAATTTCCACAAATTCACAATAATTAACATGATTAAAAACCAAAAAAACAAAACAGGAGGCAAACACTACCGCACTCCACACTCACAGCTGATCTTTCACCAGCTCCGCCAACACTTTCAGCCGCAGTGCCAGGATGTTGGCTGCACGGAAACCAAGGGCAGAGCATTTGGCCTTGAGAATCTGTCCAAGGTCAGGCTTGATGAGGGAGATGGTTCGGAAAGAGCCGGCGATGTCATTGGGCATGCTGGTGTTGGGCAGGGTGTGTGTGGGGTCTGTCGTCATGAACAGGCCCACGTTCTTCTTCAGGGGGATCTGTGGGGTGTATCATGTTTGGTAAATGTTATGGTTGTACTCAACAACTCATCTCACTGCCATAAACTTTCCAACTACTAACACAATCCTGCATTTCAGTGTCCATATAATATAATAATAATAATAATATATGGAATTTATATAGCGCTAAATCTTGTAAAAAACAAACAAATCGAAGCGCTATATGAACATACATACAGTCCTATCTTAGTATTTCAATATACATGTTACCTGAAAAATCACCCGGATAGTGTTTAACGAGCAGATAAGATTCCACAACATGACATTACAGGAATAACACAAAACAAACTGCAGTACAAAATCCACTAAATGCTTCTCCTTACAAACTAGAAAAAAACTTTTTTTTCTGGAGTTTCCAAACAACATACTGTCTGTTGACGATCATAAGGCATACAAGAAACAGCTGGACAGTCTTAAAACACACTGCAAACTTCCAGGAACAGTGGCTCTACCAATGGAAACTCACAAACTTTGTTGTTCATACTGGTTAATCTTGACAGGTCTGAATGGTCATCTAGTGAGCCAGTATTTGTGAATTGTTAGGCACTAAAGAAAGGAGAGTACAATCACAATCCACAGTTCACACACACACATACACACACACACATACACACACTCTCACACACACACTCATCACACACACACCCCACACACACACACTCACACAACAAACACACACACAGAGTCAACACCTACATGCGCCCCCCTCCCCACAAGAGACCAGCACTGACCTCGGTGCCATCCACCAGCACCATGACGGCCTGTTTGGCGCGGCAGGCCAGGATGATGGACTGGACGTGGTCCATCAACACCGACATGGCGTCCTGGCTCAGCGTCTGCCCCTCATCAAAGCAGCCCCAGCACCCGTCCTGCACAGCACAGCACACATCAGGGACTTGACTTCATAAGACCCATATGAACACAATATGAAACTGAATAAATGTGATTGATTGACTTGACTTCATTCCTCTGTTAACGACTTGAGGAGTCGTTAGGGCACTGCCCTGAACTTTTTCAGGCAGCAAGTTGAATTCTGCATAGACCACTATTCTCCAGGTCGCAAGGCGCAGGCTGGGTATGTTCATGTCATGCATACCATCCCCCTACTATGCGGTGAAAAGTGGATGGGTTTTCAATGTGTGTGCAATATGTTTTGCATGCTTTTGCTTTCTTAACCTTAGTCTCATGTGAAGGACTTTGAGGGAAGTGGAGTCAGTATCAATGTTAGCTGCAGGGAAACGTTCCCCTATAACAAACAGCCCAACAGAGACTCAAACCCACCCAGTTTAGCAGCTAAGCAGACCCCCCAAAAAAAAAAGAAAAAGAGTGAGAGAGAGAGACTGTTTTATAATCAAGTAGCTGTTGTAGAGCAAAACACATTCATGTCCTGAGCTTACAATCATACCAGACGTGCTCACTACCTCTCCTTTGCCTCTTATCCTCCCTGTACTTTGGCAATATTTTCATAGCTGTTTATAACTCTTGTAACTGAAACTATGCTGCACAGAATTACATGCATCAAAGCACACCTTTGTCAAAGTATGTTTCACATGTCTGTTTAGATGTAACATCAGAGGGAAAAAAATCACTGAATAAAATATTCAACAACAAAATCTGTCTGAATCAGATTAATCACAAACAAGGCAACTAACTGTTGATCTGATACAAGACACTGAAATATTCTCAACAGCAATCTCAGATATCAGTTTACTTTAACACTAAAAAATAAAGTTTTAATCACTAAAAAGGCCAAGATTCCTTTAAAAAGAGAAGAAACATATTTTCAACAGCAAAAGAGTACAAGAAGGGGAGGTGACTGACCATGGACATGCCTTGGCAGATCTTGCCGATGCTGACAGGACTGAAGGCCTCAGAGCACTGGAACACTCCTAGGAAATTGCCAAAGATGTTTGCCAGGCCCTGGGGAAAACAAAACAAATTAAAAACCATACATAGTGGGTATTCCTGAAAATTGTGTAAAGCACTGGATACAATATATACAAAATGGAGAAAATTCCTGTGAACTTGCCTGAGATGTTAAGTGAGAGTGAATGAGAGAGAAAGGAAGGAAGGGAGGGAGGGAGAAGGGAGAAGAGGAGAAGAGGGAGAGAGAGAGGACGGGGGAGAGAAGGAGAGAGGAAGAAAGAGGGGAGAGGGGGGAAGAGGGATGAGGAAGAGGGGAAGAGAGAGGTGGGAAGGGGGAGGGGGTGGGTAGGAAGAGGAGGAGGAGAGAGTTTGTGTGTGTATGTGTGTGAGTGTGTGTGTGAGTGTTCATTTGTGCATGCATGAATACATGTTGTGTATTGTGTGTATTTGAGTGTGGATTCTATGCATATGCTTGTATAGTACATTTACATGTGTGAATGTGAGAACAAAAGAGAGGGAGATGGGTGGGGGTGGGGGGAAGAGGAGGAAAGTGAGAGAGAGCGAGAGCATAGTGAGAGAGAGAAAAAGTGTGTATACTGTTTGTGTGTACGTGCATACTCCTGTTTGTAAGCATGCATGAGCATGCTCACTCGCATATGCATGCATATGTGAATGCATGAGCACATATATACATGTATATGTGTGTCCTTTGGCCTGCACAAAAGTCCTGGGAATCTATACACAATATACATATGTCTAAATGCACAACTGATTTCAAATATGACATTCCATGATAGCACAAATGACAACCCCTGTAAGTCTATTTCATCATTTTACTTTCTATACTTAACTTTTAAAAAATGCACTCTCCTGGCGCATTTACTGTTCTTTTTTTCTTTTGAAAAATTTTGCTTTGATGACCGGCTTTACTCACTCTGATGGTTTCAGTCTTGCCAACACCGACAGGCCCGGTGATGCGGGCCCCAAGGCATTGGTTCAAGGCCATCGCCATGGTCACGAAGCATCGCTCTGTCACAGGGGTCAAGGCCACTCCGCAGTCAGTGCCGTAGAACTCTGTGCCGTAGCTGTAGGCTGTGTCCAGAATCCACACCATTGGTTCTGGAGGTTTCTCCTCTGTAGAGTGCAGACAAACATGTTAGGAAGTTTGAGGGGAGAAAAAAAGACACTATAAAAGATTGAATTAAGATAAGAAATTATTGCCTATTTTCCCCTGTGGGAATGCCGGGGCCCTTTCCCTATAAAAAGCATCTGGAAATTCTGTGCTAGAAATTTCCCCTTTTTTTATCCCTCCCTTTGTCTTTTTCCTTCCCTCTCTATCCTCTCTCTCTCTCATGCATATTTTTTGCCTACCCAGCCCATTCTCCTGCCTTTTTTAAAAATGCAAATCTGATAATTTTTTCTTATGAACATTTTGATGAGCTGCCCCGAAGTCTGAATGTGCTGGCTGAGGCCAGCGGGCAGACCTCTTGCAGAGTTACAAGCGCAGGAGAAGACCAGGTACTACGCATTTCATCCACTATGGCCATTTATTTATTTATTTATTCTTTTATATCGAGGATAATGGAATAAGCACTCGTGTGCTTTTTTACATCCAGACCCCGTGTGTATGCGGTTTTGTAAATTTTGTCATCTGTTCCCCATGAAACCATTTACATTTTCTAATGTGATAAAAGTTTACAATCAACAGGTTGCATGAGTGTGTATGCAAGAGTGTGTGTGTGTGTGTGTGTGTGTGTGTGTGTGTGTGTGTGTTTGTGAATGTGAGTGTGAGTACAAGTGCTAGTCTGCGCATGCATCTTTGCCTACAACTGTATAATTATGTGCACACACGTTCACTCTTCTTTCTTTCTTTCTTTCTTTCATCTGCCGCTGGTGCCCTTCGGCGTCACGGGGAGACACAGACGTCTGTCTGCAGCAAGGTGGGAGGCTTGATGTAGTGACAGGTCATGGGCTCGCAGGGTGTCAGCCACGGAGTCGCTCCATCGTCTCCTTGGTCTACCTCTGGCTTTCCAGCCATTGTATTTGGTGGTGTATGCCCGTAGGGCTGGTTGGTTGGGCGGCATTTTAGTGAGGTGACCAAACCACCTGATCCTTTGTTGTTCGATATGGTGGAGAATTGGTGTTAGTCCGACCATGTCTCTGATCACCTCATTCTTGATCTTGTCGTGTCTGGTCTTGTTGACAGCTTTTCTCAGGCAGCGCATTTCACATGTGACCAATTTTCTCTCTAAGGCTTTTGTTAGGGCCCATGTCTGACACTGTATGTGAGTGTTGGAACGAAGATGGCGTTGATGAGTTTTGCCTTGGTGCTCATTAGGATGCTGGAATGTTTTAGAAGGAGGGCGAGTTGGTAACTGACTGCGTTCGCTTTCTGGCATCTTGTTTCTATCTCTCTGTCCAATTTTCCATCTTCAGTGAAGAGGCTGCCAAGGTATTTAAATTCTTTGGTCTGTTTCAGCTGGGTGCCGTTGATGTTGATGTCCAGCTTTCCTGGATTTCTGCTGACAGACATAACTTCTGTTTTGGTGATACTGATCTTCATGTCATACCTCTCGCAGCTTGTGTTGAGTTGGTCTGTGTGATCTTGAAGAGCTGCTTTGTTCTGATTCATCAGGGCCTGGTCGTCAGCAAATAATAGTTTGTTCAGGGCCTCAAGATCTGAGTTGGCTTCCTTTGTGATCTGGTCCATGTAGATCACGAAGAGAAGGGGAGAGAGTACGCAGCCTTGCCTGACCCCTGATGTAACCGGGAACCAGTCGGATGTTCCACTGGCTGTTCGGACTGCACTCATACTGTTGGCATAGATTGCTCTGATGTTATCAAGCAACTGCCCCTTCACATCGTACTGCTCCAGGATCTTCCAGAGCTTGTCTCTGTTGACTCGGTCGAAAGCTTTTTCTTGGTCAACGAATACTGTATGCAGGTCTTGGTTGTATTCGATGGCTCTTTCACACAGCTGTCGGAGTGCAAAAATGGCATCTGTGCACCCTCTTCCTTTCCGAAAGCCAAACTGGGCATTGCTCAGTAGGTGTTCTGCTTTGGCTCTTGTGCGCTGTTCCAGAATCTTTGCATACATTTTCCCTACATGGCTGAGAAGTGAAATGCCTCTGTAGGTGCTGCAGTCTCTCTTGCTGCCCTTCTTCTTCCAAATTGGCACCACTATTGCGTTTTGCCAGTCCATTGGTACTTTCCTCTCTTCCCATGCTTTCTGGAAGATGATGGTGAGCCACTTAACTCCCGTTTCTCCACATGCAAGGATGGCTTCAGTTGTTATGCCGTCATCACCTGCCGCTTTGCCCTTTGGGCTGGTCTTAATTGCTTTTCTTGTTTCAGCTTCAAGGATTTGGGGCTCTAACTGGTCTTTACAGCGTGGTGAGAATTGAGAGCTGGAAGCTTGTACTCCAGATGGGTTTAAAAGATCTTTAAAGTAATCTTCCCATCGTTTCAGAATTTCCTCTTCTTTGTGCAGTGCCTCTCCATTTGCATCATTCACTACTGTTGTTGGATTGAATGGCTCATCTCTTACTCTCATCGTCTTGGGGAGTTCTTGCAAATTTCACTTAACTTCTCTCCATAAGTCGCCCAAGATTTTTCTTTGGAGGCTTTCACAACACGATTACTATGTCTTCTTGCGATTCTGTACTTGGCGTAGTCCTCTTCTGTCTTGGTCTTGGCCCAAGCTTTATATAGCTGCTTTTTTTCTTTGATGGCTTCCTTCACCTCTTGGTTCCACCAAGCTGTAGCTTTCCTGTTTTTACCTCCACATTTCTTTGTCCCGCAAACTTCCCTTAAGGTGTTCAAGAGAGCTGGCTTGAAGGTGTCCCAGACTTGCTCCATGTTGAGAGGTGTTGTATCAATGGAGTCAAGTTTCACCTTAATAGCACTATGAATCTGTTCTTGCACATATTTCTCTTCCAGTTTGAGGAGGTTGATCTTTTCAGGCTGGTTCTTCCTAGCAGTTGTTATTTTCTTCTTCTGAGTACTGGTGGCTAGAATGACAGGCCTGTGGTCAGAGTCAAGGTTGGCATTGGGGATGGCTTTTGAGTCTTTGATGGCGTAACGTGTTCTAGATCTTGCAAGTATAAAGTCGATTTGAGACGAGATGTTGAGATCGTTCCATTTGTACTAGGTGTAAATTTGGGAGGCTCGGTGTTGGAAAAAGGTGTTGGTGATGATCAGATCATGCTCTGCACATAGTTCCAGCACGTGGTTCCCATTGTAATTGCAAGGTGTTCTGTGGTCACTGTGGGGTCCAAGATGTTTTGTCCACGGGTTTCTTCTCTCACCAACTCTGCCGTTGAAATCACCCATGACATACAGGTCCTCTTTGTCAGGGGTGCTGTTGATGAGGTCGGAGAGCTCTTGATAGAATGAGTCTTTCTCCTCTTCTGAGTACGAATCGTTACATGGTGCATATGCTTGGATATAGTGGACGATTTTGTTGGACTTTCTTACACCGATTTTAATCAGTCTTTCTGATATGTGTTCTGTACTCATGAGATTCTTTGCTATGTCTGGGTGTAGGATGAATCCCACACCATGCGTTGCTCTCTGGTCTTTCCTGACTCCACTCCAGATGAGAACAAAGTTTGAATGGATTTCTTTCGATCCTTCTCCTTTCTTCCTAGTGTCTGAAATGCCCATGATGGAGATCTTTCTTTTGGTCATGAATTCCACAATTTCTGGTTCCTTGTTTGTTAGGCCGCAGATGTTCCATGTTCCAATGTAGTCACTGTTCCTATCTCGATGTCCGTTTCCATTGTGAGGTCGTTTTCCGTTGGTATCCGTCCATTTGTGTCTCTTTTCAGTTTTCTTAGCAGTTGATAAATCCACTGTCGGCTTGCTAGGCCAGTTCACGTTTATGTTTAAACACACGTCAGTGTATCAATGAGTTATTATATACGGGCAATCTTTTTTCACCTACAGGATCACAAATGAAGAACTTTGGAGAATGTGCAAAGTTGATGATCTTAAGTCTGTAGCTAGTAGCAATAGACTGCGCTGGTTTGGGCATGTTCGATGGAAAGCAGACCACCACATCATAAAATGAGCAATGATATTCGTAGTGGATGGAAAGAGACCAAAAAGAAGACCTAGAAAAACCTGGGCTGCCTGTATTGCAGATGATATTAGAGAAAGGGGCATAAATAAGGAGGAAGCTCAAAACAGAGAGAGATGGAGAAGGCTCATCAATGTCAAACCTCCCCTGGGAGAGACATGACAAAAAAGGAAGAAGAATCTTTTTTCAGCTAAAAAGAAAGAAAGGACACAAAGAGGGCAACTCCTTACCCGAGGGATGCATGTAGCAGCGCACACTGCGCCTCCACTCAAAGTCGGTGATCTCTCGCAGTTTGCGTCCACACATGTTGTCCAACACGTCACGCAGGTACATGGATTGCTGCAACATGCATGCGTGGAAAGACACATCACTCTCTGTTTCTCTGTTTGTTGCTTTTGACCAAATAAGTATACTATACCTTTATTGCAACATGCATGCGTGGAAAGACATATCACTCTCTGTTTCTCTGTTTGTTGCGATAATGATCATAATGATATTACTCCAACTAATAAAAAGTACGACAAAAAAGATAATGATGATGATTATGGTACTACTTCTACAAATAATAATGATAATATCACTCCTACTAATTTAATGATGATGATGCTGGTAAAAGTAGCAATAACAAGAATAATGATGATGATGATGATAACAATAATAATGGTAATCAGTGTGTCCATTCACTTATATACAAAGCTTGTTATCACGTACAGAAACACACAGACACATGAGTGCTTATTCCATTATCCTTGAAATAAAAAAATAATAAAAATGAAAAATTTTTTTAAACACACATACACACACTCTCTCTCACACACAACACACACACACCTCCCACATCCATCTCACACACACACACACACACACACTCCTGCTGCTCCGACTCACAGTAATCATGCACTCCAGCCGGGTTTTGTGCACGGGCAGCATGGGCTCGTCCAGGGTCCTCCACACCCCGCGCACCATGACGGAGGACAGGCGGCCCGTGTTGGTGGTGTACTTCTTCAGCAGGGCCTGCAGGGCCTTGCGGTCGTAGCGAACCTCCCCGATGCCCTGCTCACACTCCCGCGTCCAGTGGAACAGCATGCCCAGCCGACACACCTGGGAGGGGTACTGAGGGGACAGGGGAAAACATGGGTGAAAACAGCCGTCATGACATTCTTCTTCTTCTTCTTCGCACACACACCCAGCCAGCAACTCTCATAAGTGGTGAAGATTTTTGCATCATCTTAAGGTGACGAAAACTTTATACAACTACTCCAGGCAACTATTGTTGTCTGTCGTATGAACGACAATGTGTTGTGCTGCTATAAAGTTCTTTACGAGTTAGGCCCAACGCATCCGACTTCGGCCTGGGAGAGAACTGTTATCTTTTAAGTACTTTTGGTAAAAAGGCAGGAGAATGGACCGAGAAGGCAGAAAACAGACAAGGAGGAGGTGACAGGAAGAAAAGGAACGAGGCAAAGTCAAAGAAAGGGTAGAAAAGAGGGAATTCATTGTTCAGAATTTCCAGAAAGTGGGGATGATGTATGTACTGACAGGCCCCCGGCATCCCCATGGGGAATTAGTCGGATAAATACAGGAGGTTTTAACCCTAGTGGCGCGGTTCCCGGAATATTCTGGGAAAGGCGGGTCTAGGCTGTGTGGCGGATCCCGGAATATTCCGGGATGACGTGGGTGGTCATAGTTGAAAGCTTACTTTCGCTTTCAAAGGTCAGCCAATGAATGTTAAGGCCGTTGTAGGCCCACAGAAAGGGGTGAAGGTCGTTTGAACACACACAAGCAACGAAGAATCTGATTGGTTAAGAGTGTATTTTAATTTTTTTTCGGACCAGCCGAGATCGTCTTCAACAAAAATGGGGCCACGTTTGGGACTAGAATTTCTTCAAGCGTTTTTCGAGCTTTTTTACAAAATTGACAGCGAGGAGGAGTTTTAGAGGCTGGATTTGGTTGAAATAAACAATGAGAGAGACGATGAGGTAAGGATTGTGGAATATTTTTGAAAAACTTGGTAAAAATCGATCGCGATCGGACTGAATCGAGCCGTGCTAGTTTTGCTGGATGGACTTTTTCGCTACTTGGCGATTTCGACGTCACAGATTGTTTTACTTTATTTCGACGCAACGAGGCTTCGAAATAACTGTTGTTGAGTCAAATCGCTATGCTGCTGAGTACTTTGCATCACATGAAATCAAGCGATCTTTGTATTTTTGTCATAGAAAGCCACCACTTCGCACATTCCGCCATGACGGTCGCGATGGCGTCGATCCTGTCGCTGAACTTTTCCGAGTATTTGGTGACCGATAAAGCGATACAAACTCCTTATTTTTTTAAAACTAATGTCAAGAAATAGTGTTTACCTAATCATGACATTTATGCACCGCAAGAACTTTGCTTATCGTGTTAAAATCGATCCGGGGCCCTGACAGTGGAACAGTGATCGGTAGTGCGAACATGATTTATTTATTTATTTTTTTTTTTACATAATCATAAACACTACACACTATTATAAAATTATACTCATTTAAAAGCATATTATCTCTTCTTTCCAGTGATCTATAGCTTAACACATTTAATTCAGTTTTATATATCAATATCAAGGGTTGTTTGAGCCCACCATGCTCCAAAACAATGCTAGCCAATGTTAATTCAGCCAATAGAAGTGAGGCTTGTTGCTGTTTATTTAGCGCTACTAGGGTTAAAAGTCACTCTGGAGTAAATATCTTGTAACTGTGCAATGAGTGCAAAAGTAGTTTTATGCTCTACAAGAATCATTACTATTATCATTATCATCATTAATACTAATGTCATCACTATTACCATTACTTTGCCTTATATACTAAAGGTATAAAAAAAAAAAGTACACAGCTTCATACTAGTAATTACTAATACTGCACACAAAAACCCCCAACTTTTTTTTGGGCATGAAATTGAACGTTTCCTGACTCTGCCATTCAAATAAATCAATTTCAACAGCAGACGTGAACTTCTTAACTGCACACACACACACACACACACACACACACACACACACACACACACACGCACGCACACACACACACACACGATTCTAATTTGTGCAGTTACACTTTATTCCCTGGCACTCTATCTTCTATAAACTAAAAGCTGAAATACATGAAACATGCATCTCTTGCCCCCTGACCTTGTGGGCCCACTCCTCCATGGCGATGCCGTTGCTGCAGTCGGTGACCACGTTGATGTTGAGCTCCTTCAGGGTGTGACCCACCGAGTCCCTCAGCTTGCCCAGCCACACCTCCACCCCCTCCGCCAGTTTCACCTGTGGTCAGCATCACAGTCACAGCTTGGTTTTTTGTTGTTGTTGTTGTTGTTTGTATTGGGCAACAATCACCTGACATCAACACTTTCTGCTGAACGCAAAATAATGTACATACATCCTTTCTTTCACAGGACATCTGCATCAAAAGATTTCTCGCTAGATGATGATTGAGATAGCAAATTACTTTATGGTAAAGACAACACTCCTTACAACATTGATTCAATAGTTGAAGATTCCCTACTGGATTTAAGTTAATGAAGATGTTTCACAAGCTTAAAAGAAGGTCAGGATTCCCCATTAGAAAACGGAAAATATAAACTCTTGGTGCTTTCCTTCCCTTAGGTTAAAATGATCAAGATGCTCCAAAGATTAAGATTCCTCCCTAAATGAAAAAAAAAAGGATTGTCTTCACTGAATCTCAATGATAAAGATTCCCCACTCAGTTACATAATACACAAATTCATACAACATTAAAGTGGTGAAGATGTTGCATCATCTTAAGGTGATGAAAACTTTATACAAGAAACTACTCCAGCTAAAACAGAGACCACCATACCTGGAACTATTCATTTTCCATCCACATCTGGCATTCTTGTGGGTAGTTTTGGGTGAGATTTTTGTGACACACACATCTCTAAAATCACATCAATGACCAAATTAGCAAAAAATTTCCATCGAATAGTACAGGAATGTCTTCCCTGCCTCTCCCCCAAAAGGAGAACCCAATCTCTAACCTTCTCAATGAGAGGCAAGACTTCTCCGTCAGAACTCATGACAGTGGTGGCGTCCATGGCGATGACGTCATCAACCAGACCTTCTGAAGGCAGCATGGATGGCCCAGCTTGCAGCAATGCTGGATTCATGCTCTGTACACAGGAGAATTGGACAATGTCAACCTGGTCTGTCACAGCAATAACAATGCCCTTTATTTTCAAATGGTGACAGGTATTGTTCATACTTGCTATTCTCTTTAACTAATGTAACAATACAACACCACCACCACCACAATGACCTGTTTTAGACAATTATTCCAACCAGTTACAACAATAGTTGTTGTTTTTTTAAAAACCATTTTCCCCTTTCGTTACATGAGCAGGTTTAGATCATTATTTCCGTTTGTTACAGCAGATGGTTGTGAGAATCATTCATTCTGTTAGAAAATTCATTTACGTTATTCATTCATTTTTCAACAGCAACAGTTTAAGAATATTATCCTTTCCCAAACAAATGTATCTATACATTATATCAGAATGACAATGTGTTATTTATGAAAAAATAATCAACCAAACCAACAAAATTTGGTCTATCCCCTTTTTTCTGAAAATTTCTGCATAAATCCTGGCCTCAGAATATTGTAGCTACAAAGAACCACAAACTTTTGAATTAAACATGTGTATCAAGTTACTCAGAACCCAACACAAACAAAACACACACACACACACACACACACACACACACACACACACACACACACACACATATTATATCCCAAATAATGCAAAGGACTGTTTCCCAAAACACAACTTTGACATATAATTTTCTAAGGTAAATGCTAATATGTATCACTGATTACACTAGCTTTCCAGTCATTCAAAAATTTCAAAAATGGTGTACATGCTTTTTTTCTTTCTTTTTATTTTGTTCTTCTTGGTATTACTCAACTTTAAGAATTTTCATCGAGTGAACTGAACAAATACATGCATGCAAACTTGCACAATTTGTGTAAATCCATACATACAAGGTCATTGTAATTCCAACTTCCTGACCAATACTAATGTCCTGATAACTCCAGTTGGGTTAGATTTATATCAATATAGCTTATCAGGTATTTCCAATTGTTTTACATCATTTTAACAACCAAATCGAGTAATATAGTCACATTTTTTTTAATTGCTAGTGATTTTGTTTCTCTGTTTGAAATGAAAGATGGTATTATTATAACTATGTATATACAAATATATATCCTCTTACAACAATGCTCTCTCTCTCACACACACATACACAACACAGACATACACAGACACACACACACACACACACACACACACACACACACACACACACCCAAGACATACATGCAATAAGAGAACCATAAAAGAAAAAAAAGACTGCTCAAAAAGTTATGTGAATGAAACAATAATAGTTATTTTCACTAAATAGATAAATCGCTACTGTGAAGAAGAAAAAAAAAGCTGAAAATGAATATGTTAGTGAAATAGATAATACATGTTAGTCGTCATGATTCAAGCAGACCTGATAAAGTCGCAAGTAGTTAGTGCCAGACTATTTACAATAATAGGTGCAGAAATCTGATATGAACATGCACAGATACATAACATGTCTGTGTTATATAATGCCTCTGCACTAAAAGATTATCATGCCTATACATATATAAAAAACAACAACAACCCCATAACCTTTGCATAGTCTACAGTTTTCAAGTGTTTTGATAATGCACAAAATAAAGATGAACCCCAAAGAGAAAAAGACAAAGAGGAAAATAGGAGTAGAAGAAAAATCTTTTGCTTGAAACAGAAAGGTTGGAATGTTGTCATGTAAAAAGAGGGTGCCACAATGGTCACTTTGATTTCTGCCTGCACTTCATAAGGAGTCCTTGGGGCAGTGCAGGGCAGTGAATTTTTCACTGTATGTGTGTTGTGGGGCAATGAAGCTAATGGAGTCCATCCCTCTCCAGTCTGCATGCTGGGTATGGTCTCGCCCATGTCATTGGCCATAGCCACCCTGTTTTGTGTGTGCAAGAAGCACTGCATACTTTTGCTTACAGAATCTCAGTTTACTGACTCATCCTAAAATCTTAAAGGATGCGTAGTGCAGACTCAAACCCATGCCCAAAGTTACTGTCAGATCATGAGCTTCGTGGTTTACACACTGGGTTATTCCTCCCTGAAAGGACATCATGGCCTATTCAACATGAAGGACTGAACAAACAAAACAACAACAACCCCCAAACACTCCCTTTTTCTATACAATAAAATCATGTACTGTGTTTCTATATTTGCGTTTTGTCCTGTTATTTTTTCAACCTTTGTACTGAAACACTTCATGTGTCAGAAAACCTTTGAGGCAAAGGGACAAAGGAGTGACAGAATAATGGAAGGATGAATAAAGATGTGGAAAGTTTGTGGAATACAGAGTGCAAATTACCCAGACATGGCCAGAAGTATGAGGGCAGCAGGAACAAAGAAAAAAAAAAAATTGAAAAAAAAAACAAACCCAAAATGAATAACTGACTGATATGCTTGATTAAATATACAACTAAATGGGAAAAATATTCTGTTTTGCATGAAAAAACAGACATGAAAAGCAAAAACGCATGAACAAAAGCAATGGCCATTGTGTTAATAAAAATTATGACAAAAATCACAGCTGTAAGCAGCCCACCTGCATTTAAAGCCAAGATGAGATCTTTGACTACCCTTCTTTTAATAGTGGCGTAACAGAAAGAGAACCCTCCCCTCATCCCCTGCCCCTTTAGCCGACTTTAGTTCTCCTTAACTCCTTGAGGAGTTCCTGAGGCACTGTACGGAGTTGATTTTCGGAGTGTGGAGCCCATCCCTCTCCTCCAAGCAGCAAAATGCATGCAGGGTATGTTTGTGACTTTCATCCAACTGGCTACAGCTGGCCTACTCTCCTACAAAAGGTAAATGGAATTGTAATCTACGCATCAGATGTTCTACATGCTTTTCCACACAGGACATCAATGTATGGCCTCATCTGAAGGACTCTGGGGCAGTGGGGTTGATACCAAGATTAACTCTGGGGAAAAACTCCTCTTGAATGGACACCTCTGTGGAGACTGGAACCTGTGCCCTTGGTTATTCTCAGATCATATTTTCAATGCTCTAACCATTGTGATCTTCTACCACTCAACCCCTCCCCCCCCTCCCCAAAATAAAAAAGAAGAAAAAACGCCACCATCTCCAGAGCGTAAAGATACCTGAACCAAAAAGCTTTAAGTCCATGGTGGCCAGGTATTTATTTTTCTCAAAATCCTCAACATGACAGCAAAAGCAGTAACCAGTGACTACCTAGTGGATGGAGAAGAGTAAACTACAGGAATGTTCCCCTCAAGTTAGTTCAGTGGAACCTGACTGCTACAGCCAGCCATCCCTTCACGATTATATCAAACATCAAAACCACAACAAAGATGACGTCATGTTATCAACACTACTAAAACTTGAGTAAGAGCGTTACTGGACAGATGACTATAATGTATAACCTTACAAACTGATGAATATAGTAAATCTATTGATGATACTGAGTAAATAATCACAAAGAAAAGTGTAGTTCTAAAGCCTGAACCCTCATCCCGATGTATGTGAGTGCTATAAGTTGAACAATTCTTGAGAACTTTACACATTGGCATCTTTCTCGCTAAAGAACATGCCTACTTTATACAAGGAAGTAATGTGCAGTATGCGGTGGGTGTGAGATATAAGCCATAGCACGTGTGTGTTGCGTGTCGCCTCTACGATATCTATTCTCTGTGCAAACCTTGGCTCTCCAGTCCTGCAGTGAATTGTGTGGAGAAAGGGGTTAGCTCACTCGAGTGCAAAGATCCACACACTTTGAGAAAATAAAAAAAAAGATAAAAAAGATACTATTTGTTTTTATAAAAAAAAATCACACAAGATATAGTCTTCACTCGCTTCTCCTCAACATTTTCTCAAAGTACATATTTGTCATGCAAGGTCATGCATTTGTCTGATAGTGAAAATTGTGTTGTTGTCTCATCTCTGTAGGGAACCTGTGCCAGCAAAACTACATACTTCAAGCACTTTGCTGTGATGATATACCTATTTATCTATAAGCACAAACTGTCACTGATGTCATCACTTCTGTGTCATATTGCTATAGATAACTTGCATGTGTCAGAAATTCCATTCAGTATGTGAATCTGAAATTGAAGGGTAGGGCAGTAGTGGCCATTGTGTGTGTGTGTGTAATCATCAGTACTTAAAAGCAATTGCAGTGAGCAATAGGCACTGATAAGCATGTTGCATGATATATTTAAAAAACACCAAAAAAAAAACAGAATTCTGATTGTGTGTGGAAAACATGACCTCAACTTTTCATATCCATTTCCCATGGATGGCTCAGTTTCTCTACATAGATGAGACAACAGAGGAGACAATAAATGAATAAATGCCATAGCTCTGATAAGCAAAATGCATATATGTATAAAACGGGAGAAAAATTACTCGAGTATCCTGATGACATGAGCACACGGCGTTGAGGAATAAGGCAGCGATGTACATAACAAAAACACCACACTGTTTATTATCATCAGGGCACATTTGATAACACATGTATCCAAACTATCAGTCAAAACAAAACAAACAAAAACAAAACAAAAACTTTCTGCAACAAAACACATTAAGAGTCTGTAAACCTGTGTTAACTTTTCACAAAAGATACCTTTTTATAATTACAAACTAAACAGCAACAACAAAAAATAATCATTTCCTTGCCCCATCCCTTAAAAAGAGAAACACAAAATCACACAGACAGCAATACAACAACAACAACAACACTGACAAAAGGAACCCCACCCTCTGTCACCAACCTCATGATGAAAGTTTAGAGTAGGAGTACTTACAGTGTTGTTGTTATTTTCCCCCTTACATGTTGAAAACTGCATAGGAATATGTATGTACATAGTCTGCTTTAGAAGGGAGGTGATGAAGAGGGTGATGCATGTTGTGGTCCGGTGTAAGATGTGTGTGTGGTCATGTGTGTATGTGTGTAATGTTGATATGTGTAGTGTATAATGTGTGTGGTGTTGTCATTCATTACTTTCATGTGTGAATACTGGCATATATGTATGTGTATAAAAATGCTGTATGTATGCATGTACCTAACAGCTAAGTTGATATCAAGTTACTCATTAATGCTTCATTTCAATGTCACTTAAAATCTAGGACTATTGAATTCTATAATATGCAACTTAAACTTAAAAACAAACAATTGAAAAAACAAAGGAACACAGACTATGCACAGGTTTGGTCTGAGACACCTGATGGAATTATCATTCATATCTTGTATGTTATAAAGCAGTTGAATCATCACACATCCACACTGTGCCAAGTTAATATACATTATTCTCTAACTGTTAACAAGACATATCAACACATACACACACAGAGGAAACCCAGTGTTATAGCACATGTCAACCCATACATGATAGGAATCACATGTCAACACACACACAAAAGGAATCTCTCAGTACCACTGCACACTTCAGCATACACAGTCTGACTCCCCAAGCTCTATCACACTGTCAGTTTTGTCACTCAGTGCGTATCACACCTTGGAAACACTCGTGTTGATTAGTAGTCAACATACCATGGATGAACAATCAAACAAACAAAAACAAAATGTTCAGAGTTTGCACGTGTCCTGGCAGTGTGTGACTCTTTTTTTTCTTTTTTTAAAATTAACTTGCTAAATATTGGTTTACTGAAGAGGAAAAAGTGTGATGAATGTGCAGACAGACACACTCATATGTAAAACACATGCACACAGAATTGCAGATATATTTTATATATATATATATATATATATATATGATCCGAGAGAAACTTCAGATAAAATTCATATATTCATTGCTCTCTCTCTCTCTCACACACACCAACTCTGTGTCACTCTGCCTGATATATCTAATCCTGTTCTCCTAAACATTCAACCTCTATTCATCACACACCTTCACTAAACAACACCCCCCACCCCCCAACTCAAATCTAGTTCAATAATTCACTCCCTACACTTAACCATCTTCAGTATTTCCTGGTGGCAAGAATCACACAACCAACCAATGAAAGCGCTACGACAGAGCCAAACCAGGTTATCTCCTTCACTGGGCACACTGGAAAAAAACCCTGGTTTGGCTCTAAATGCAACAAAAGGATGGTGCAGCACTGTGAGTCACACACAAACCCTCCCCTTCAATCTTCCTTCCTAGACAAAACAACCACAACAACATCATCATCATCAACTTACAAAATGCTGGTGCAGCCTCTTGTCGATCTTGGGCGGCGTTGTGGAGCGGGGCTGCATGGCGGAGGACATGCCTGACGACGTGCGCCCCCTGTCATGGGGGGACAACCCCGCCGGTGTGCGGGAGTAGCGGGTGTAGGGCACGTCCCTGACGTCGTCGCTGCTGCTGTCGTCCAGGATGTGTTCGTGCGCTTTCTCCAGTTTGACGTCGTGCAGCTGCGTGAAGATGGACCTGTGGCACACAAGGAGGCAGTGGTGGGCTCTGTGCGGTAAGGGTGTATGACAGGAGTGTGCCTTTCTTTTAGAGCTATTGTTAACTTGGGTATTGGTGGAGAGGCCGATGTAGAGGTTTTCGTGCGTTTGTGTGGCAGAGTGTTTATGTCGTTTTGAGTGTGTGGATGTGTGTGTGTGTTCTGTGTGTGTGTGTGTGTGTGTGTGTGTGTGTGTGTGTGTGTGTGTGTGTGTCTGTGTGTGTGTGTGTGAGCGAGTGAGAGTGTGTGTGTGAGTGAGTTTATTTTATTTATTTATTCTTTTATATTGAGGATAATGGAATAAGCACTCATGTGCTTTTTTACATCCAGTCCCTGTGTGTATGTGATTTTGTAAATTTTGTCATCTGTTTCCACCGGCACACAATGGCCTACTCTTCCGAAAAGCGGAACAGGATTTAACATGTGCATAAGATGTTCTGCATGCGTTCAAACACGGGGCCTCGGTGTGAGTGTGTGTGAGTGAGTGTGTGAGTGAGTGAGTGTGTGTGTGTGTGTGTGAGTGAGTGTGTGTGTGTGAGTGAGTGTGTGTGTGTGAGTGAGTGCGTGTGTTGTGAACGATATGTATGGTATGGTATGGTGTGATTTAGTGAAGTGTGGTGATGTGTTGTACATGCTTGTGTCTTTGCACGAGTGCTGTGTTTCTGTGTGCTTCTCCTTGTCTTCGCAGCTCAAATCATTTTATCTCTACCCCCTTCCCATTCCATCACTTTTTCACTTCCCCTTAACCCCAGCGCTGTGATATCTCACCTACACGTGAGGACATTTTTATGCCCTCTATAAATCTCATGAGCTAATAATAATAATAATAATAAATGGAATTTATATAGCGCTGAATCTTGTATGTATATATATATATATATATATATATATAGTATATACAGTATATAATATATATATATATATATCGCTTGAACTCATTCCTTCTCTCCCCTTCCCCCAGTACCTGAGGTGTGGTCTGACAGAGTCCAGGTCGTTGGGTCGCGACAGCAGCGCCAGCAGAATGGGGTCGGAGACGAAGTAGAAGCGGGGGAAGGCCCGCCTCTTGTTGTCCAGGTAGCCCATCAGGGACTTGAAGCAGATCTCCAGTTCCTCGTGGATGTGACGCAGCACCACGGCTTTGGGCACCTCCCCGCCATAGCAACACTGCAGGGATGGGACAAAAGAACGTGGACTTTGACTTCACTTGCGCTGTTCCCTTTAAGGGCAATAAGGAATTGTTGGTGCACCGCATTGAGTTTTTCAGGCACAAGTGTTGTGGGGTATGTTGAACCCAGTATAGCCTATCCCTCTACGAGTAACAGGGTATGTTTGCGTTATTCGTGTCATCACACACAGCTGCTCTACTCTCTTTTGGAAGGCAGATGGGAGTTTTTATGCCAGTGCAAGGTGTCCTGTGTGTGTTTGCACATGGGGCCTCAGTTTACAGTCTTTTTGTAAAGGACGCTCTGGGGAATGGAGTCTGTACCGATGTTCACTCCTGGGGGAAATGTCCCCTTGAATGAACACCTCAGTGGAGACTTGAACCCAAACCCCTCAGTTGCCATCAGGTAATGAGTACAATACTGTAACCACCTGGCTACTCCCCCCCCCCCCCCCCTCCTCCCACGTGAAGTTTGCATTACTGTAATTAATGTCTTCTATAATATGATGTATTTGATATGACATATTCTGTTTCTAAAAGCTACTTGTAAAAGATGTGCATTTCATAACTGATCCCATACGAGGTAACTCATTGTCAATGCCTGTGGATGATATGTTCTGCAGCTGCATCAGTTTTTACTTAGGAATTACCTGAAGGACATTGCGTGTGTCAAAAGCTCTCTTCATCATTTTCGTCCATCCTTTGTCAATTCGGGCAAAACGCTTGGCTTCTTGGGGAAGTTCCTGCAACAGAGAAAGTGGTTTTGTCAGCAACCTCACTATCATCCAAACAAAAACATCCTCTTCATCATCATTATCAATTGTCATCACTGTAGCCTAATAATTATGCTGATGCACATGACCATTTTTGACATCATCATGATCACTGAAAACTATAGTACAAGAGAAATACTGGAAAGGATAAAAATGAAAAAAAATACTGCTATTACATTTTAAAATACTGACATCAAATTACTCGCCCTGCTAGTGATAGTATTGATAGACACTATTATCATGCTCATGATGATTATTATCAGAACACACACCTTGTCAGTAACAGACTGTTGTAGATAACAGATATTGTGTAGATATTACTGTCATCTTCACTGTAACATAAAGTAATAAAGAGCTTACTTCTTTACTTTATGTTACGGTGAAGATGACAGTAATAAAGAGCTTACTTCTTTAGTTTAAATATTGGTTATTCAGTATACATACATTTTTTAAGCAGACATACACCAGGCGGCTATATGTACTACAACAGATCTTATTAGTGCAAAGATGCAAACAGTAACACCATCCATGACATTATCGTGTTCGTGACACTGTCTATCACCAGAGCACACACAGACGTTAAGGGAGGAAAACTGCTTGACACCATTCTAACATGCCCTGCCTGGAGACAGCAACCTCAATTTCATGCTAAGAAAGTATCTATGTTTTATACCTATATATCTGAGTGTGTGTGTGTGTGCATGCATGTGCGTGTGTGCACGGGTGTGTGTACTATGGAATATAGTGCGGTGCAAAACAATACAAACTAGTACAGTAAAGTACTACACAGTAGAGACCATGTTATGGCACAATACATCGCAGTACAGAAAAGTAACCTCAGCTCCAGTGAAGTGCCTACAATGCAACAAAACACAACACAAATACAACACAATACAATGCAATACCATGCAACAAAATACAACACAATACAATGCAATACCATGCAACACAATACAATGCAATACAAACAACACAATACAACACAATACAGTGAAGTGCCTGCAATGCAACAAAACACAATACAACACAATACAATGCAATACCATGCAACACAATACAATGTAATACAAGCAACACAATACAACACAATACAGTGAAGTGCCTGCAATGCGACAAAACACAACACAATACAATGCAATACCATGCAACACAATACAACGTAAGCAACACAATACAACACAATGCAACGTAATACAACACAACAGCCTATCCCCCAAAAAAACCAACAACCAACCAACCACACCCCAACATAGCCCAGCCCAACATAGCCCAGGCCAACACACCGAGGCTGATCACGACAGTGCAGTACACACCCTGACAGCCACAGCGTTGCTGAAGACAGCCTCCAGGTACTGCCAGAGGTCCTGCACCTCCAGCCACAGCTCCAGAACCTCGGCCACCTCCTTCAGCTTCTCCGCCCACGACGCTGCCTCGTCCCGCAGCGGCCCAATGTACTTGGAGGTCAGCATCACCGCCAGCAGGGCTTCTGCATCTTCCAGCTGCTCCAACAGCCGCTGAACAATAAGAAAAAGAAAATTATATTAAGATAGCTAGAATGGTGACCAGAGGTTGACATATTCTGGGGGTCATGTAGAATATGCACTCTGTCTCACTTACTACTCCTGGGTGTCACTGTGAGACTGTAAGTATGTACTGGATGGGATGACTGCCTGTATGGATGTTTTCGAGTACCTAGCCATATAGGCAGCCATACTTCAACAGACAGGTTTTTTTTCTTTAATAGAGAATTAAGGCTGTTATGCTAATGCTGTACCCAGTGACACCAACAGGCTAGGAGGCTATGAGCTTTCTAAGAATGAAAATGCTTTTGTGTGTGTGTTTTTTAAAAAACACTTAAATTATAAACTGTAGCATTCTGATATAGGCCTTAACACTTATGTTAATAACTGACAAAGCTTTGGCCAATACTGGACTCATGTTACTATTTCATGTTGTCACATGTGTAAACATTACAGCAGCTCTTGTGACTGAATGACATTTTCCTGAACTCTTTGAACAGTTGTTGGGGCACTGCACTGAATTTTTGAGGCAGTGTGCTCAAGGCAAGTTACACCTGGTAGAGCCTACCCCTATTTAGACAGCATGAAGCATGCTGGGTTTATTCATGTCATATTTGGCACCAGCCTCAGGGGGCCTACTTTTATACAAAGGAAGGATGGGTTTTCAACATTGTGCTTAGGACATAGATTCATACACGGGACCTCAGTGTATGGTATCATACAAAGGGTAAGTGGAGAGAGTACTGATGTTAACTTTGGGAGAAAAAAATCCCCTTGAACAGACAATTCATCTGTGACTTGAACTCACACACTCATTTATGATCTAAAATGTAAAATCTCACCAGTTGTGAACCTTGAAGCTCTAGCCAAGAAACAAAAAAAAAGAGAAAGAAAAAAAAAACCCATGATCATAGCACAAGTTCACCTAAGAGCTAAACCCGCATCCAGGAAACGTACCTGGGTGAAAGCTTTGTCCAGGTACATGGGCCCACGGCGTTTGTAGTGTTCGAAGTTGAGGACCTGTTCGGTCCACTCCTCCTCCGTCACCCTCATCTTGATCTCCAGCTCCAGCTCCTGGCTGGCCCCACGGCAGATCTCCTCGATCTCCGCCTTGTGCCTGCAAACAAGCAGTTCTCCTTTAGTGCTGGAAATCAAGTCACCCTGTCAACTGCTCTGCAGAACAAAGACGAAACAGTCTGTTCAATTCAATTCAAACACTTTATTATCTCAGAGACAGAGAAATTCAGTCAGGTTACAAGCCATACATAAAAACAGTAAACATAATATTATGGAAAAGAATACCACAACACAGTATCCGAATATCAGCTGTGTGTGCCCATGCTCAAGTCCGAAATAAGCCTGATTTTTGGGGTCCAAGAAAAAAGAAACTCTAGGGAAGATTAGACAGCAGATGGTCTGAAGAGAAGAAGTCCTCTTCTAGAAGTGTTTAAGTCTTTGATCTCTGGTGGGTCTGTATTTTTTAATGACAAAAATTTTGTTTACGTTTTAATCTTTGTATAGATTTGTTGTCAGTTTCAAGTGTTTTCATGACATCAAAGCATGCAGAGTATTTCACTTACACAAACCCCACCTTTGCCTAAGGTCAGTGACATTTTCTTCAAACAGTGTATACACTGAGAAATAAATAGCATCACCTACAAAAAAGAAACACACTAAAAAAAGAAAGTGTGTGTGTACTTGTGCATGCATAAGAGTGTGTGTGTGTGTGTGTGTGTGTGCGTGCAAGTGTTCACATGTGTGTATGTATGCCTGTGTCTGTGCTATCTTCAGTATGTGTGTTTTGCTGTGTTTTGGCTTGCTTAGTTTTTGGTGGCCTTTGTTTTGAGAGGGCTTGCTTGTTTGAAGGCATGGAAGAGTCTCTCTTCAGATGAGAATCATGCCTCCAACTTCTCATTTTCTGCATGTGTGTGTGTGCGCATGTTTGTGCATATGTGTGTATGTGTGTGTGCATGTGTGTGTGTGTGCATGTGTGTGTGTGTGTGTGTGAGGTGTGTATGGGGGGGTAGTGGGGGGTGGCCCAGGTACTAACTTGATGAGGCCGATATCCAGGAGGTGGCACAGCTTGAAGACGTTGGCCTCCAGCTGGAAGGAACTGTTGGTCACCTGCATCACCTGCAGCCAGTGACGGTTCCGGATTTCCTGCAACACCACACCACACCTGTCAGCACCTGACCACACCTGTCAACACCATATCACACTTGTCAGCACCTTATCACACTTGTAAATACCTTATCACACCTGTCAGCACCTGACCACACCTGTCAGCACCTTATCACACCTGTCAGCACCTCAACAAACCTGTCAACATCTTAACACACTTACGAACATAATCTCAATACCTGTCAATATCTCACCCTCACCTGTCAAAACCTCAACACACCTGATACACAAAGCCTCCTGTCATGTGTCTTGACATTCGTGGAGTCATATGTTTCAGGAATCGGATGTTTTTCATGGTTTACTCTTTAAGTGATGACTTCCATTTACTTCTTGGGCTGCTCTTGCCTCTATAGGTTTTTTCATCAGCGCTTTTGCATATTCCTCAAGTGCCAACTAGGGAGCAAATGTGCCACCTACTTTATTGCCAGAAAGGAATCACAAATGATTTGCCACCTACTTTTGCCAGAAAGGAATCACAAATGATTTTCCACCTACTTTTGCCAGAAAGGAATCACAAATGATTTTCCACCTACTTTTGCCAGAAAGGAATCACAAATGATTTTCCACCTACTTTTGCCAGAAAGGAATAACAAATGATTTTCCACCTACTTTTGCCAGAAAGGAATAACAAATGATTTGCCACCTACTTTTGCCAGAAAGGAATCACAAATGATTTTCCACCTACTTTTGCCAGAAAGGAATCACAAAATACGGTCCTTCGGCACTAAAAAGAAAAAGTATGTTCTTTCGAGCCAGAAGGCCCATAGAGCCGGAGCTTATCCCGGTTTCTGTAGCGTTAAGCGAACTGATGGTTTTTCACCACCCCTGTGACAGGACGCTAGTCTGTCGCCAGATACTTCCCCATCAGAGCTGGTACCCACTTGTACACCTGGGTGGAGTGAGGAAAATAGGAGTAAAGTGTCTTTCCCAAGGGCACAACACCGAGCCGAGCGGGGATCGAACCCGCGACCTCTGGATCACGAGTTGACCGCCTAAACCACTCGACCACGGTGCCTCCCTTCGGCACTACATAGTTAAATTTAGGCCTCATAATCTTGGTTTTTTTTGGTCTTCTTTATCACCCTCACTCAGAGATTCACGATAGCAAGGTTATGATCACTTCCAATTTCAGCAATAGGGAACATCTTTGTTTTTGTTCTGCTTATGCCAGATTGAAATCAGTTCTGTACCAGGATGTAGTCAATCTGGTTGTGATAGGTTCCATGAAACAACTGCCATAAACAACAACAACGAAACTCCTGCTTTTATCCAAGAGTATTGGCTAGTACCAAAGTCGTGTACCTGGCACATACTTCAACCATTGGGCAGGCACACTCTACTTCAAAGGAGCTGTCTGGTTTGGCAAGAATGATCACAAGGTCCTGCTGAAAATGTCTTTTTTGTTGTTGATATAAGCACTACAATCTTAGGCTGAAAAAGACTCATAGCTGTAAAGCACTTGAACTTCACAGTAATTTATGAAAAAAATATTAACAAGTAAATGAAATATCTCTATGTGCATTTTCGGTGGCCTATACATTTTTTTTGTTTAAAATAATGTTGGCTTGCAGGTAAGATCTTCTAACAATTACTCGGAAAACATAATGTAGTAACATACCTTCATATTGTCATTACCAATCTTCCATATTATAAGAAAAAATAATGCTGACTGTCATTGTTCAGTATGGGTAAATGTATATATCATCAGATTTTTTCTGATGATTTATGCCTGTATGTGCTTGCATGCAAGTTTACATGTAAGTGCGCATGTCTGTAATGTGTGCATGAGTACATGTGCGTTCATGCGCACATGTATGTGTGTGTGCGTGTGTGAGCATGTATGCATGTGTATGTTTGTGTACAATGTGTATGTGTACGCACAAATGTGTATATATCTTTTTAAAAAAAAACTAAACCACTACAAAGCAAGCAGCCAACATTTCTCATCACTCAATATTAATTAACAAAGGCCACACTAAGCATTCTACCCATCTCCCCTGCCACCTTGACAACACTGAACAAATCAGAGAACACCCAATCCATTCACCAATCATCTTTGAAGATAAAGCCTCTGTTTTCCTACATGGATTATAACAGCCAATTTAACTGACAACCTAGTATTCTGAATGTCCAATCATCGTCAGTCCATCTGCTCACTGAGCACTAGTGGTAAACCTATCTTCTAAATGACCGTAACACTTTCTGTTTCAGTCAATGTTCTATTTTCTAGTGAAGTGAAAAATGTCTATTTTCAAACCAGCAACAACTGTCAGTCTTTTTTCTAGAGGAACCATAACCCTCAGTCTGTGTTATGAATGATCTTAAAGTCTCAACTGAAACAGTTTATCTCTCAAGTGAATGAACTGTCAGGATAAATTTTCAATAAACTTTCACAGTCAATCTCTGTTTCAAACTGATATATCCTGTCAATCTCTCTATCTCTTTTCAATAATCTAAACTATCAGTTTATCTGCAAAATAAGCTACAAATGTCAGTTTCTTTTCTTTAAAAAGAAAAGCTACAATTTATCATTAAAGGAACTATAAGTAACTGTCTATACTTCTAATGAGCCATCACTGTTGAGATATTTTCAATTTTTCTTCTAAATGAGCAATAAGTGGCAATCCATCCATCTTCTCGATGGACTGTTGTTGTATACAATCTCCCACATAAGTCTCTATTTTCTAATAGCACTGTCTAAATGAGGACCCATGTCAAGCTATTTTCCAAAGAAGCTACAACTTTCAATCTACCACATTGATTAGTAGTCATGCTAGGCACAGATGAAAAATGATTTATATCCAGGAATGAAAGAAACATCCACAAACAAAAGTTTACATCCAAAAGAACAAACATTTTAGAAAACAAATCTAAACCAGTCGAGTTTAACTTTGATCGAAAACAAGAACAGAAAACATAAGAAGAAAACACATCATACGATATAAAAATGTATTATAACAGTACACAATGAATTTGTAATGATAAACAGTAATGCCGTTTCGATTTGACTATTAAACAAAATTCAAAATACTAGAATTAAAAACTAAAGAAAAGATAACACAGATCTCATCAAAGAAAATTATTTTAATGATAGTAAAGTATACATAACAAGAACCAACCCATCAAATCTCAAAAACCTCCCAACTTTAAATTCAGAGACATGCTGGACAATTTCCAAGACAAAAGTGCTGTTTAGAAGGGTAGGTATGATGACAAAAAAAGACAGGAAGACGATTGCATAAGAGAAAAAACAGAGACTGCACTCTATTCACGCAGAATATAATGATGACATGGATGCTGTAGGTATAGTTACAGATGACAGGCAAAAACATGGATGACAACAACAAAAATCTTGACAAGAGGGGGTAGATGATGGCGGGGTGATGTGCTTGTGGTAGGGGCTGGTTATGTGCTGGGAAGGAGAAGGAATATTTTTGGAATATGTGGCAAGAGGTAATCTACACAAAAAACTTATGTCAATACAAAAAGCTTTCCAGTTTCCTTTTTTCTGCAAAGTATAAGACGAGAAGTACAATTTTGCCTTGCAAACACCTGAAGGTACTCCTCATACAGGACAATCCTGTCTAACTAAATAGGGTGTATGCATGAGCAAGTGGAAACAGGTATGGGAGAGGGTGTCTTTACACCAAGAACATCTCAACAGGGTAAGAGTTCTGTACTAGTGGGGCTGCTGTGTGCTGTGAGCGACTAAAAGAATAATCGGCGTAGCCTTTCGTTTTCTTTCTTGCCGGATCAGCCAGTAATGTTATCAACAATACTCTTAATACACACATACATGCGTGCACAGACAGACAGACAAATGGATTCCAATTTACTGTGGTAAGATAGCATGCATATTTTGAATGACCCCTGGAAAATACAACTAGCAACAACAGTGACCAAGAAAAAAAACTCAGCTAGGTGACAACAAAAATGATCCCAGTATTTCGGGTTCTTGATGAGTTTACATTAGTCTGCACTTTGTTTCATGTGTAATCAGCTCCAGCTTGAACCCACAATTTCACACATCTCTCTTTTATATTTCATATCTATGAAAAACAATGTTTTGTCCTGTCCTACTGGATGCTGTTTTCTTAATGTTTTAGTCTTGTTATGTCACAAAGATCACCTCTGTTGAAATGTTATGGTCAGAATGGAGGTTAGGTCTTATAAAATCTTGAGCATATATGATCCAAAATAAGGTCGAGATAAAGAAAAGTTTACTCCTATATTGACAAATATATAATCAGTGCTCAAAACCAACTGTGTCTTCATGCTGATACATAAAGATCCAGCATATACAGAGAAGGATCCCCATACAACTGAACATTGCATAATGCATGCAACAGATACATGATCACAGGATATAAAACTGAAACCTGTTATTGAGTTTTATATGAATAGAGCAGTTATGTGAGTGCTCTCTTAATTTTTATTGCTGTTGTTAATGTTGATGTAAAGTGTATTCTGTACTTCTGATTGCAATAACTTTTTAAAAAAAAATGTACATCATTAGTGCAAAAAAAAGTCAACATTTCACTTTCAGGAATAGTTTGAGTAGTGAGGAAATACTATGATTTTCAAGTTGATGCATGTATTTTCTTACAAACTCTTCACAGACAAAGACACACACAGAGAAAAAGCCTCCCCTATATACCCTTGGACATATACTTCTTTAGAAATATACAGACAAATCCATGCACAATGAGTAAAATCTGCAACTACTTCCCTACACAGTGCAGTATATCTGCTGCATTTGCTTATCTTTTCAAGTGTAATAAAAATTGTTTGCAAAATGTGAAACCAGTTTACAAAACAGAATTTTTCTCCCACTATTTTTCAATCTTGATATGTAAACAACTCTATCTCTCCCTCCCTCCCTCCCTTCTGCACCGCACCCTCAGTTTTTCTGTAAAGTTCCTCTAGAACAAACTTTAAAAAATCAGTAACTCACTCTGCCAACGCACATGAGCACACACACACAAACACACACCCGCCCACACCTGCCACCCAAACCTGACCACTCTTCACCCTAAACCATTCAAAGCTGCTTCCCCCGCAAAGCTCCTTCCACCCATGTCAAGGTGAGGTGAACTCTGGAGAGCAGGAGAGAAAACACGGTGAAACACAGGGAGGAGAAACACACCTTAGGCTCACAGTCTCCAAACCAATGAGACAGAGGGCACAATAACAACCCAACAACACCGACACACGACAACAATGATGAGAATCACCGGTACTGGTCACATCAATCAAACACTATTCATCTAGTATTAAAGTTTTAATGAGAAAATTTGAGAAAAAAAATTAAAAGGAAATTACACAGGATACAATCAAAACTGAACCAAAAAATCTGTTGATAAAAACTAACAACAATACTTATCATCATCATAACAAATGTGTGAGTCAGACAACTAGTAATAATCTCTCACCTCAAAAACTTTTCCTTCTTGGCTATTCTCCTTCTGTTAACACCTTCTCCGTATTAAACCATGACTTACATATACATATATGTGGGACAGTGGGGAAAAAGGCCAACATATTTTACTCTTAAAAGCATGCTTCTTTTCTGTCATAAATCAGATGCACAAGGAATGAAATGATGTTACTGACTGAAAAACAAAATCAAGTCAGGATATTTTAAACCATAAGTACTGAAGGCAAAAATGACCAAGTTCCACTGTTGCAGAATAAACTTGCAGTGTACTGATTTATCACTTTTCTTTAGAGTACCGGCTCCTGCAAATGATGTGAAAGGAAGGAGGGGGAGGGAGTGGAGGAGAACACACAAAGGGATGAAGGTGAAAATGAAAAAAAGCAAGGACAGTATTCATGACACTGACTACCATCTAAAGTCAATGGAACGGCAGAAAAAGGATGGCCTACTCAGCACTAGAACTAGGTGCCTCAGACCTTGATTTCTACTTTTATAGCACTTGCATTTGATCTTTTTTTCTAAGCCACCAATTCAGCCTTCTTTTACAATAATGTCCATTGCTCTCACTTTTCAAAACTGTTTTTCTGTACGGTCAGTATCTTTTACTATTTCCATACAAGATTCATTATTTTTACAGAGAAAAGGCACAGACAATGTGTCATGTCTCCTGTAGACTCCAGCTGCATATGACTTCACAGAGCCTTTTTCCATAATGTGGATAACCATGTCCCAAATACTGGTACACAATGACAAAGAGACAAAAGCAGCAATGAAATACTGATGTGCACTATAGAAACCACAGTTCTTCAGTCTTGTGATCATGCACATCATCTATTGCTTGGTGTCTTTTTCACCCAAATTTGATGTCAGAGAGGGAACTCAAAGTCACTACCTCTGGGATTTTGTTTATTATTGCTTTCAATTTACGATTTGAAATTGGCTGAAAAGAAAGGGTAGGAATTATCACAAGCCTATGTTGAAAACTGACTTTTCTATTAGATGGTGATGGCATTTAACGTTTTTATGCACTGCTTGGTAGTGTTTGTACAAATCTGTTTCCACCAAAACAAACACACTCTGACCCTGCTGCTGACAAAACAATTGATGTGACCAACAAGTTTCCAACACAAAAAGAAGCAAAGCTGAAGGGGGGAGACAACACACACTCACACACCTACATAAAAAAATGTATAGACAAATGGGTAAAAAAACAAAAAAGAACAACAGAGTAAGGCTCAAAGAGAGTCTAGATGGAGAAAGAGGGAAAGAGAGCGAGCAGCATGCTATTCAAAAGATGAACACTCCATGTCACAACAGCCAGGAATGGTGGTAGCGTACTCACTGGGATGTTAAACCTATTGCTGCCCTGTTGGGGGACAATTCAGGATATGGTATGACATGTAAAAAAGGATTGGCATCATACACTAACATGTTGTACAATCATGGATCAACATAGACACTGACACATTCAGATTCTACAATCATGAATCAACATAAGACACTTACACATTCAGATTCTATAATCTTGGATCAAAAGACACACATTCTACAATCTTGGATCAACAGACACACATTCTACAATCTTGGATCAACAGACGCACATTCTACAATTTTGGATCAACATAGACACTTACACATTCTACAATCAGGATCACCATACAGTCACATATCCCAGCAATTATACTTTCTAAAGGTCTAAGATGCATCTGGAGACTAAGACTACAATGGGCCTCTAACATCCCTTCCACTGTTTCATGGTGTGAGTGTATATGTGTGTGTGTGTGTGTGTGTGTGTACATGGGTGTAGATGTGTGCACATAAGCATCTGTAAGCCTATGTGTGTTTGTGTGTGTTTTGAGAGTATGTAGATAAGTAAGCAGGAGTGTCACACTCACGACCTGATGGTAACTGAAGGTGCTGCTTTAAGGTGTCCATTTCAGGCAATTTTTCCCATGGAGTTAGTTCACAGAGGTACTGACTTTACTTCCCCAACAGTCCTTTGGACAAGACTTACACCAAGGTCCCATGTGTGAATGCGTAAACATCATTTTGTGTGTACACATTCCAACTAATCCTCTTTCAGTAGCAGAGTAGGCCGGCTGTGGCTGGTGGGAAAGAAATACCAACACATTCTATACTCTTCCTGCTACCTGGAGGGGTATGGACTCTGCCCAGTTCACCATGCCTATCACGCACTATCTGAAACATTCAGTGCATTGCCCCAACAATTTCTCACTGAGATAGGGAAGCAGTCACATCAAGCACTGACAAAAGATCATGGGCACAGCACCTACTACTCTAGATGAGGGTCAGAATTCAGATTGCCACACATGACAAAGGCACATTCTCTCCTTTTCACCTTCAGCTGTCTCTAATAATCATTTTCACCTGTTCCCAAAGAAAACAAGACTGTCGTAACCTGCAACCTGCAGCACTGAACAAAAAACAATAGACATGAAATCTACCATATAAAACAATGATGCTTCTTGCTTTCCCCTGCCTGGCTGCTGTCACGCTTGTGCATCGATACTTCTATCCTGAACACACTTCTTCCAAATACACCCAACCTACAGACACCAACAGTTCATGGGTAGATACAGCATTCTACAGGAGATGGAGAAGATGAAGCTCTGAACTAGCCATGAGGAATGGATGACAGACAAATCAATCTAATCAACTCAAACCATACATATTCAAAACAACCTTCAGGGTTCTTCAGAATAGAACATCTAGGCAAAGCGGGATAGCAGGACATTTTCAAAGTAGAGGCCCCCTTCTAGCAACTGTTTCACCCTTAACATATGACACTCTGAGAAGCTGGATCCATTCTCTCCCTTCATTTCTCAGGCCACACATTCACGCATTGACTAAAACACAGGAGTAAAGTAAATGACAGATGTAGATCTGAGACAGTAGCCAACCTTGGAGGCCAGGTTCTGCAGCAGGGGGAAGACCTCCAGGTAGGTCTGCAGCTTGGTCTTCAGGTCATTGTAGGCGTCCCAGTCCTTCAGCTTGCTGGGCAGGGCAAGGCACTCGTCCCAGTAGGACTCCACCTGACACATGTCATCAGAGCACAGTGAGAATGGGGGAGGAACAGTGTGGTGGTTAAAGCATTGTACTTTTCACCTGACATAACTAAGGGTGTGGGTCCGAGTCTCCACTGAGGTATCTGTTCTGGGAGGATTTCTTCCCCTGGAGTTCACATTGGCACTGACTCCACTGCCCTGAAGTCCTTCTGATGAGACTATGAACCATGGACTTGTGCGTCAATACATGCCAAACACACAATTTGCCAACTTGTTCAAAGCCCATCCACTTTTCAAAGAGGACAGTCAGCTGTGGCCAGTGTGGTGAATGACATACATGTGCCCAGCATGCACTCTCAAGTGAGTGTACACATGCATGCGCACATGTGTGAGTGTGCGTGTATGTGTGTGTGTGTACTTACTTGCATGTATGTGCATGGATGTACGCATTTAAAATCCTTTATAACACAGACGGTACTTTTTTTTAAGTTCCTTTAATACCTGTGTCTGTCTTGGCTCAATCTGAAACTCACCTCCCTTGAGGAGCTCTCCAGGTCCACCTCAGCCCACAAGGTGTCTCTGAAGCGATTGTCAAAACGAATGAACTTCTGGAACAATCCGTACAGCTGACTCAGCAGATCCAGCTCCTGCAAACACACACAAACACACACAGCATATCCCATCAATTTTCATGGCTTTTTTTTCAGTGTCCTCATTGAATAAGACAAATAGACATAACCCTTTTAGTAAAATAACTTCCCCCCCAATGGGGATGCCGGGGGCCTGTCAGTATAAATATCATTCCCACCTTCTGGAAATTCTGTGCTAGGAATGCCCTCTTTTCTATCCCTCTTTGTTTCTGTCTTGTTTCTTTTCTTCCTGTCATCTCCTTCTTGTCAATTTTCTGCCTTCTTGGTCCATTCTCCTGCCATTTTTCCCCCCCAAAAAGACTTAAAACAATTCCCTCCCACGCCGAAGTCAGATGCGCTAGGCCTGATTTATCAGGCGCTTAATGGCAAGGCAATGCATTTTCGCTCATACGACAGACAACAACAGTTGCTGTCCGAGCATTCGACGACAGAAAGGAGAAAACAACTGTTAGAAAATGTCAAAAGAAAGCAAGAAAGCAGTTTACCTCTCCGGTGCGGTCCAGCTCAGGGAAGGGTTTGCAGGGGATGCCGAACAGCTTGGAGACGGAGTCCAGCGTCTTTCTCTTGGTGTCGTAGATCTGGTAGCGCATCTGGAAGTCCTGCAGGCGAGAGACAGCTTCTGCAGGCTGGATGCCCGGCACTGCGGGGCCTTGGGCGTCAAAGGCATTGCGGAACTGGATCACCTCCACCACGAAGGTCTGAAAAACAGTCGTCATTTTGTTAGTGACGTTTGTTTCTGCTACGATAACGCAATTTTCTTAGTCCCTGCATCTAAATCAGAAGTCCTGTTTTCTCTTCTTTGTAGGAGGTTGGTACTTTTATCAGAAATCTGTATAGTTTTTTAAAGTTTACTTAAATTGCCTATTGTTTTTATTTCAAGAAATGAAAAGAAAAAGGACAAGGAAATGGGGGAAAATAAGGATGAAGAAAAGATAAGAGGGAGAAGGAAAAGGACAACATAACAAGAAGGCAACAAAGAAAAATAACTAAAACAAAAAGAATACAAACATAAAACAGAAGAAATAACTGCCCTCCCCTCCGAAAAAAGAATTAATTTACAAACAAACCAAAAAAAAGATCTGAAACAAGTCTTTCAATTCAGACTCAGAACCAATCTGTATGACCTCCTTCTCTCTGACCTTGACCTGTTTGCTATAATTCTCACTGAACATCAGAGCAACAACATGGTCTTTACAATTAGATTCAGAGATCTGAGGGAAATCCTGTATAGATTTAGCATGCATTTTTGAAATCAACTGTTGGCAGATTACCATAAACAATTCTGATTTGAGAGAGAAGAGAGAGAGAGAGAGAGAGAGAGAGAGAGAGAGAGAGAGAGAGAGAGAGAGACAGAAAGAGAGAGAGAAAGTGTATGTGTGTGTGTGCATGCATGTGTGTGTGGGTGTGCAGTGTTGATGGGAGGAGGCAGGTGGAAGAAAGAGGGTCATCTAAAATCATCAGCATGAAGAGACGTGAGCCAGAAGATTCCGTTCTGTTCTATTCCACACCTTGACTTGTTTGTCCAGCTCCTGTTCGAAAGCTCCCCGCCGTTCCTTCAGCAGAATGACGCGAACCTGCTCTGCCAGGTCCAGTAACTCTGTCCACTGCTCTCTCAGCTGGTCCACCAGCTCCACTTCCTCACGCGGCAGTCGCAGCTCAAACTCCCTGTACAATCCAATCCAATGAAAAAAATGTTGATAAATCATAAAAAAATTACAGAGTGAGTTTTCAGTACCAGGTTCAGTTCTTGGTACAGTTCTGGTGGTTCACTTCAGCTGCATGAATAAAACTGTGTTCATCTTCATTTAGCTCAGATGGGAAATACCACAAAGTCTTTATTCACAAGGACAGATGACAGTACCAAATGTTGATATTTCCCAGGAAACGATTTATTTCACTGAGTTAGTATTACTTTTCTTTTTTTTAATCAGTTTCAAGGTAGACCCGTTCACCACAAAATCATGCAATTTTCAGGAACAGACATCAAAAGACTAACTTGATATTTCCATATAAAGATTTCCAAACCTACCTGAGATCAGATTACAACCTCTTTAAAAAAAAGAAAAAGAAGGTATTCTATCTCAAAAGCCTTACCAACTTCCTAGCACATCTCATGTTGTGATGTTCAAAGTAAGCAAAGTTTTGACTGAGCTGAGTTGTGGATTAAAAAAAAAGGTAACAGTAATGCATCTCTGAAATCTTTGAAGTTTTGAGGAAATCTAATTCAAACTAACAAAACCTTCACCCCGCATACAATGAAATAAGACTATCTACAAGCAGGATCTTCATGAAAATGTTGCACTTTACATTAAAAAGAAAGCAACTTGGATCAGAACAACCCCCTTTAGATTATGCTAATGGATCACAGAAAATAATACTGATGACTTCAACTGTTTTAAAAACCTTCTGGGTCAGATAAAACAAATTACCAAACTGAGCTGCCAGAAATTAATGAGTGACACAAAATTTGAGACAAATGTGGCATTTATTGGCAGCCCCTACACTCAAACTTCAATGGGTCTTACACAAAGCCAGCTGATTAAGCCAACTTCCAAAAAAAGGTAAAACAAAATTCAACTCAAATGCAATGGAGCAGGACAGTTCAGTGGTTAGAAAGTCAAACTTGCAATCTGACGATAACAGAAAACATGCGTTAGAGTCTTTACTGAGGTGTCTACTTTAGTGAATTGTTTTCTGAAGTTACCACTAGTACTGATTCTCCTCCCCTGAAAGTCCTTGGAATGAGACTATAAGACAAAGTCCTGTATGCAAGACACAAACACACTGAACAAGTACCCTGTAAATTGGAGATGGATGGGCTACACTAGACACACTGCCTAAAAAATTATTGCAGTGCCCCAACAACGCCTCAAAGAGTCCAAGGGCAAGTACGGACAAGTCAAGAACTTAAAGAGAGAAGAAGCAGTAAAGTGACCTGAGCTTGGAGTACATGGTCTCGATGGGCAGGTAGACGTCATCAATCTTGTTCTCCATGTCCCGCAGCTCCTCCAGAAGGTGAAGGGCACTGTTCAGCTGGTCCAGGGTCTGCACGTGCTGCTCCAGCCGACCTCGCACATTGCTGCGGTATGCCACAGCCGCGTCCAGCTTTTTCTGTGAGGGTGCAGACACAGAGAGAGAGAGAGAGGGTCCACTTTCATGTGCATTTTGTTGTAGTGTACTATTTTGTGTTGTACTGTACTGTATAGGAGGGCTAGGCTAGAATAAGGCTGCCATTATTTACAGAGGGGTTAAAAAAAAGGCCGCATAAAATGTGCACCGAAGTTTTAACAATGATGTAGGTTTGTAGTTTATTTGTGTGCTACAGACATTGGCATCCCCCCCTCACTCCCTCCCTCCCTCTCTCTCCACTCCCCCCTCTCTCTCTCTCCATCCCTCCTGCCTTAAAAAGTTACAGAAGTGTTAGGTGGGGTTTTTTGTCAGTGTTGAAAATGTTCCATGTAAAAATTACAACTGAAGTTCATTATGGTGAAAATTGCTTTTGCTTCATTTGTCACTTGTTCACGAATATTTTATCACATCATTCCTAATGAGGGTGGAGACAGGATGTAAACATTCTCTAAAAAAAAAAAAAAAGCACATCACATCAACGCTTATTTATTGTTATCAAAATACAGAGTTTTGCCTTACCTTGCCCCCCCCCACCCCACCCCACTTCCTCTGTTTTTCTCACCACTCTCCTCACCTCTTCCCGTCTCTCTCTCTCTCTCTCTCTCTCTCTCTCTCTCTCCTCCATTTCCTTCCCAATCTCTCTCCCTCTCTCTCTGTCTGTCTGTCTGTCTCTGTGTCTCCTTGTCTCACCTTGGCCTCTTCATGCAGCACGGAAGCGAAGGTGGTTTTCCAGGCCATGGAGAAGCCGTGCAGAGCGTCCTTGATGGGGTCAGTGTGCAGACACACCGGGCCCACAGGCAACATGCTGGGGATCCCCAACACCTGCACACACACACACACACACACACACACACACCACACACACACACACACACAAACACACACACATACACACACACACACACACCAGCCTCACTTCATCTTTTCCTGTACCCCTGTTTTCATGGATGGCTTGTGACTTATCTGAATTTCTCTATTTTTGGAGATAAAGAAGTATTCTTGCTTGTGCTGGTAAAGTAGGTCGGTGGTCTACAGGTAATAAACCTCTGTACATCCCTGAAGTCGAGATGCAGGTACCTTAATGGAGGGCAAAACTAGTAGCACAATCATTTCTATCTTTTTCATTACTTTTACTTGGTTTCAAAACCTTTTTTTGTTATATGCAAATAATAAATCCCATGGAATGGCTGGCATACTTGGCATAGCGAGGCTATATTATTTCCCTTAAGGCAAAAGAAAAATCAAAGCGTGCACACATGTGCATGCATGTATATGTGTTTCTGATTTTTTAGTCAACTGGGATTTTTTTAATGCAAACTGATGATATGTCTGACATCTGAGAGGAATGAAAATCCGTGACAGTGGACACTGATGAGAGTTTTAGAACCCTCATGGTCAGTGAAGCCTTTTTTAAACAACATGAAATGAAACAAATATCAGAAAGAAGAAGCAACAGATGGCGGCAGCACTACCTTCTTCTCAATGTAGAGGTAGTGCTCCACCTCTCTCTTGATGGCCAGCGCCCCAGGGTCAGCCACGATGAATTCGTTGAAGTTGCCGTGCATGTCGTCCTTCCACAGGAAGTTGTAGTAGCTGAAGTGGAACAGGTGACGACTCACGTACCCGTTCAGCTCTGCACAGAGGAGATGACACACCGGACTTGTCCCTTTTAAATATTGTCGTTAAGAAAACACACAAATATCATGCATGCGCGCGTGCACACACACATACATGAACACACGCATGCATGCGCACACACACACAATGTAGTAACTGAAGCAGAGCAGAGCAGGTCATGAGCCTTGACTTTACTCATATCTTATGTTTCAGATTAACCACTGAATGAAAGACAGTGAAAACAGTAATCATCTCGACACCTGTCTGACTTAAATTCTCTTCCAACTGCTTGAGGTGTTGGTTGGGCACCACAGAGAATATTTCAGGCAGCATGTCATGGGCAACACGAGCCTGGAGGATCCCATCTTTCTCCAGGTAGCAGGGTGCATGCTGGGCATGTCCATGTCATCAGTGACACCAGCTACAACTGGAATACCTTTTTTTTTTTTTTTTTTACAAAAGGTGAACGGAGGGGGGGGGAGGGTAATGTGCGCACAAAATGTTCTACATATGCTTGTACAAGGGATATTGATTTATAGTCTCATCTTAAGGATTTTCAAGGGTATCAGTAGACCAATGTTTAAACCAGGAGAAAAATCCCCTCAAACAGACACCTCAGCAAAGACTTGCCCCCCACCCCCCCCTTCAGTAGGTATCCTACTGCTAGGTGGATGCCCCGACCACAAGGCTAGTTCACTTCTAGAACTGACACACACCTAACAGAATGACCTGACACACACTTGTCACCGAGGAAGACTCTCAGCATAGCAGACACGCACCTTCAATGACGGCAGACAGCTGGGACTGCAGTTCCTGTACATTGCTGTCGCTGGACGCGCGGATGAAGAATGACTCCTCCCCATCTCTGGTCAGCCAGACGATTTCTGAAAATTAGCGTGGTGAGAGTGAAGGTGCTGAATTATGTTAGGAAATACCCTTTCGTGATAACATTATAAATAAGCTCTGTGCGTTTGTGTGTGTGTGTGTTGTTGCTTCGATTGTGTGTATGTGTGTGTGTATGTGTGTATGTGTGTGCATATGATTTTTAGAATGTTCATGTGTGTGCATGCATCTGTGTATGCATGCATGTATGTGTACGGCAAAGTTAAAGAAGGACTAACTACTGTTAACGTACCACTGTTGGCCTCCAAGATGGAGTTGGTGACATCGACGATGACTTTCTGACACACATCCAGCGTGGGCTCTACAATGATGTTGGGGATGCTGAACTTCACCTGGATCTCAAACCTTCACCACACACACACACACACACATACACACACACACACATACACACACACACACAAACACACACACAGAGGCATGGTTAGCATGAGCACATACATGGACACAATACACACACATGGACACACACACACAATCGCTTGAATATTCAAGTGCAAACACTTAGCACACACATATATCTCTCCTCCCCCCTCTTTCTCTCTCACACACACATCGCTTGCTCACTCACTCAACCCCCCCCCCCCCCCCCCCCAACACACACAAACACTCCTCTCCTCTCTCCCACCCCTTCCTCTCCCAAACACATACACAGAGATTCACATTCTCTCACTCTCTCTCCCCTGTACAACACACACACACACATCTAGTATGTTTGTCCGTCGTGTCTGACGATGACCTCCAAAACAGCAGAGGAGGCAGCTGCTGTTTTGGAAACTGGGCAGAAATTTGAATATAGTGGAGATGCCTTGCCCACAGTACATCCCCACTCTCTCGGCCAAGTGGGCATAAGGACAGTCAGCATTGGAGATGCTCTCCAAAGGCCAACCAGCCCCCAGGGCTCACATCTAGTACACTCGGCATTACAGGGGAGAAGTCAAAACAGACTGGAAGCCCCCGGCCATGCTCCCCGCCCACCACACTCACTGCAGGTAGGTGGGTTCCAAAGGCTTGGTCTCCAGGCTCCAGGTGGCGTCGGACAGGTTGGAAATGTTGCTGATGGGCCGATCGGACTGCGCCGACATCAGGTGACTGCGGACCGAGTCTGAGCGACTGTCGACGCGGGGAGTGGGGCTGCTGGCCTCGCTGTCGGGCATGAGCTCGTTGTAGGCAGTGGCCGGCGTGCCCTCATTCTGCGGAGTCAGGGGAGACAAGGCTCGCACGACTTCCCCCTGACAGCCAGCAGCTTCGGAGAGGCCGGCGAGGGAGCGTGTGGTGCAGCTGAGGACGGCTTCGTAGACCTGGTCCTTGTAGTGACCTGGGGGGTGAAGCACACAGGGGTGGTGACGTGTGACCGTCATTGAAAGATAGGTAGATAGAACAACAAAAAAACTAGGACTATGCTAGGGTCTAGATTTCTCCCCTAACTTACTACGGCTGTCTTATATGTGCTATATGTGTGAACTAAAACCCAGTCAGACTCTTTTTTTTTCATTTCACAACTCACACACACACATATGAGAAAACCTCAAAACATAACTCTGCCTCTAGCCACACAAATGCGCATGCGCACGCGCGGGTGTGTATGTGTGTGTGTGTATGCTGTGTGATGGTGCGAATGTGCATGCATGTATGTGCATACATGTATGCCTCCTTGAGTTTATGTATTTGTACAAAAGCACACACACATACATACATGTTTGAGCGCTTTGATTTGTTGCTTTACAAGATTCAGCGCTATATAAATTCCATACATTATTATTATTATTATACATAGACGTGTGTGTATGTGCGTGAGTGTGGCATGTGCACGCATGCATTGAGTGTGGGCTAGCCAGCCAGCCAGCATCTCTATGCGTGTGATTCTCTGTGTGTGTGTTTTGTTGCAGGGCTCACTGATGAGGTCCATGACCAGCTCCTCCTCCTTGCCGGCCAGCATCCTCTCCTTCTCCATCTCCTCGTCGTCCACAATGATGGTCATCTTCTTCTCCTTGCTCATCTTGGCCGTGTCCGCCTGCAGGCCAACAACAACCGTCAGTGTCACTCTCTCGTTATTGGGGAGGGAAGTGGGGGGGGGGGGGGGCTTTGAAGGTGTAGGTGTGTCCGGGGGTTGGGTGGGGTGGGGTGGGGGTGGGTGTGTGTATATGTGTGAGTGTGTGTGTGTGTGTGTGCTGTGCCAGTGTGTATGTACATACATGTATGTCTCCTTGAGCGTATGTGTTTTGTACATGAATACACATGTGCGTGTGCATGCATGCATGAAAGCAAGCATGTGTGCAGTGCACATATATATGCATGTGTGTTTGAGTGTGTGTATTCTTTTATTTCGAGGGTAATGGAATAAGCACTCATGTGCTTATTTACATCCAGTCCCCGTGTGTATGCAGTTTTGTACATTTTGTCATCCAATCCCACTGGCACACAATGGCCTACTCTTCTGAAAAGCAGAACGGGTTTTTAATGTGTGTGCAAGATGTTCTGCATGTGTTGACACACAGGACCTTGGTTTATAGTCTTATCTGAATGATTTTGGGAGAAATGGAGGTGGCACTGATGTTAACTCCAGAGGAAAAAAATCATCTTGAATGATTCAAACCTGGGTCAGCAGATTATGAGCACATCACCCTAACCACTAAGGCTATCCATCCCCCCTTACCCAAGCATGACTGTGGATTCATATACACCTATATCTATAGGAAATTGAGAATAGCATGTTCAGGTTTACTCATCTGTTAATTTGTTTAAATAGAATCAGTGTAGAGTGTGTGCATACTACTGTGTGTATATCTGTAGACATATGTTATAATGTATGCATAGGTAAAGCAAACAAAAATATGTATGCATAAGTCAGTATTCACAAAGACATATGAGGAAGTTTTCCTAACAGGTCACACATGCTGTGTGAGTCAGTATGCTCCGTTACATGACAATGCATAGCACACTCATATGAACAGAGAGAACAAGGCATAGAGGGACTGCACAATTTTTCCATTTGTTAAGTATGTAGCACATTTGTGTTACCACTACCATCACCCTTATCAATGAAGTTGTCTTTCACTGGTGTCTTCATTATCTCATCACCACTGCCATCATTATGATACATGATGATCATCATACAAATTTTGTCACTCGATCACATAAAAAAAGTTCTTTAAAAAAAAGGACTGACAAAAACCATTAATTGCTAGCATCACACTGTAGATACAGGGGAAAAGATGAACACAGGTTTCTCTTCAAAGAACTGATTTAGCAAACTGACCTAGATCACTTATAAATGTCTACATAAGAAGGAAGGTGGCAGGATGGTTCCTGGCAGGATGGTTAAGAGGCAGGATGGTTAAGACATTCACCTGCCTAACATGTAAACCATGAAGCTCTGAGTTTGATTCCGAGCCTCATCCTTTCTTCCCAGTTTGATGAGAAAATCAAACTGAATACCAAAGTCCTTTGGACAAGACTATAAACCAAGGCCTTGTGTGCGAATGCAAGCAGAACATCTTGTGCTCATGTTAAAAACCTGTTCCATCTTTTGGAAGAGTAGACCATTTCATGCCGGTAAGAACAGGTGACAACATTGTAAAAACTGCATGCACACTAGTCACGTTTAGACACTTTCCCTGAAATAAAAATGAGGCTACCTAGGTGACAGGGAAAAATGGTCGCATATGCAAAAATTTCACCATTGGTGAGCCTCGGAGCTCTAGCTGAGGAACAGGGGGTGTCAACATTAAACAAAAATTCCCCCTCTCCAAACAGACACACACACACACTTCTCTCCCCACCCCACCACCCCCTCCCCTGCCAAAAAGTTAATGTGAGTAAAAATCCAAGCTGCACTGAAAACAAGTAAATACTGTGCAATGCTCAGACACACTATATGCTGCTCATCACCCATAAATATTCAACAGTTGTTGTTTTTTCGTTCTTTTTCCTCAGCTCAGATTTTTCACTGTTTACCATCCAACAACTACCACACAGGATAAACATAGTTCCCAGTTATATGCACCAGTAGGTTAGGGAGTACAGATGCAGGACACTTTGTTTACCCTATTTTACTACTACAATGGACATAAAGTCCAGCATTCGCTATCCTCTCTCTCTCTCTCAGACTCAAAATTAGTATTTCTCTCTCCCTTCTCTTGAACTACTGATGTATACACAGTTCATCTATTTTATTTTGCATGGTTAAGTGTTACATATGTTGTCTTGGAGTAAAATCTGTAAAATACTGAGCAAAAACTATTTTAGGGAAGAAAAAAAACTTGTAAAAAAACCCCAAAACTTAGAAAAGTAATTTAAGGATTAAACTTGATAGAAAAAAAAGTAAAGACAAGGAAAAATTAGGCATCAACACAGCTAAAAACAACAACCCCAAAACAAAAATGGTTGGTTATGTTACTGAAAAGAATATGCTCTGCCTTCATGTGCTAGGCTGCTCACTTACTAAATCTAGCGGGGTTTTTCTTATACATGTTTACACAACATTACCCTCCCACACACACAAACAAAACAAAAACAACAACAAAACACACACACCACACAAATGAAACAAAATAATTTCCCATTTTCTTTACTTCTAGTTCATCATTGCCCACGCTGATGATAACTCTATGGGTTGTTTTGTTACAGAAACAGATAACTTCTGCTGGCTGCGCTCTCCATGAACAAGCGTACAGGAAAATATTACCCCTGCTATGCTCTAACCCCTGGTCCGTCATGCTCCCTTTCAAATAGTGTTCAACACCACATTACCACAAATGCACAGCAAACTTACATCTGCACTGACAAGCCAACTACAAACAAACAAACCCACCCAAGACACACTTGTCAAGCTTACACAAAAACATTACACTGGAACATAGTACACAATTTCACACATGTTAAGATGAAACAATGTGCATATGATTAAAAACACCAAACCAACACTCAAATGGAACACATATTACAAATGTCACGTTTAAGATAAACACACTTACACAGAACAAACAACATCTGTCAAATTCAAACAACACACTAAAACTGAACCACCAAAGTATATATCCAACACAAACACACTACTGTGGACCAAAGCATACATAACAAGTTAAAACAAACACAGTAATAATGCAGAACAACCACACACACGTATCAATATGACCCGGCATGACTTTCCCTAACCCCTTGAGGAGTCACCGGGAACAGCACGGAATTGTTCATGCTGTTAAGCTGAACCTGGTGGAGCCCATCCCTCTCAGGTGCAGGGTGCATGCTGGGTATGTTTGTGTTATCTCGCCTGTCACAGCCATCCTGCTCTCCTACAAAAGCAGATGGGCTTTTAACCTGGGTTCAACATGTTTTCCATGTATTCCCACATTGGAATCTAAACCTTATCTGCAGGACTTTGGGTGAGTGGAATCAGTAGCAGTGTTAACTCCACAGTGAAAAGTTCCCTCCCACAGAGACCTGAAGCGGAGCCCCCATTTATCATCAGTCTGAGTGCAATGCTTTGACAATAAGACCATCCTACTCCCCTGCTGCTTTTCAATTCATCATGGATTATGTTCAAGGCTGAAAATGACAATGATACTCTGAACTGACAACTCAACTGACTTCACACACATATTATGGTAAAAATTTATGTCTGTGTACTCCTTACATGTAGCATGCTTCTGCTGTGCTTGTTCTTTGAAGAAATCCAGAATGATACAAAACAGTAGTAAAAATGAACAGCTGCACACAAACTCTTCTTGCGTTCTTGCGTTTTGTTTTATACCTCCATTTTCTTTTTTCACTTTTCAGTTGTCTCCTACTCTCCCACCCTCACATTTTAAAAAAATCTACACTACTTTCTTGATCTTTCCTGTTTAGAACAGAAATCTGACTGCTGCAAGATAGTAAATGGTTCTTTTCACAATTCTCACACCCTTTCAACAGCAGCAAAGTAAAAAAAAACCCTCCAAACTAAACCACTCTCAAAACAAGTGCACTGCCCAAAGCAATACCATGTGCACATACACACACACTCAAACACACACACACACACCGTGCCACTGTTGAAAACAACATAGAACAAAAAAGCTGGCGAAGCAAAAAAGCATACAGATTTGGCAGAAAACTTGTCAGTCACTTTGTTCTTTAGCTGACGCATCTTTGACAGGATAGCCGACCTAGCGTTTACCACGCTGCGCAGCGAAATGGTGTACTCCTGAAATGAAGGCACGAAGAAGCCGCACAGGTTTACTACACACACACACAACAAACAGCCAGTCTACTTCAACATGCACACCATGCTATGCCATGCATCTCTACTGCAGGCAGACTAGACAGGGTTTGGTGCACACCCAGCCCAGGGTCTGGGCTGTTTCTCTACCTACACATTCACTGAGTGGTTTCCTACTTCAACACTGCTATCTACCACACATCTCTGCTCTGGTCAACTCACATACCTTTTTTGCAGGCTGAAAGAAATAGTTGGGGGGTTTATGAGATTTGTAAATGTGTTTTTTCTTTCCAGATTTGTCAGCTAACTAGAGAAAGACAATTAGGTAATGTCACTTTTATACCTGGCTGAAATACTCCGGTTAAAAAGGAAACCAAAGACAGACTTGACATATTTGATCTTTTCTGCTTTCCAGGAAATACATGTTTGCACAAAACATTACACGAATCATTTATGTACATGAAGCAGGTAAAATCCGTGATTCTTTATCATGTCATCTTGTCATTTCCTCTCCACAATCGCCGCTACATATCAGATGTTTATTTTACAATCATACATTCACATCTATGAAAAAAAAGGCATGAAACACTTCATTTTCATTAATGGTTTGATGTGAAGAGTGAAGCTGACATTACTTTTGAAACAAGAACAGTAACCCTCACTAGAAACAAAGGAAAATGGACAACTGCAGGCCAAAGGTATTTAGTAACATTAACCATCCCCCTAGTATAACCTGACTTCTCCTTACATCCCTTGTGCAGTCACGGGCACACATGCTGGGTATTTATTTAATTTTTAAAAAATTCTTTTATATCAAGGATAATGGAATAAGCACTTATGTACTTTTTTACATCCAGTCCCCGTGTGCATGCGGTTTTGTAAATTCTGTCATCTGTTCCCACCGGCACACAATGGCCTACTCTTACGAAAAGCGGAACATGATTTAACGTGTGTGCAAACATCCTGAATGAAAGAGACTTTTCTCTTTGGATCTGACACACGTGCACAATCAAACACAATCCCTATTTTGGCCCTTTCAGATGAGACTTTAAACTGAGGCACCACACATAACCATGTGCGAGGACTATCCTGCATGGCTGTAAATCCCCATTCCAACTTTGGAAGAAGAGTAGGCTATCAACTTCCAGAAGGAGAGAGTGACAAAACAAAAACAAGCATCTGGTTTTATGCTCAAATACCATCCTGAAGATGGAATGAGATGACCTTGATAATGAGAAAAGTCACGTATGCAAAAATACCACTAATAGTGAAAAACTTGCACCTAAATGAAGAACATAAGAAAAAAAAACTTGTCAGTTTTTATTTCTTCATGTTTATTCTGCTTTTGGATGTACAAGTTGGTTTTCTTGAAATAATGGGGAAATGGACAAATGAAAGGGAGGGGTGGGGAGAGGGGGTGGCATTTAATACCCCAGTGGATTTTAGTTATGTGTGCAACATGAATAATTAATAAAAAAAAATTACTGGCCAGAGGTCATGTCCCTTTGTTCAGAATAATAGCTCCTGTTCTTGTTCATCACTTTCATTGCAACAAACTTTTTTTTTTCAAATGAAATAAAAAAACCCAAAGCTGAACAAAATACAAAAAGAAGAACAGCAGCCCTACCTCAGAGGAAAAGCAGATAAAGCAAATGAAACAAAAAGTTCAAGCAATGTGAACACAAGCATTGCAAAGAGAGAAATGAAAGGCATTCCTTTTTCTTTTCATCAAGATCAACCGCCAGATCAAAGAAAAAGAAAAAAACGTCATAAAACACGTTGAAAGATAAAAGTAGATGAGACAAACATATATATACTGTTCTTAGTGTGCTCAGATTTAATGACCAGTCTCTGAATAAATGAGTACATACACAGACATATCTTAATGATAAAACACTTCATTTTTTTATTTTTAGAAACTTTTCATCAAACAAACAAAATCACCACACACAAAAAGGAAAAAAGAAAGAGAGAAACAAACTTTTCATTGAACAATCCATTACCTTTAAAAAATAATTTTAAAAGCCAGATCAATGAATGATACTCATACATGCATTCAAATCAGACAGATGAATCAATGCAAGCAATCCTCTTGACATCATGCTAAAAGAAATGCTGTGTGCTCAAGAACGTGTTTCCAAGAACATGTACAAGTAAATCAGTGACATGTGTTTGAAGAATACACCCCCACCTGATTATCAGCAAGGCTGAAAATGAATAAAGTTCACAATTAACCTTTAAAATGGTGCACAAATCTATCATCAGATTGACCAAAAACGCAACAAAGCACTCAAGCAACTGTTTAACAATGCAGTTAATTCTCACTCAAATTCTTCTTTGAACTCTCAGAAAGCAACTGTCTGTCTAATAAGCGAAAAGTGCACTGCATTGCTGTTAAGCGCCTGACAAGTCAGGCCCAGCACATCGAACTTTGGCTTGGGAGAGAATTGTCTTTTAAGTCTTTCTGGAAATAATGGCAGGAAAATAGGCCAAGAAGGAAGAAAACAGACAAGAAGGAGGTGGCAGGAAGAAAAGGAACAAGGCAGAAACAAAGAGGGGGATAGGAAAGGGGGAATTCGTAGCATGGAATTTCCAGAAGGTGGGGTTGCTATTTATACTGATAGGCCACCCAGCATCCCCACAGGGGAATTCTCAATCAAATGACAGAAATATTAGTTACCATAAAATACACTTGGTTCCTTAAACCTACACTGATTTGTATATCAAAGAGGCAAGATAACCTGCAGGAAATAAGCTTGCAGACAGGAACAATTTTTTTTTAAAAAGGGGCAGCGCACTAGAGGCATCAAGCTCTCTCTGGAAAGAGCAGCCTGAATTTCACGCAGGCAGAGCACTCTGCTATGACTGAAAGTGGCATGAAATATAATCCAAAACAGTAACCACATTCTTCCCCTATACTTGTAAACACATGAACAAAAGAAAATGTAATTCAGAAAGCTGAGAACAGAAGAAAATGACAGTAGGCCACAGCACTGTCCAAACAAGTGCTTCAGTTCAGAAGTAGGAGCTGGCTAAATAAACTTAACAAATGCCTGAAGACAGCCTACAAACAGAGCAGATCACTGCCAGTACAAGAGCAGATGACTAATCTGGCTGTCCATACCTTGCGGATGGAGAGGAGGTTGGCTACGGTCTGCAGGCCCTCCAGAACAGTGGACACGTGGTCCTTCAGCTGCTCTGAGCGCTCCTCCACGTTCTCCATCATCATCTGACGAAACTCTGAAGGAGGCTGCAACAAGAAGGCAACACTGAGTCAGGTAACACTGAAGTGTGTGTGTATGTGTGTGTGTGTGTGTGTGTGTGTGTGTGTGTGTGTGTGTGTTCCTCAGCTACAGCTCTAAGGTTTACCAATGGTGAGATTTTGCGTATGTCATTGTTTTTGCCCACCATGAAGTTATCTGCATTCTGACTTCGGGGATGTATGCTGGGTATGTTTGTGCTTCTGTAACCCTCTGAATGCTGACATAAATTAAGTGATCTTTAACGTGCATATTTGATCTTCTGCATGTGTATGTACATGAAGGGAATTAAGGCACTGGCAGGTCTGCACTTTAAGTTGACCTGGGAGATTGTAAAAATCTCCATCCTTGAAACAAAAAATGTGATGATTTTTCACCAAAGTAAAGTTCCATGAAGTTGGCTGAATCCATCTGATTCACTTTTTGCACTACACAATTTTTGTTTTTAAAATCATAACTCTGGAGAGCCCAAAATCCCAAAGAATGCGCTTGTCAACATGTCAAAAGAAAAGTAGCCAGCCAACACATGAAAGCTAGGCAAGCTTGTGGTCAAGGAAAGGAACTGTGTTTAAAAAAATGATTGCCCTACAGGCCAGAGTACTTTCCCTTCAGTTGAACATGACTTAGTGTATTAAAAAAAATTGTAACTCTGCCGAATCTTAAGCTTTGGCAGGTCACAATGAAGGACAGGAGTTTCAGCACAACCTCATTGAGTTAATTCACCCGACACCAGCAAGGTTCAAACCTGTGACTTGATGGACCCATGGGATTGAAGCTGAACAGTCTTAACCACTCGGCTATAGCATCCGTCTCAGATAGTCTGAACCAGGAAAAGAAATGAAAGAGTTTTAACAATCAACCTGATTCCCATTGCCTGGAAAATATATGAGAGTTAACAACCTGGTCAGATTTTGTTTTTTTCCATAAAGGGCTTCAAAGACTGTCAAATGGTTATAGAGAACAGGACAAATAGGACACAGAGAGCTTTCCCTGCTGGGGAAGTTATCCTCACTTCACCGTTACAGCTTGTCTAACACTGTCAGCTCTGTCAACATACCCAAGTCCTGGAGAAGGCCAGGTCCAGGTTGTAGAGGCAGAAGTTGGAGATGGTCTGGATGGTGCCATACACCTTGGTGTCCATCAGCTCCTTCACCTGCTGCCCCAGTCGCTTCAGCTTGTCTGTGGCCGAGTGGATCTGGTGCAGGAAGGCATCTGCAACACACAGGACAGTTTTTTACTCATGCTGCAGGCATCACTGTTAGCAGCAGTGTTTTTCGCTTATCGTTCATCCTTCAGTATAAGCCCCAGTCTGTGCTTTCCTGAATTCTTCTTGATCCCTCAACTATACTACAAAGTCAGTCACGATCTGCCCATGCCCACCCCCCTGATCCTTTGATGACAGCAGTTTGAGAACAAGTGCAGTTCATATAGGCTCATAACTTGGTAAAATTTATACATATAACATTTCAATGCTGCAGCTGATCTCCAATCCATATGACTGTTAAACATAAGTCTAAGATCAAACACATTTCATCATCATTATAAAGTGAAGATGAAGACAAAAATGTTCATCTGTATTCATAATGTCTACAAGGTAAACATCCCAAAACAATTGATCAGTATCATGCCAAAAACTAAGAACCAAGGATCAGCATGACAAAAACGTCAACCAGCATTTATGAGTGCCAAACTCTAGGATGAAAATTCAGTATCAACAAAATGTTTATAAGTGCTTTTGCAACTTGGGACCTTGGTTTAAAGTCTCACCTGAAGGCTTTTGGGGGAATGGAGTCAACAATGTTGCTAACTCCAAGGGAAAATCCCCATACAACAAGCAACTTGGTGGTAGCTCAAACCTGGGATCAATCCCATCAGATCGTGAGCACAATGTTCTAACCACCAGGCTATCCTGTCCCTCTATTTCACATTTAAATTGTTTATCAATATTCATAATGGGTCAAACCATCAAGACAAAAAGAAAACGGCAGTACTCCCAAACTGTTTCCATGCCTTGATCCCCAACTAACGAGTGGCACCATGCACACGACAGGGGACTTGCTCACCGATGTTCATGCTGTTCCAGGCCAGGGTGCTGAGGCCAGGCTGCAGCTGCTGGTGCACGTGCAGGATGTGGGGGGCGAACAGCGGCTGCAGCGACTGCGGCACCTGCTTGCACACCTCACGGTACTCCGACAGCACCAGCTCCAGGTGGGCACGGTACTTCTTGAAGCGACCCTCCTGGTCCAGAACGTTCTGGGCCGACTCTGGGATGGCGATGTCCAGCCTGGTCAGCCATTTGGCTTCGTGGATCAGCTCCAGGACTCTGCGGAGGAGGAAGAATCAGCAACATCAACCTTTATCTGTCTGCGTGTCAGCTCCCTGTCACTCTGTGTGTAGACATGACAATCCTTTTCTCCTGTTCTAACTTCCTTTACTCCAGTCTCTATATAGTATTGTGGTGTCTTTTTTTTTTTTTTTGGGGGGGGGGTGTTTTTTATTTTTGTACATCCTGATCAAAAACATTTTTCTTCATCTTCAGTATAACCGTTACAGAATCAGTATGTACAACTTTGGTTGTGTTTTATTTGTTAATGTATGAGAGGGCAGGATATGCTAGCAGTCACATCACAAGCTGAATGCTCTAACCATTGGGCTTTCCCATCCCCTCCTAAAAAACCCCACAAAATGAATAAAATACAAACTTTTTAAAAGCCACCTCCCCAAATCAAATTAATTATTTCGTAATTTCATTTAAAATAAAAAATCCACAGCTACTTCAAGCATTTTTACCAGCTGCTTTCACAAATAACACATACCAAACATACCGGGCCTTTACATCAGCTATTTTTCCACACAACACCAAACTCTCTTTGATTCAGAACACATCATGCGCTGTACCTTTCATCGGCATTGACGATGATCTCCCGGGTCAGAGGATGATGCACAAACAGCGTGGCCCTCAGACCAGCCCGCGCCTGCTCGATGTGGTTCTTCCACTGCGTGAACCACAGGCTCTCAAAGGTCACCAGGGCGGTGGCCAGGCGGTTGTAGATCCTGACGATGCGGCCAAAGTCGGTCAGCTGGTTGATGGCCTTGTTCTCCCGGAAGATCTTCATGGGGTCCTCAATGCGCTTCAGCAACTGTCGGGACCAGTAGATGGCGCCAGCCACTGGAGGGGCGTTCCGGACGGTTTGAGGGTTGGCCTGGGGGGGGGAGAGAAACAGTGTGTCCGTCAGGGCTACCTCTCTGTAGGAGTTGGTGACTAAAACCTGCAGGCCGTATCCCATAGAGGAGACAGACTAGCTTAGTTGTCAAAGTGTCATAGTGTGACGGTACAGTCACTGAAGGTGTGGGCAAGTCTCTGCTGAGGTGCCTGTTAGAGATGATTTTTCCTTCAGTCAACATCAGTGTTGACTCAAAGTCCTTCAGAGGAGACTCCCATCCATATTTCATAGAAGAGTAGGTCAGCTATAGCCCATGGGATACATGTCCCAAACATACCCGGCACGCACCCTGCTACCTGGAAAAGGATGGACAATACTAGGGTCAACTTGCCTGCATTACATGGCCTAAAAAATTTAGTGTAGTGCCTCATCAAGTTCTCAAGGAGCTAAGGGAGAAATCAGAATTGTTTGTCTAACCATCTAAGCCATACTCCATAAATAGGACAATGGCAAATGTCTTGCAGGCCCAGAAATGAGCTATCATGCAAGCAAGAGATGTATGGTTTGAATCTGATCTGAAGTATATTTTCCACTCTCCATATACACTTTTGTTGGTGGTTTGGGCAGTTTTCTCCCCAAGAAGATAATAAACCAAGCTTCCATGTACAACATGCATTAAGAATAATTCAAAACAACAACTACTACTAAATCATCCCCAGCAAATTTCTGCAAAGAAATACATTCTCACAGGCACATAAAATACAAACTGGTAAAAAAACCAAAACCCAACCCACTCTGAAACCAACCATTTTTGAAGCCTATAAAAACATGAACAACATGCATCCTAACCTTGTGACGCTCGTAGATCTGATGAACTTCATCCAGGTCAGACTCATACCAGTTGAAGATCTCCACATACTTCTCTGCGATGGTGTTGCGAATGCCCTGACGACTCTGAATGGGGTGGAACCTGAAACAGACAAGAGGAAAAAACATTTGGAATCATTGCTGCAGAGATGTTTTATGTGTATAAGTGAACTGATTGCAAAAAAAGAAGAAGTTTTTAACATAAGGCACCTTGGTACAAAGGTTAGCTATGAAGATGGTATGGTGGGAAGTAGTGGGTTTGATCCTCAATGGTGGCCTGTTTTAGCAATGTCCAAGCCTTGGAAAGGCATCTTACTGTCTGCTTCTGTTTAAAGCCACAATTGTCATCCGTCAGGGGATTAGAAGGTAGTTTCATGGATTTTTTTTACCACTCCTCAGCTAGAGAGAGCTCCAAGGTTAATCAATTTTAAGATTTTGTATATGGCCCATTTGCCCACCATCAAGGTAGCCACATTCCGACTTTGAGGATGATGTCTAAACATGACACCAGAGTGCATGCGTTTTTAAAATTCTGCCATCCATTTCAACCAGCACACAATGCCCCACACTTCTGAAAGGCAGACTGGGTTTTAATGTGTGCACAACAAAAAGTGACCCAAACAAGATGTGGGATCTTTTATGACCCATGGCCTCAGAGTGGCCAAACCGTGATGGATACCCTGCAAACTGCTTGTTTTTTAGAGTGTGACAAAACGAGTAACCCTGAGAACTAAACCATCCCGATCATCTCAAAACAAGAAAGCGTAACCACTCACTTGGTGATGACATCCAGACCATACTGGGTCTTCATCTTGCGGACAAAGATGGCGTGGAGGTAGGCTGCCAGGAAAGCCTCCAGCTCCTGAACCACATCCTGGAAGGCCGTGTAGTGATGGTCAAACCTCGCCTTGTCCTGTCAGCACAAAATCTCATCGCTTTATATGAAGAAAGCAGACAGCTGTAGCAGAAATCATGGGGGTTATATTTTTTACTTGCAACTTGCTCATCTCCTGTGAGCAGAAATTTCAGCACTGTAAATAAGTAAGACTGTCATTTCCATCAAACTTGTGAGTGATTCTCACACAGTACTGACATGCATTGCTTGATTAATGAACTATCTGAAAATGAAATGATAAAAAATTCTCAATGTAGGACTGATAATTCCACCATGGGTAGGATAGTAGTGTTCCCTTGCTATGGCTCTGTCATTAACCTCCTTCAAGGATGGAGACACACACACATGCATGCATGCACACACATACACACACATACTCACACAAACACACATACTCTCTCTCTTTCTCTCGCTCTTTCTCACACACACAAACACCACACAAACACACACACACTTTCTCTCCCTCACACACACACACACTCTTTCTCACACACTCAAACACCACACTTCACACACTACACACACAATACTACACACTCACACTACCCACAACACTACCCACACACACACCTTAGACTCGACATCCAGCATGGTTTTGGTGGTGACATTTGTGCGCATGCAGTTGTTCATGTGGTAGACGTGCTGCTCCACAATGATGGTCAGGTTGGGGCCCTCTGCTTCCTCATCCATGGGGTAGTACTTTCCTGAAAACACCAGCAAAATAATCCAACAATACTGATCTGAGGCACAGGCACAGTTATCCGTTCTTTTGGAGTAAAATTACAGCAAAGGGGACACCTTTGTGGGCTGAATATCTCTTTCTCTTTCTGTCTGTCTGTCTGCCTGCTCTCCCTTAACTCTACGAGGAGTCATTAGGGCACTGCACTGAATTTCTCAGGTAATGTCTCTTAGGCAAGTTGAACCTAGTGGAGCCCAACCCTCTCCAGGTAAGGGGTGCATGACTGGTATGTTCATGGTCCTGTAACCCACCAAATGCTGACTTGACAGGATCTTCAACATGCAGATACTGCATGAAGGCAATGGCAGGTCTGCACTGTAAAGTTGACCTGAGAGATTGTGAAAACCCCACCCTGTATTCACTAGATGCCACTGCTTAGACCTCAACTCACAACTTTGTGGACCCACAGGATGGAAGTCACAGTTGGTCAACATGATGTTCCTGAAGATAAGATGCTGTTGTAGATTCTTTGATATTTTCAAACAGTTTTTTACTTTTGTGGTTATTCTAAATAACAACAAACACACACACAACGAAATCTTCGTTCTTCAACTTTCATCTCATTTGATCTTTACAAGTTCCATGTTTTTCCTCTTTTTTATATATTTTACTGCAACTTTATCCTACACAAATGTGTGACACACAAAGGATCTAAGAATGTGTAATACACTAAGGATCTAAACGAAAGCTTCCAAAGTACAAGTTACAAGAAAACTGAATTAGGGATGAAGATCATAGGGCAAAAGTATTTTAATGTAAGAGCCAGTTATGACCACACTTTTGAAGATTGCATTAAGAAATAAATGAAACATTAGATTTTACTCTTCAGATTTACCTATATAGTATGCAAGTGCATATTCATACACACACACACACACACTATTAAATTCCTCTAACCCTTCTTGGGGTATGAAGGTTTAAAAACACATTTCACACACATACATACACTCACACACACATGAAAACACACACGCACACACACATAGCAGCTGCAAACCTTTTGAAGATTGCATTAAGAAATAAATGAAACATTAGATTTTACGCTTCAGATTTACCTATATAGTATGCAAGTGCATATTCATACACACACACATACACACACAATTAAATTCCTCTAACCCTTCTTGGGGTATGGAGGTTTACAAACACATTTCACACACACACATACACTCACACACACATGAAAACACACATGCACACAAACATACTCAGCAGCTGCAGGTCATCCTCTGTCAGTCCCTGTTTTTCATCAGCATTGTCCTGGCCCTTGTCTGCATTTCTGTGCACTGGCGATGCCTCCTCCTTCACCGAGGGTTCCGTTCCCTCTCCCTCCTCCTCCCTCCCATCCTCCTCGGCGATGGAGCGCAGCATTCGGTCAGGAGAGGGGTTGGTGACGGTCACTACTGGATCGTCGTCATCGTCTGCCCAGGAAAGCAACGTGTGTATATACATACATATATAATATATATATATATATATATATAATATGTGTATATGTGTATATATATATATATATATGTATATATATACATACATATATATATATATATATATATATATATATATAGAGAGAGAGAGAGAGAGAGAGAGAGAGAGAGATGAAATACCCATTTTTGAAAGAAAAGGTCCATCAAATAATAAATAGAAGGATTTTTGCTTCTAAATAGGTCAGCATAAATCTTCATTTCCTTCTGCAAATACTAGGACAAATTTTTTTTTTCTTCTTCCTCTACAAATACTTGCACAAATCTTCATTATTTCATTAACAGATTCAGAAATCTTACCCAGTAAGTCTATGTCCTTGGGTTTTCTGTACTTGGCGTACTCGTCCTGCTCTGATCCGTCATCAAGGACCAGGTCCTCTTTGCGGGGTCGGGGAATGCCGATCAGTGTCTTGGTCAGCCTGCACCACACACAGACAGGCAAACCAAAGATGAAGCCATATGTGCAGGTGAGTGTGGAAATAAATGTAGATCCATACAAATAGATACATGCAAATAATATTTCTGAATATGTATTTACAGATATATTCACACATTTACTCAAATATATGCAATTGAATACATTTATGTAATGCTAGTATACATATATTTTCCAAATTCAAGTACATATAGAAACCCAAGCATGTGAATTACACACACATAGACATACAGACATAAACACACACACAACCACACACACACACTCACACATCCCCTCACACACACACATCACACACACACACACCCTCACACGCACACACACATCCCCTTACACACTCAACACACACACACATACACAACACACCCTTACACACACACACAACACACACACCCTCACACACACACGCACACACCCCCCCTCACACACACAACACACACACCCTCACACACACGCACACACACACACATGTGCACACATCCCCTCACACACACACACACCCACACACACACACAAAGAGGAACAACACTACACTACACCACAGCTCGCTCACTTGTTGTACTGGGCCATGGTGTTGATGACCTCCAGCAACTGACGGATGCGGCCACAGAACACATCCATGTGGGACATGATGGCGTCTTCATCCGTGATGGGCACTCCATGGCCGCTGGCCTCGGGGCGTTTGGTCGGCGACCCGGTCAATCGGGATGTGCTGCTGGCCCCTGTGGTGCTTCGGCCCCTGCGAGAAAGGTGAAGGTCAGGCTGAGATAGAGTGCACTGAATGAGAAAAGACAGTATCATTACTCTTTTTGTTGTCGGTTGGGGTTTGGGCTTTAAAAAAAAAAAAAAAAGTATTCAGAGGAAAGATGATCAACAACCAAAGAAAAGTTGAGTGAATCGACAGATGTGAATTTACTCACATGAATTACATATGCATGCAAGAATGTATGCATGCATGCATGCATACTTGCATGCGTGAGCACACACACACACACACACACACACACACACACAACACACACATACACACACACAGTCAGCCACTGTCTTCACAAAGCTATCACTTTCCCACTCACTTTTGTCCTGGCATCATGGCCTGAGCAAAACTGCTGACGGAGGAATAGTGCGACAATGTCTGTGACCCTCCCAGGGAGTCACGCAGGGACCTCAGGGCCTCGCGGAAAAATCCCTGCAGGGTCAAACAGGCTCGCAGTCGGTTGTAAAGTCCATCCTCCGCGACCCCAATGTCTTTCCCCTCTTTTGTCTTTCCTCCTCGTGTCGATTGCTGTAACAGTGACGACAACTGTTGTGACCACTCAGTCTTTTTTCTGTTAAGTTATATCCATCATCAACATATACTGTGTCTTCTTTCAAGGCTTATCAGTATTCAACATTTCAATGTTTTCATTTTCTATGAGAAAAATTCCAGAACTTGACAGAGATTTCGTTTGTAGCAGAGCATTCTAATTCTGAATAATATTTTTAAAAGCTACGAAACTTTGAAGAATGTTCTTTACATGCTTTAAGCTTCAATTTATGTACTGTATCTGAAAGCTTTATTCTCTCATTTAAAAAAATCAAATGGCTTTGTTCTCACTTACTTTTGTTGTAGGATTTATTCATCTTGATTTACTACACACAATCAGAAATTACCACACATTATACCAGAAATTGTACTACATGACCTCAAAAGTTACCACATGACACCAGAAATTGTCGGACATGGACTCAAAAGTTTATCACATTATGCTTGAAATTGTTCATGAATATCATACAAAAATTACAATCATACTACTCTAATGAGATAACCAATCAATTCAATTCCCTAATTTTTGCTTCTGTTTCTTATACTTTTTTTTGTCTCTCTTTTCCTGATTTATTTTTCAGTTCTGTTCTTCCTTCCTTTCTCTTTTTTCCCCCCAATCTTGTGTTATTCTTTCATATTTAAAAGCTTTTTTTTTTTACACATCTGTACCTTCTTTTCTTTCATATGTTTTTTTCTTATTTTCTTTTCTTTTCTATATATACAACTTTTTTTTCTTTTTTAACAGATGAATTAACCGATAAGTCTACATTTGTTTCTTTCCACTCTATAAAAATCAATGAAATCTACTCTAAGAAAGGCAGAAGCACATCAGAAAAGACTAACATGTTAATCCTACAACTTAAAACTCCTTCTACTTTACAATTACCACTGAACCAAGTCCTTGTTTTGTCAAAACAACAAAAAGGACACTCAACTACCAGTCTACCCCATCTTATCTACAAAGCCTTCTGCCCTGTCCCCGTTCCAAATCTTTTCACCCTCAATTTTAAGGGGATTGGATTAGCCACCAGAAACACAATGCACCCCAAACATTAGTATCCACTCACAATGTGCACACACATCCAGGTTAGTTCCCTTCCCTTTATACCAGCACTGCACTATAACTCAAAATCCATCACACACAAAATGGTATTCATAATATCCACACACACACACAAATGTGGAAGTTCACAAGGATCAAACTGAAGACTGAATTGAAAACCATCAAAAACGTGTAAAAACCACTTGGTTGTAATCTGTTGCTTGGGCAAGAATCAAGAGTATCAAAAACCTATAAACATTCATCGATGGTTGGCTCTGTAGTCTCCTCTATTAGAAAAGGTCAATAATAAATTACCTATGGGACAGAGTTGTTGACTAAGAAGTCTGGGACATTCTTCTTCTAAAAGCCACATCTTCAGAGAACCCTGTAAAAGCATACTCCCACAAGCTGTTGCCTGGAAATCCTCATGGTGGAGAGAAGAGAAGAGGCCACCAAAGAGCACCCGACAACAAAACAGCTAGCTAAGGAGAGGTGGACATCATCTCTCCCGTTCAAGAGTCTTTGAGGCACTGGACCAATTTTTTCAATATGCTCATGTGATCTATCTCACCAGCCATAGCTGGCCTACTCTTCAACACAAACAGGACGGGGTTTTAACATGTGTGCAAGATTTCCATGCGCTTGGACATGGGACTTCGTTTACAGTTTCACCAGAAGTGCTAGCTGGGAAGTGGATTCAGTAAAATGTTTACTCCAGGGGAAAAAAACCCAACCCTTGAATGGACAACAACGTGGTGGAGACTCGAACCTCGCCCTCAGTCAGCATCAGATTACAAGTCTGATGTTCTAACCACTAAGCTATCCTGCACCCAAGGCAAAGGGGACACAGCTGGAATCAGGCTGTACAGAGTATCCATGAGAAAGCAGAAAGGATAACTGGCATATTATGGTCTATACCCTTGAAGACACTAACAACTAAATGCTATTATTGTAAACGACATTGTTTAATAAAATAAATTCATTGACACTAACCCAATTAAAAGCGGAGTACTACGAAATACTTAAAAGGGGGGAAAGTGTGGAATGAGGTAAAGGTGTGAGGTGGGGGGAAATTACCTGTGATTAAAAATTTCAAACTGTACATGACATCACAACACAGCAGTGTCAAAAACCAAACCAATGCTTAACACCCAAAACTCCCTCAAATCTCTCCAGTCCTAACTCAAAAAAAAAAAAAAAGCTCCACAATGTAAAAACCCCAAACCAAACCAAACAGGTCAATTTAAATTCAACAAACAACAAAAACAAATAATAACATACAAACAAAAAATGAAATACAACAAAAACACATCACACTTTATAGTTACCAACACTGCAAATTCCAAATTTCACATTAAAGTGTTTTTTTTTACTGCATGAAGGGATGGAAGGACTGTTTGCTTAATTGTTGTTGTTCTTATTGTTGTTTTGTGAATGAGATGTAGTGTATCCACACCATGTACTGCACTTAAATTTCACTTTGAAATGCATAGAGACCAAACACTTGTGATCAACAATGCTTAAAGGGCAGTGTTTATCATCAAGATATTCTTCTATGAAAAAAAGAAGCGCTTAGATAAAATGGCACTATTTCTCAGGAGCTACGTACATTTAAAATGAATAGTAAAAAGAAGAAATATTTTTACAATGAAGTATATTCATTAAAAAATATTCATCATACATTTAATAAAAAAAAGAAGAAAAAAAACGTTATATGAAAAATGTTTTTTTCTTTTTCCTAAACAGGCTATAATCAAAGCTTTTGCAGCAACTATGAAAAAATTATTTAACAATTTTGCAGCAAAAAAATCTTGACATTGGTAGAAAACTTCTTTCAACTAAGTGTAAATGCTGTCTACACATCTTGGATAAAGAAGGAACTAGGTAAAGCATAACAACACCTAAACTCTAACAAAAAGGGAAATGAACAAAAAATAAACATAACAATATCTATCTAGGCCAAAAAAAGACAAGAAAATAAAACTTAAAGTCTAAACCACTGAAGCAAAATTTGAAGAAAATACTCACTGGTATGATATTTTGAATGTTCTTTTGTGTGTGTGTGTGTGTGTGTGTGTGTGTGTGTGTGTGTGTGTGTGTACACATGCACACGCACACACATTTTATCTGTTTCTATGCACTGTCATTTCTTTTCCAAACTCTTTTCTTCTCCCCTCCCCTTTTTTTTTCATTCTTTCCTGATGGTTTTCAGAATGGTTTTCTTTTCTTAACTCTCCTTTTCTCTTTCTTATAAGGTTTCTTTCATTTTCAAAGCTTCCAGTACTTGCTCTCAAAGAGCAGAGTCTTTAAATTTAAAACACATTTGAAATTCAAGTGAAAATATTACTTTAGCACAAGCCAAATTTCAGATTTAATTTTTTTCCCAGCCAACAACGAACAGTTGGGTTTTTATTACAGAAAGGAACAAGTATGGTGTGTGTGGATGGGGACCCCACCAGCTTCTCTCGCCAATGACATGGCAGTACATGGAACTTTTAGGCACACCTATGTACTGTGCAAAGCACTATCTCCTTAGCTTGTGAGATTGAGCCTCTCTTACAAACTTTCATATTTCCAGAAAACATATAATATTCTTTTTTCCCCAGTAACATTGCCTATAAATATTCTCATGTGTTTTATTTAATACAGTGATGGACCTTCACCCCCAAAAAATCCACTTTTGTTTTGTTTTGATATTATAGTCCCAGTGGAGCTATCCAATTCAGGGACTGTAGTAGCCCCAAGTTGTCTCACTTTGGCACCACAGGGTACCCAAAAAATCAATGCCCAGTGTTGGGAACGTCACAGTTCAAAAGCAATGCAATGCTTTGCAATAGCATGCTCCATATCTATAAAAAAAAAATAAAAATCCACTCCTCTATGATTCTTTATACTTAAGCTGTTTGATGTTTCTATTCTTGGCATCTGAACGGACAAAACAAACAAAACGAAAAAGAACTGAAAAAAATGCTGTCAGTCAAACTCAGCACAGCAAGTCTACTACCTTCAACTTTGACTCCACCTGACTCTTCAGCAGCTTGTGCTGGGGGTCGCCCGTGGTGGGGTCACGCATCAGCGCCTCCTGCCCCACGCAGTCCCACAGCATGTCGCGGTCCTCGATGATGTTGATGGTGCAGGACTTGATGTGGTCCTTACAGGCCATCACCAGCTGATTGGTCACCTGGAGTGATTGGCAGGTGTCGAGTTAAATAAACACACCACATGTGTGCCCGACTTGGGTTTTTGTGCATACAAGCATGGGATTGATTGTACTTGTATATGTCTGACATGCATGGTTCAAATCTGTATTTGCCATTTTATTATGTCATGTTTGTTTTATGTGCTTGATGAAAACTACACACACGTGTGCACACACACACCACTCCCCCAACCACACATCCGTACCCACACATTCCATGAAACATGCATACACACACAACCACAAACACTTAACTCCATCTACCATTGACATTTCTCCTTCCATCTCACCTCCCACAATCTGGTCCCTCCTTCCTCCTCCAACCCCCATTACCACCCAGCTTAGAGAAGACCTGTAAATATCCTGGCTAGTGCAGTGGTCATTCTCAACTTATACACTCCGAGGCCAGAGCCCTCACCTTGGTCAGGACGATTCCCAGGAATCCTGTGCGGGCGTAGTAGCGAGAGATGGCGTCCATCTGTTTGATGGAGTTGGTCAGCCCAGGGATGGCTGTGTTGATGATGCTGTGGGGTGTGGCGTCATTGTACAGCTGGTCAAAATGACGCTTCAGCGATTCCAGGTACTTCACCTTGTCCTTCGTGTCATTCAGCCCATCGGACAGTCTGTGAATTGGGGTAGGAACACGTCAAAGGAGATATGAGAGATACAAATCCAGCCACACAGTCAGTTACAAAGCAACAGCGAGACATGGGCACAGATGTCAAAGTACAAGGAATGAGTCGTAACATTCAATCTGTCCCTAAATGGAAAAACGCAATACCTCCATTTTTCCAAAGCCATGAGAAAAGCTGATTTTTCCGTTTTATACCAAAATATCTTTCACAAACTGTAGAACCTTACTTAAAAGAAAATCTTTAAAGAAAAAGGATGAAGTTAAACACTTTTTCTTCTGAATCACAGCATCACGCAGAAAAATGGGAATGTCTCAAAGACTTGGAAAATGGAAGTTACTATATTTTACCTCATAGGGGCAGTCCTGTTATCTATGTAAATGCTGTTTAATTTTTCATCCTATCTATTCCTTCACTGTAGTCATCGTCCTCCCCAAAAAATTTGTGTGTAAAAAAGGAGAAAAGAAAGATTCTCACGCAGCATCAGTGGCCTTCCACTTCTTCAGCAGTCTGGACTTGGCCTGGATGAGAACAGCAATCACCGCCTTGCACTCCTTTCCCTTCAACTGTTCTGTCACACTTGTCAGCAGACGTTGTCGGCGCCGCCATCGTTCCAACTCAGACAGGGGTCCTGCGTTGGGGTCCATGAATCTGGGTGACATTATTATAGATTCATATCACACTCTATCCCTGAAGTCAGAATGCAGCTACCTTCATGGTAGGCAAAAAAGGTCGCATACACAAAGTCTGATTGTTGGTGTACTTTGGAACTCTAGCCGAGCAACACGAGAAGCAAACAACACACACACACACACATACACACACACACACACACACAATATCAGATTCTAGTCAAAGTCAAAATTATGTCAAACAGAATATATCTTTAAAAATCTAGGGGGAATAGAAACTGATGAATGCAGCATACATTTAGAACACTTTTCACAAGTGAGGTATTTAGATGACAGATATCTTAAAATGGAAACATTTGAAAACTATATACTTTTCTGTTGTGTAAAAAGTATTTTAGAAAAATTCATGATTATTTTCAAAAAGGCTGTTCAACTCTTTTTAGTCAACATATTTTGCTACTATCAGATATTTCTTTTCAACAATAAAGCTTGTTTTTTTTTGCAAGATATTGATTGCAGTATCCTTTTCTTTTTAAAAAAAATGAACACTTGAAAACAACTAAAGCTCAACTCTTGGGTCTCTAAAACTACATTTGTAAGAATACAAGAGATGGTTGTGAAACTGCATTGCGTCTTCAGAGGAAACATAAGCAAAGTAATAATGTAATATGGTTTCAAATACACTGTGTTTTGTGAATAATAAGAGATTTAAAACAAACCCAAAGCCAGAAGAGATTTTTTTCTACTAAAGCCGAAAAGACAGACGGCAAAAGACAAAATTGAAGGATGTGGAGTTTCAATCATTCAACCTTATTTTATGATTCAGTTGACCACAAAGGCCATGTCAGGGCTACACACACGCATGCATGCATGCACTCACACACTGTCTACCTTTCATCAGTGGTGTCAAAGACAATGGCCTCAATGGTGTTGATCCATTCTGTAACCAGTTCCTCATACTGTGAGATCAACTGAGGATCCAGGGCTGCCGCCCTCTGCTGTTTGAAATCATTCAGCACCACGTTCTCTGGCTGGCGCAGCATCTGTCAAAATATAGTCCACTCTATAACAAAGTTCATAAATCAAAGTTTTTGTCCTGCAAACATAAAGACAATTTTCATCTCTGTCAAAATATATTCCACTGTATAAGGTCGTAGATTAAAATGTTTTTGAACACAGCTTTCATATCCATAAGAAAAGGAAAATGATCTTGACTGCCTATATCTTAGCTGTATCATTTGCATGGAATAAGAATCTGAAGAATCCAATGTTTTTGCTTGGGGTTTGTTTTGTTTAATTTTTGTTGTTGTTGGGGGGGGGGGGGGGGGGGAAGGTGGAGTAGGGTAGGGGGAAGGGGGTAGAATTTGCAACATTCAAATTTCATAATGAGAAAGTTTAAGAAATAGTTTACTTCTAGGTTCTCTATAAAATATTTTGGCTTTGTTCAGAGTAACATTTACAATTCACCAATCAGCCTAAGAAAATATTTTACTTAAATTACATCTTAAATGCCAATACTTCTGATCTGACCAAACAGATGAAGATCTAAATTCTTTAGAGTACTATTTATATGCACTATATATATGTTTGTTGTACTCATACTTCACTTGTTGCTATGTTATTTTGATCTAATAAATTTTTGCTTAAAACCAATTTTCTGCACACAAAATACTCAATTAACTCTTTAAGTATAAGGTTAAGAACAGTTAGACGAAAATATGAAGTTCCATACACAGCTCACCCCTCCTCTCACACAGGCGTACAACCACCCACTGACCCATACACTTACAGACCCACTAACCCACACCCACTGCCAAACTCATAAAAACAGAGAGAAGCACACATCGACATATCACACACTGCCAATCTGTATGTATGCACGCGCATGCGCGCACACCATCACACACGTTTATCTCTCCCTTGCAATTACTCCTACATACACACACGCATACACACTCATCTTTACCTCTCCCCTTCTACACAGTCTCCCTCATTCACACTACATAACACCCACAGCCACACAAAGCCACCTTACCCATTGTCTGGAGTGCCTCATAGAGGCAGCAGTTTCATTCAAGGCAATGACAAACTTGTCCATGGAATGCATGAGATGGGACTGCCCCTCCTCATTGCAGTGGCCCCAGTCACTCTGAGCACGCACGATGGGAAGGTAGATGTCAGACAGCAGGGAGCTCAATGCCTCGATCGTGTTGTGTTTCAGCTCCCCACAAAACACGTCCCGCTCCATGCGACTAGCATCAACATCTTTATCGGTGCGGTTCCGAAGGAAGTACAAGACAGTGACCTGTAAGGAGAAGCACATTTGAGATGAGAAAATGATGCGATTAAAAAATATATTCATTTCTTGTGGTGAATTTGTATGGTAAACTTAGGAGTTAGGACACTATGACTGTTTAATCCATCTAACATTCTTTTTTTGTTGTCACTCTCTTCTTTGTAAGTGTATTTGTATGTAAAGGAGGGGGGGGGGGGGGAGGCAACACACAAACACAGTCATGCACACACACATACAATCACTTGCTCTCTCTGACACACACACACACACTCTCTCACACACACACAAAACCACACAGAAAAGTTTAACACACATGCACGCACACACACATGCATGCACACACACTAACACACATGCACTAAACATCCAGAAAAGTTGAATGTTATCTTCATGGCTGCTTGTCTTCTAGTTCTACACAGAATACAGCGCGTGGCCTCAAAGCTTGTGGTCTTCATAAAGGTTTGGTGTATGCATGCTAAAAACTAGACTAAAAAAACAAAAGCTAAGGAGAAGGAGCAAGATGGTGAAAGAAAGGGGTCAGTGGAGGTCATCGTCATGTGCCTCTTTCCTATACTACATAATTATTATGACATGGTCAATTCATGTTAGCTATAAAGAAAAATAAACAGTTTGCATGTAGACTGTATGTTTGTATCATTCACACCACCTGCCATAAATAGCCTACTCCCCCCCCCCCCCCCCCAAAAAAAAAAAAAGGGAGGGGGGGGGAGACAGATTTTTAAGAGTGTTATTCTTTTATTTCAAGGATAATGGAATAAGCATTCAAGTGCTTTTTTTCCATCCAGTCCCCATGTGTATGCAGTTTTGTAAATATTGTCATCCATTCCAACTGGCACACAATGGCCTACTCTTCTGAGACATGGAACGAGTATTAATGTGTGAGCAAGATGTTCTGCTATATGTTCCATCAAACATACTACTATAGTTTGTGATTTCACCAGACTAAAAGATTTGTTGGGGGAATTAATTACCCATGCCTGCTATGGCATTATAATTTATACAACAGTGTTAGCAGTGTGTTTGATGTTATATTGTATGTGCCATCAAACATGCTACCGTGGTTTCTGATCACCAGAAAAATTGTTGGGGGAATTGATTACCCATGCCTTCGATGACATGATCAATAAAACTGTTTCAAGAGTGTGTTTGGAGTTATATGTGCCATCAACCATACTGTCGTGGCTTGTGATCTCACCAGAAAGATCTGTTGGGATGAATTGATTCAGAACCCATGCTTGCGATGACATGATAAATACTACAATATATTAATTACCTTGTCCAAATCCACATCCTTCAGCGTTGCAAGATTGCCCGTAACGTGCAGCTCGCGAGTGGAGATGACTCCAGATTCTGGCTTCTGGCAGTAGAAGAACAGACGACAGGGTCCACCGGCACGAAGAAACTTGTTCACTTTGTTCAGTGTTGATTCTTCGCACATGAAATCCTCCAGAAGAGTTGGGTTGTCATAGCCGCCGATCTTGAAACTCTCCTGGATTTTACCAGCGATCCACCAGTGTCTTTCATCCATGGCAGCAGGCTGCTGGTGATTTCAAATCGAAGACACCGTGTGATGGGTTTGATTTCGCTAAAGGTCTGATCAAAGTTTCAAGCCCGAGCCGCCATAGCTCCTTGCGGCCTTGCTATCCGCCATGAAAACTGTTGTTGGTAACCAAAGGCCCGGATGACGCGTCCCAGTAAATTTCCCGTTTGGGAACGACGCCAAATGATTACACGGGTTTCATATATTCCCAAATGGAATAACTGCACATGGATAACCAATACAACTTCGGGCGTCCTCGTTGCTATCGGGCAATGACTTACGGAAACGGCCGATCATTTCATAATCGGGACATAACTTGGAAAAAAAAAAGTGCTTGGGTCGAATGTGAAACCACCAGCGTAATACGTGTAATCTGAACAAATACATATAAACACAGTGCCGTTTCATCAATTATGCATAATTTTTATTTCTCTGACTTGTGTTGCAGTTACATTTAACATGATTTTGCCATGATTTTGCACACCAATTAATTACTGTACCTTTTAGTGAACACACACAGTGTTGTGTGTGTGTGTGTGTGTATTCCAGTTTCAAGTCCCTAGATTGGAAATTTGTAAAAGTTGCTCCTAGTGGATCTTGTTCTCCACAAGCCAATGAACAATTTTTTAAAATGTTGGCTATGTTTGTCTCTTCCATACCATTGGCCATAGCTGGGTGCATCTATGAAGAATTGATTTCCAGTGTGTGCTTCAGATGTAATGCCTGCAATGCACACAGGGTCCTCACTTTATACCCAGTGTAATCTGAGGGGATGCAGTTAGAAACAAGGTTAGCTATGGGTGTGGGGATACTCTCAGTTAGCTCAAATGGCTTGGAAAAAAAAGCTCTAACAGCTTGGTCATATCCATACCTTGTGGTTATCTTGACAACTTGAGTTAAACATGCTGATGCAAGTAATGAATGACTGGGGTGAAAAAAAGAAAGAAAAAAAGTCATGAAGCCAAACCCTACCCTTGTGTTTACTTTGATGTACAAGATTATCAAAGATTTTAGGTCATTTGTGAAAAAGACAGATCATCTACCTGAACTATAGTAAATTGATCTGCCTGTCATATTTATCAATTACTTTTCAGTTCACAACAACCCCCCCCCCCCAAAAAAAAAAAAGTCATGTTTTATGTTTGATAGTCTGTGCTTGACTAGGTGACCTTGAAATAACATCACAAATTAAGTCAGTATTTCTGTCTAGCTTTTCATTCTCAATCTATGTTTTAAATTTCATGATTTTTAAAATGATCGTTTTGGCCGATTTTTTTTTTAACCCAGTGGTTGCCATCCTTCTGCCAGGTTTTTCTTCTGCTCAGCAGCTTTTCTGCTAGGAGAGGGTGCATGTGTGTGTGTGCGTGCGTGCGTGCGTGTGTGTGTTGGGAGAGGGGTCATGTAGATTTGCATGATCTTAAAGTCTTATTTCCAATTTTAGACAGTCCTTGTAATTTTATGTTTTTGCAATGTCGGGGTTGGGTTAATAGCTCATCATAGACTTGTAATTGTAACCAAAACACTCAAGAGCATCAGTGATCTCGTTTGATTCAAGATTAAAAATTCAGTAAGAGTGCTCAATGAATAGTACCAAAAAACAAAGAGCTGTAACTACTTTTTCCAGGATGTTATTTTTATGTCATACAAGTAACCTGTAAAATAACTTTCACTTTGATGTCTAAATCCTTCCACGTTTCACGTAGTTGATCAATTAATGTAGTCAACTCAGAAACTTGACATTTCCACCAAGGACAAAAAACAATTATACATTTCACATAATGCATGGTGTGTGTGTGTGTGTGTGTGTGTGTGCGCATGTGTGTGTGAACACTCCTATAAATCATATAATAAAGGAAAAACAAACAAAAAAAAGTAGTCCAATAATTCTTTACTACCATTGTGGTAATTTCAAGTAGCTTGCATCATTTCGATACATGTATGTACAAGAACAATTTTTAGAAAGTGTCAGTCTCCCACATGACACAAGATTGAAATGTACTCCAGCAGAATTCTTTACATTTAAATCCTTTAAGCTCAATGCAATGAACGTGCTTATATGCATGTAAATGTTCACACACACATACACCGACACACGGGTCACAAGTGTTTTGGTGACTTTTATTATGCAGAGAAACACGTGGCATTCAAATACTTGGTCACCATAAAGTACTTTTTAAAAAAAAATCAGAAAATACATTACATATTCATAAGATCTTGTTAACTTTTTACCTTACAAACACACACATCAAGAGATATTTAATACATTTCAATGCAATAAAACTTGGTCATTTCAAAGACAGTTTAAAAAAAATCACACATGCACAAATTCAAACATATGTACCCACAAATTAATGAGAAATGAATCACAAACTCAATAAAGTATCGATAAAAACATATACCCGACTAGTTTACAAAAACTATCCTCCCATTTTCAAAGAAAACCACAACCAAGCAAAGGAAAAAAAACAAAATCATCATAATGCATTACACATATATACACTAACCCAAAAAAATTTTTTTTGGGGGGTGGCCTCAGTTGTATGCAGATCACGGAGCACCATCTTTTTTGCTTTTTATTCTTTCATTTCCTCTTTTTGATTTTGTTTTGAGTGCTTCACGTGCCTCTCTTCATTGGCCAAAAAATCAAAACAACACCCCCCCCCCCTAAAAAAAAAAGAAAAGTTTTTCTTTAAACAAATACATGTTTTGTGCTTCAAAGACCATTTCTCCTTCACATGCACACTCATAACCACCCCCCCCAGAACAATGAACATCTCAATAATCACTTATGTACAGAAATCAAACATGAACACACTGTACATATCATACAAAACTTAAAAGGATTAATTTAATCACTTCCTCTTCTTCCACCCACACACCCTGGTGATCTCTCTCCCCTGTTTGACAAGAATCATTAAAAGTATCTATCAGCCATCCCTCTCTTTCTCACCAATTTCATTAAGTGTTGCTGTAAAATCTGTTATGGTCTTCTTATGGAAGATCAATTAACAGATTTGTCACAAACTCAGTATTTCTATCAGTACAAAAAGCACCATGTCAAAACTTGATTAAAAAGCCGACATTTTATCCTATTTACAAAGGGGGGGGGGGGGGGGGGGGGGGGGAGCAGCATGATTAAGCAAAATAAAATCGACATTAAAAAAAAAAAAGCACTACACACATGCACTCCAGCAAAAAAATTTTTTTTGGGGGGTGAGGGGTGGCCTCAGTTGCATGCAGATCACAGAGCACTATCTTTTACTGTTTTTTTGCTCTAGTGAGTGCTTCACGCATCTCTTCATTAGCAACCAAAAAAAAGGAACTTAAAAACATATCCAAACCCCTTCGTTTTTCTCTTCTTCTAATAAAGTCATATATTGTGCATAGATCAAAGCTATGTTTTCTTATGCACATCAGCATCAGCACTCATAAAAACAAAACAAAAAAAACAAACCCCAAACAATTTATGTAGACATAAGCTGCATAAGTAATTCTTTCTACAAAAGCACTCTCTCATGTAACTCGGTACATATAAAACCAATATACATACATTGCAAACATATACAAAATTATGCAGCAAAAGTTTTTGCAATTTTTTTTGGCTATAACATAAAGGCGAAAAAGTTCAGCTAAGACAGGTCTATTCTTGATCCATGATTTTAGTTTAAAAACAAAATACCAAAACCCCCCAAACCTTGAGGCATGCCCTTAAAACTAGTACTGAACCCCTCACAGTGTAGCTGAAAAATCTACCATGGTCTTCTTATAGAAGATCAATAAACAGATTTGCCATCAACACACAGACGCTATTTGTAATATCAATCACCCTGCCACAACCCAACTGGTTTACAAAACCAACATTTTTTCCAATTTACTTGGGGAAAAAATACAATTATCAAGCAACAACAACAACAAAAGAAAAAAAAAAGGGAAGCTGGGAGCTCAGTTGCATCTCTTCTTTGGCAACCCCCCCCCCCCCCCTAACACACACACCCACATACCAAAAATGTAAAGGTGTTCACCTTACATAGAGAGCACTAATGTATTGCTGTAAAATCTGTCACAGTCTTATAGAACCAATTGACAGGTTTGCCACCAACACAACTTGTGTCCTAATGACCAATATCAAAGGCTATGTCATAACCCCACTGGTTTACAAAGCTGAAATTCCATCCAGTTTTCAAGGAAAACCAACACAAAACTCACAAGAAAAAGAAAAATCTGGTTGCGTCATGTTACATTCTCTTAAGTTATTGTGTTTTTTCCTATATTGCATTATGTCAAATATGCATGAAACTTACCAAAAAAAGAAAAGAAAAGGGGGGGGGGGGGGGTGTGTTGATAAGAAAAAATGCATTACACAATAACACTCATGAAATACAAAACCCCCACTTTTGTATAAAGCACTCATAACAGAAAAAACCTGAAATATGTATATCACTCATTATTTAAGTAACTTATGTACTTGGCCTTTTCACATAACATTAATTCACACCAGACTAAACAGTGATTTTAAAAGTTATATACTATGAATCCTGTACATTGTCTTTTGTTGAGAGCATTGACAATCTTCTAGACTACAGGGATAAGTGAATGAAGTTACATTCATTCTACTTTTCCTTCCGAAATATTCCTAAGATGCCTATATCATCTCTCCCACACCCCTCCTCACCCCATCCATACAACATCCCTCACACTCAGTAAAAATTTACACCCATCCACTGCCCCACTTTTGGTTTGTTCTTTTATCTTTTCCTTTTTTTGTGCGAGTGCTTCAAGTGTCTCTCTTCATTGGCCCAAAACAAAAATGTTTTGTTTTGATAAAGACATAATTGTGCTTATATCAAATATTTTGATTCACATACACTCATGATTTAAAAAAAAAAAGCATTTCACATCTTTTACAAAGATCATATATGTAACCATTATTACATTAAAAGCATATGCACACAACAGTCATGAATTCAATAATTTTAAAAGTACACAAACTTACATATCAAGTCTTTCTCCGTTACAAAAAATGCAGTTCAGGTAAGAGCAGGTCCCTCATGGACCCATCTTTGAGTTTAACACGTGAACAAAAACTTAACAGGCAATGACAACCCCATAGAAACCCGCCAGTTCATAATGAAATATTTTGGGGTTAACCATTTTAGAAAAAAACAATACCCCCCAAAACAAACCAATATCACAGATTATTCTGGGATCTGTTCATCTTTTGAGTAATTTCCCGTCTTGCCAAAAGCAATTTCAGGACTACCACCAGACAACAACAAACTATAATGATAATAATAATAATAATATATGGAATTTATATAGCGCTGAATCTTGTAAAAAACAAACAAATCAAAGCGCTTGCACTCAATCATTTACAGGCATGCAACTCTCCTTAAACATAATGAACAACAGATTTCAAAACCATGCGCGCACACGTATGCACGCACACACACTCGGAACACTTAGAAGGTGAAAGATGCTGTTGAAAATTAAGGACAGATATTTGGGGGGAAAGTCTCAGGTAGGAAATAAGTGTGTTTTGAGGCTGGATTTGAAGGTTTCAAGTGAAGGCTTTTGGCGAAATGAAAGAGGGAGGTCATTCCAGGTGGATGGACCAGAAACAGAGAAGGAGCAACGTCCATCAGTGGTTTGTTTGAATCTGGGTGTTCGAAAGCACAAAGTATCTGCTGCTGAACGAAGGGAATGGGATGGAGTGTACAGATGTACTATACCAAAACAAATGCTGCAGATTATTCTGGAACCTGGCTTTCATTTTAAGAGCAGAATCCTCTTGCCGAAAGCAATCAATTTCAGGACTACTGACATTTTGCTTTTAAAACCTTGAAATTTATCATGATAATAAAAACAAATAAAAGTAATAAGAAGCCACATCATCTCCATCAGTCATCCATCCATTCTTCCAATGTCACCGACATTATATTCTACCCTTCCCTTCTAAACACTTTCAACCTACCTTTTAAACCCCCCTCCCCCTCACACACTTCCACCCCTTTGAAAGCAATGTCTACTACACAAGCAATGCAATTTGTCGGTCTATTCCTTCCCCAGAAAACCTCTAATCATCCCCTCAGTCCACCCCCCTCCCCTCATACACTTGCACACCACTACACTTAAAGCTTACATAGTAAATCTTACACTGCTTCACTGAAAGAAAATTAATGTGTTGCTTGAAAACCTGTCATGGTATTCTTATAGAACACTGATGAACAGATTTGCCATCAACACTACTAATATTTTGACTCATATCAAAAGCCATATTACATCAATTGATTTATAAAACTGACATTTTATCCAATTAAATAAAAAACCCAACAAAACCCACAACCAGGCAAAACAAATGGACAAGATAACAAAATAATGCATTATCCATACAAAAAAATTTTTTTTTTTGGGGGGGGGGTTGGCCTCAGTTGCATGCAGAACACGGAGCACCATCTTTTTCATCAATTTCTTTTTTCTTTTTTTTAGCCAGTGCTTCCCGTGTCTCTCTTCATTGGCAAAGAAAAAGGGGGGAAGATTTTTCTTTTAACAAAACCAAACCAACATACATTGTGCTTAGAATCAAAGCTGATTTTTCCTGGTCCACATACTCATAAAAGACTAAACGAAACATAAAACACTCATGACAGATCATTTGTATCTTCAATTCACATTGGCCAATTTACAAGCAAAAACAATTACAAAAAACAAGTATAGCAAGAACTGTTAAAACATAAAATTGGCTCAGTGGTGTATTGGACCTATAAATTTTTGTTTAAATTAACATCTTGCATAAAGCAGCAATCCTTAACACAGCTATCATCAATTTAAAAGTGTGTACACACAAAAGCCACAGACAGGCACCCAGAAATTCAACAATTTCAACCATGGTGGTTCTCTATAATGTTGAAAAAATCCCTATCCCTCAGAAAATAGGTTTTGTAACAAGGATGCATTCCTGCTAAAAGCGCATGCTAAAACTATTGCTAGTCCTACAATTACCAAAAAGGCATCATGCTTAGTGTCATATTCAAAGTCTTTACATCTGTCATTCCTATTGGGATATGGAAAGTTTTTTCCATAATATCAAGACAAAATGATTACTGAACTTTCCATGCACCATTTAACCAGTTATTTCAACAGAATATAAAACAAATTAAGTTTCCACATTTCAAATTCTTTGTAAATGTTTTACAAAATCATTTCTAAAAAAAAAAAGATGACATTTTTCACCAGTATCACAATTATTGTGCTGTGTCTTTTCATGTCTTTGAATTCTTTCCTAATTATTCTTTCAGAACATTACCAAAGTCACAATGCGGCTACCTTAATGCAGGGTAAAAACTTGTGTATGCAAAACTGTTACGTATAACAAAGCAGCCTTGCCAACAAGGTTAACTTTTCATAAGAAATTTGAAATTTCTGTCCGCATAAACACACAAATAATACATACAAACCGTCAATCTTGAGGAAAAATATTCAAGGGCAGTTAATAGTCTCAGAATATAAGTGTCACCCATGTTACATCTTTGGTATGGCTAGCCCTCACATGACAGCATCCCATTCACAAAAAAAAAAAAATCCACCACAGACAACATACCAAAAATCATATAGCAAGCATCTTTTTGGCACATGTATAAAGTAAAACACACAAAATATATAATGTACAATTTGTCTTCTGATTTTAAAAACAATCGATGGACTGCCATTGGTATACCAGAGCATGAATTTTATTCCTACACATACTTAAATACACACACAGAGTAACGTGTTGATATTTCATGCATTACAGTATTCATATGGGTGGTGCATTAATACAAGGGAACTAACCGCTGTAAGAAGGCTCAAGATAATTCCATCTCAGTTATGATCCACTAAAACTTGGTGGTTCAATCAAATATTCCACTGCTTCCAACTATTGTATGATGTCTGAGCAACACACACACACACACAGTGTGTCATCCCTCTATCCCCATTTCTACTAGCCTGAACACCACCTACATTTGAGCATCATTCCTGAATTGCAATCTCATTTTCAACTCCATTTATCAAAAAGAGACGCCCCCCTTTCCAGTGTTTACACAATGCACATACATTGGGATACAATCTCCCCTATTCCCACTAACTATTTATGAGTGCTCTCTTAATTTTCTTAAATACTTCCCCTACCAATGCCCCCTTTCCACCCCACCATTCCCAAAGACTAACATGCTTTATATCCCTCCTTGCTAACATTCCTTTCTAAACCCCCAATCTTCCCCAGCCCTTGAAAAGGAAGGATTATACTTTTGAGGACAGTAGAAAAAGCATGTGTGCTTTTTAAAATCCAGTTCCCATGTGCAAGTGGTTTTGCAAATTTTGTCATCCTCTCCCACTGAAACAAACAGTCTGCTCTTCTGAAAGGTGGAACAGGTTTTAATGCGCGCATGGAATATGCTTTGCCATGTATATTTCTGCTACTGTGTCAGCTGGTACCACTGTATCTATCTGCCTTTGTGTCCACATGTGGGGGCAAAGATTACAAACAAGGTTAGTATCAAAGTTAGTGTTAGAGTTAAACAGTTAGCATGAGGGCAGGGGTTGTTGGGTGCTCAGTCAACCTGACTGACAACATGTGAACACATTGGCAGACAAGCGCAGTGATAGGTAGCTGTACTCTTCAAATCCTAAACTACCAGTCCTACCAACAGCTCACATTTTGCTCTTGAACCCAAGTGTTCAGTATTTTAATTACACATTTCTAGTCCTCTTATCAAGAATGTGCTTCAAATTTCAAACCTACAACAATTTTGACGAGTTTGTGAATGTGCTTCAAATTTTAGACCAACATTTCTGACAAGTTTGTGAACGCGCTTCAAAGTTTAGAACTACAACATTGACAACTTAGTGAAAGTGCTTCTAATCTTAGACTTGCAATATTGCAATTTGCAACAAGTTTGTTTTTAAAAACCATTAAGTCCAAAATAATGAGAAAAAATCTTTCTATTAGCCAGCCATATTCTATAAAATTCCCATTGAACTATACATGCCTCCTACCTTCTCCTCCCAAACATATTTCCCTAACAATACCTCTCCTAAAAATCTCTGCTACATTCTCCTCCCTAACATCTTTCCCCGATAGATACCTCTCCTACAAAATCTCTCTCTCTCTCTCTCTCTCTCTCTCTCTCTCCACACACACACACACACCTCTGAAAATTATAACAGTACTCTTGTACGAATCAAATTTCATTACCAACCCACCCCACACTCCAAAAAGGCAACCATTAAATCCACGTTGTGTTTCTTCCCAACAATGCAAGATCACCTGACATGACAAATGGTATACCAGTGGCAAACCAGCACAAAGACAAATTTTGTCCACAAGTGAAACTTGTACCATTTCTGAGGACAACCACCATCTCAGGACCAAAATAGTGAAACGATGCTCTCTTGGAAGCAAACATTTAAACAAGTGAATACTTCACATGGCATCTATACCAAATATATAAGGTAACTACATTTTCCACATAAAAAGAATGCAAACACAATCCATCCTAGCCCTTCTTCCTGAAAGCTCCTCTGTTAACCTTTCTTTCCTGCAAAAACCAGATTGAAACACCCCCAACCTTCATTTGTAAAGATGTATACATCAACTTCAGCTTGTTAAACTTTTATGTTTAACCCCACTTGTTAATATGTTGTATATATATTTCTTAAGGGGTGGGGGAAGGCGAATGTGGCTTTTAAAATAAAAAATTCAGATTTCTAGTTTAGCCAAAATCAGTTATTACTCCTCGAATAATTCATTTCACAAACTGACTTGCTTAATGGACTGGAAATGAACAAAAATCTACTGCAGGCATTGACAATTTTGTGACTTTAGTAACTTCAAAGTTTTCTTGTGACATGACATGACATATTATAGGGCCTACTTTTCTAATCACAAATATGCAGTCTACTCAGCCAGGCCTATTCAAGAACTCAATTCTATTGTTCTGATTTCCAGTCTTAACAGCAGCAATGATGACTAAGAGAACTGTCTTCCTGAACATTTATTAAGATATTAAAAGAAAATTAATCCCACAGAATACATAAGAAAAAAATTACCAGTATGTTAGTCAAGTAAAGCTGACTCAAAAAAAAAAAAAGAAAACAAATCTACACAACTATGGATCAAAACTAAGAGAAAAAGACAAAAAATAATTTTAAAAAAAAAGGGGTTTGGGGGGAGCAGGTGAAACAAAGCTGGCATACACACAATCACTATTTTTTAAGGAAGCAAAATTGCAGAAAATAACCTATCTAAGAAAGAAGTAATCCAGCTCCCTTTCCCTCCATTCATTTGAACCGTAACATGTATTCCACCCTATTCTCCTGTATCCTTTTCCTCGCAAGTCCTTCAAAACCAGATCCCATTTTCCCTTCCCTTTTGAATACACATGAACACTTGTCTTATCCCAATTACATAACATACACTTAGTGTCTCACTTTCAACACTTGTCTTAATCACAATTACATAACATACACTTAATGCCTCACTTTCAATGCTTTCTTTTTTTAGAAGCATCAAATTGTTCTTTTTAAAAAAAAATGTTCTTTTAATTCTTATTTCTGCTGCTTTAACAATATTTTTTAAAGCATCTGTTTCTTTCTGCTATACAATATCCCCCATTAACAAGCTAAAAGACAAGTGTAGCACTGCCACCCTCTCACAGTCTTAAATGTTATCACTTGTTTAAGTCTTGTGGATGAAGTGTGTTTATATTTGTCAATGTCTTGATCCTTGTAGATGCAGTCGGTTGATCCTTGTAGATGAAGTCTAGTTTATATTTGCTGATGAAGAATGATCCTCCTTGATGCTCCTCATGAAGTATTGTTTATATTTGCTGATGAAGAATGATCCTCCTTGATGAAGTCCGATGATCCTCGTTGATGAAGTCTTTATATTTGCTGATGAAGTCTTGATCCTAGTTGATGAAGTCTGTTGATCCTCCTTGATGAAGTATTGTTTATATTTGCTGATGAAGTCCGTTGATCCTTGTTGATGAAGTTCGTTGATCCTTGATAAGTATTGTTTATATTTGCTGATGAAGTCCGTTGATCCTTGTCGATGAAGTATTGGTTTTTTTTGCTGATGAAGTCTGTTGATCCTTGTTGATGGAAGTGTTTATATTTGCTGATGAAGTCCGTTGATCCTTGTTGATGGAAGTGTTTATATTTGCTGATGAAGTCCGTTGATCCTTGTTGATGGAAGTGTTTATATTTGCTGATGAAGTCTGTTGATCCTCGATGAAGTTTATATTTGCTGATGAAGTCTGCTGATCCTCGTTGATGAAGTCTGTTGATCCTCATCGATGAAGTATTGTTTATATTCACTGATGAAGTCCTGTTGATCCTCATGAAGTTTTCTATGTTTTATGTTCGTTGATCCTTGTTGAAGTTTTATATTTGCTGATTAAGTCGGTTGATCCTTGTTGATGTGTTTATATTTACTGATGAAGTCCGTTGATCCTCGTTGATGAAGTGTTTATATTTGCTGATGAAGTCTGTTGATCCTCGTTGATGAAGTATTTGTATTTACTGATGAAGTCTGTTGATCCTTGTTGAGGAAGTGTTTATATTTGCTGATGAAGTCTGTTGATGGAAGTGTTTATATTTGCTGATGAAGTTTGATGATCCTCGTTGATGAAGTGTTTATATTTGCTGATGAAGTCTGTTGATCCTTGTTGATGGAAGTCTTTATATTTGCTGATGAAGTCTGTTGATCCTTGTTGATGGAAGTGTTTATATTTGCTGATGAAGTCTGTTGATCCTTGTTGATGGAAGTGTTTATATTTGCTGATGAAGTCCGTTGATCCTTGTTGATGGAAGTGTTTATATTTGCTGATGAAGTCCGTTGATCCTTGTTGATGGAAGTCTTTATATTTGCTGATGAAGTCTGTTGATCCTTGTTGATGGAAGTGTTTATATTTGCTGATGAAGTCTGTTGATCCTTGTTGATGGAAGTGTTTATATTTGCTGATGAAGTCCGTTGATCCTTGTTGATGGAAGTGTTTATATTTGCTGATGAAGTCTGTTGATCCTCGTTGATGAAGTTTATATTTGCTGGTGAAGTTCGCTGATCCTCGTTGATGAAGTCGGTTGATCCTCATCGATGAAGTATTGTTTATATTTGCTGATGAAGTCCCTTGATCCTCATGAAGTTTTATATGTTTTATGTTCGTTGATCCTTGTTGAAGTTTTATATTTGCTGATGAAGTCGGTTGATCCTTGTTGATGGAAGTGTTTATATTTGCTGATGAAGTCCGTTGATCCTTGTTGATGGAAGTGTTTATATTTGCTGAAGAAGTTCGATGATCCTCGATGAAGTGTTTATATTTGCTGATGAAGTCTGTTGAACCTCGTTGATGAAGTGTTTATATTTGACGATGAAGTCTGCTGATCCTCGTTGATGAAGTCCGTTGATCCTTGTTGATGGAAGTCCAATGATCCTCATTGATGAAAGTTTTATAGTTGTTGATGTTCGTTGATCCTTGTTAAAGTTTCATATTTTCTGATGAAGTCTGCTGATCCTTGTTGATGAACTGTTTATATCTGCCGATGAAGTTTGTTGATCCTCGTTGACAAAGTTTGCTGATGAAGTCTGCTGATCCTTGTTGATGAAGTGTTTATATTTGCAGATGAAGTCTGCTGATCCTTGTTGATAAAGTGTTTATATTTGCTGATGAAGTCTGTTGATGAAGTGTTTATATTTGCTGATGAAGTCCGTTGATCCTCGATGGAGTGTTTATATTTGCTGATGAAGTCCTGTTGATCCTCGTTGATGAAGTATTTATATTTGCCGATGAAGTTTGCTGATCTTTGTTGATGAAGTGTTTACATTTGCTGATGAAGTCTGTTGATCCTTGTTGATGAAGTCTGTTAATCCTCCAAGTGTGTTGATTCTTGTCGATGAAGTCTGTTGATCCTTGTTGATGAAGTGTTTATATTTGCTGATGAAGTCTGTTGATTCTTGTTGAAGTCTGTTGATGCTCGATGTCTCAAATCTTGAATGTTGATATAGAATTGATTTTTGATACAGTCTTCCTTTTGATGTGGTCTGCTGATGCAGTCTGGATTCTCACTGATGCAGTCTAGATTATTGCCGATGCAGTCTGGATTCTTGCTGATGCAGTCTTGATTCTTACTGATGCAGTTTTGAATACAGCTGATGTAGTCCATTGATCCGTCTCGATGCAGTCTTGATTCTTGACGCAATTTTGATTTTTGATGCAGCATCGATTCTTGTTACTCTGTTGATCCCTTTTGCAGTCTCTGCTGATCCTTGTTGATGTCTGTTGATAGTCTTGATGTCTCTTGATCGAATCAGTGTTGATGCAGTCTTTGTTGATAGAAAGCTCTGTTGACCCAAGACCTGTAGATTCAGTCTGTTTTGTTGATATAGTCCTGGTTGTCTGCTGAGGCAGCTTCATGATCCTTTTTTAAAATTTTTTTATTCAGTCTTGGTTATAGTCGATGCAATCTGTTGGCTCCTCTTGATGCAGTCTTGATGGGAGTCCCTGTTGATGCAGTCTTGATTTTCAATGCAGCCAGTTGATCCTTGTTGCTGCAGTCTGTTGATCTTTGCTGCAGTCTCTGTTTATGGAGTTTGAGTTGATACCTGTTGATGCAATCTGTCAATTCTTGGGCGTTTTGGTTTAAAATTTTTTTCTTCTTCTTCTTTTGTCGATTCTTGTTGATGGCAGTCCGCTGATCTTTAATACAGCCTCTGTTGATGGGTGTTTGAGTTGATCCCTGTTGATGCAGTATGTTGATTCTTGATGCAGTCTGTTGATACTTTTGATGCAGTTAGTGTTGGTCCCGATTGTGTTGATCCTTGTTTATGACATCCTCTCAACCAGGTCCTGGTAACAAAGAAAATATTTTAAGAATATTGACATACACATATGTATTGTATGTGGGGTGTGTGTTGTGGTGTGTGATGCGAGAGAGAAGTGATTGTGTTGTATTTTTGTGCGTTTTGTTTGTTGTGCTGTGTGTGGTAGAAAATGTATTGTGTGGTGTAATGTAGTTGTGTGGTGTATGTAGTGGTGTGGTGGTGTATGTAGTGTGGTGTGTGTGTGTAGTGTGTTGTGTAGTGTGTGTATGTGTAGTGTGTGTATGTGTGTGTGTGTGATTGTGTGTGTGTGGTGGTGTGTGTAGTTGTAGTGGTGTGTGTGTAGTGTGTGTGTATGTGTGGTATGTGGGTGTGTTTGTGTGTGTGTGTGGTGTGTGGTGTGTGTGTGTTTGTGTGTAGTGTGTGTGGTGTGTGTGTGGTTAGTGTGTGTGGTGCATGTGTGTAGTGTGTGTGGTGCAGTGTGGTGTGTGTGTGCATGTGGGTGTGGTGTCTGTGTGTGATAGAGTGAATGAGATTGAGTGTGAATGAGAATGAGTATATGTAAGTGAGTGTGTGTATATGTGTGTGTGTGAGAGAGAGAGACAGAGAGAGAGAGAGACAGAGAGAGAGACAGAGAGGAGAGACAGAGAGAGACAGAGAGAGAGAGAGAGAGAGAGAGAGAGAGAGAGAGAGAGGGAGAGAGAGAGAGAGGAGATGGTGAGAGAGAAAGAGAAAAAGTGCGTGCGTGTGTGTGGGCGCGCATGTGCTTGCGAGCAAATTGTGTAATTTAAAAAAAAAAAATTCTATCCATTTTTACCCATTTATTTACTTACAAATGAATTCACTTTGACTTACTTTTATATCTTTATGAATTACATTACATTTCATTTTTCATTCCTGTTGGCTCCGTTGCCAACCTTTTCTTACAGTTCATTTTCCAAGTCACCAAAATGCCTGTATTCTTTTTATCCGTAAAGTCCAGAAAATACAGACTTTGCTCATACTGTCCTCTATGGACCCATTTACCCTCTCTGAGATGATGACAATGTATGCAATTTATTTAGCAACGAATCTTGTACAGCAACAAACCAAAGCCCTTTCAAATTATTTACATGCATGCAATAACCCCAAAAATAAGATGAACATATATCAAATCTATGCACAGTACACACAGAAAAACTGCCACACTTTGTTGACCACTGGTTGATATCTTTTTTTCCCGAAAAGATGCTAACTTTAACAAATGTTATGCACCGATACCAACACTAATCAGCTACCTTTTTCTTTAAAGGTTTGAGGTTCATGCCTTGCTCAAACTACTGAATTCCCTGAAGATGAAATGCGGGTACCTGAATGGTGGGCAAATGGCTGCGAATGCAATATCTTCCCACTGGTGAACCTCAGAGCCTTAGCCAAGGAGTGACACAAAAAAAGAGACAGTGGATTGCAAATGAATGGTGTTCAGATGCGCTGATAGGAATGAATGACAACATTTTACCTAGTAATGCATGCAAGCAGGTGTCATGTCTAGACACCATCCCCAAAGTCAGAACATGGCAACCTTAATGGTAGGTAAAAACAGTTGATTACAGACAGTCGCACCATTGGTGAATCTTAAGAGCTCTAGCCAGGGAAACACACATAAAAATTATAATATGGATGCAAAAATGGGCATGTACTGGAGTTACAGTAACCATCATGATTAAAAATAGTCTGGTAACATAAAGACATTCCTAATAGGTCCCTTTGGGGGGTGGGGGTGGGTGGGGGGAGAGAATAGAGAGTACGAGTGTGTGTGTGAGAGAGAGAGATTGTGTAAGAGTGTGTGTGTGTGTGAGACTTAAGAGTGTGTGTGAGAGAGATTGTGTAAGAGTGTGTGTGTGGAGAGAGAGTGTGTGAGTGTGTAAATTTGAAATCCTAAAGTTTTGTTGTAATTGCGTACAGTCGCATGTGTGTGAACGATTTGAGTGTAAGCACTTGATTTGTTTGCTTTGCAAGAATCAGCGTTCTAGAAAATCCATATATTATTATTACTATTATTATTACTATTATTATTAATCATTATCAAATGACGGGCAGGTGGTTAATTCCATTTGACTTCAATCCCATGGGTCCATGAAGTTGTGGGTTTTAAGCTTGGTGGCATCTTGTGAATTAAGGGTGGGGATTTTTTTATGATCTTCCAAGTCAACTTCAAGTGCAAACCTGCTAGTGCCTTAATTCTCTTTGTGTATATATACATGCACAAGATAAAATATGCACTTAAAGATCCCGTAACTGATGTCAGCGTTCTGTGGGTTGGAAACAACAAACGTACCCAGCACACATTCCCTAAGTCGTAATGCAGCTACCTTCATTGTGGGCAAAATTGGTCACAATCGCAAAATCTCACCATTGGTGAACCTCACTGGAAATATTTTTAAAAAAATCATTAAAAATGTCTAAGTAATGTATACCTTATAGAAAATGGAGATCAGCATGGCCGCATCACACAGGTCATATAGGGCTCTTGGATTCTTGCCCCAGAGGTCCTGAAAGCAGGAAGTCATCAGGAATACTGAACACCAATAGGGTTCGGTTTTTTAAAACTCATTACAATTATTTGATTTTGTCTCCAACAAATACTGAATCCACAATTCACCGTATCAAGCCATTCACTTTTTAACCAGTTTAACCGATTTCATCTGCAGTAAAAAATTATCTAAGTATCTGGACATATGGCAATGGACTACAGAATTGCCATTATTACGTACAATGTATTTTTTAAAGAAATAATCTGCCAACAAAGATTCTTCTTTCAATAATACACTCTTCGTCTAAAGCAATTATGTCTGCATCTACACAAATCTTCAAGCACATTACAGGTTCAAAAAATCTAAACGAGAGAATGAACTTGTTCCTAAACAAACTTAGCTATGAATTTGTAAACAAGCAGCTCAACTGCCTCTTTTTCTAACGGCACTTACATATAATGCAAGGATCTGGAGTCCCCAAGGTGATGGCTTTACTCCTTCAAAGGCATATTCCAAACTCCCATATGATCCACATGATGATTTTAAACAGCAGATTAGGGCCTGTGTGAACAAGTACAGGATGGAGGGACCAGGATGATCAGTTTAGGAATTACTTCAAAAACGTGAAGGAGTGTTGGAGTCACATTCCCTCAAGAGCACTGGGCCATTGCCTTTTGTCTATGTGTGATTGCCTCTGTGACCGCGATTGCCTTTGCGACTGATTGCCTTTATGACTGTCACTATACAATTGCCTTTGTGACTGTACGACTGCCTAGTGACTGCATGACATTCACTGCCCGATTGCCTATGTGACTGTCACTGTACTATTGCTTTTTTGACTGCACGGTTGCATTTGTGACCGTGTTCTTGTCACTGCATGATTGTGACTGCACGATTGTCTTTATGACTGCACAATTGTCTTTCTGACTGCACGATTGTCTTTTATGTCTGCAAGATCGTCTTTATGACTGTGCGATTGTCACTGCACGATTGTCTTTATGTCTTCGCGACTGTGACTGCACGATTGTCTTTATGACTTCGCGATTGTCACTGCACGATTGTCTATGTCTTTTCGATTGTCACTGCATCATTTCCTTTGTGACTGCATGATGGTCTTTGTGCCTGCACGATTGTCAATGTGTGGTTGCCTTCTTTGTCACTTCGCAATTACCTTTTTCACTGGGCTACTGCCTTTGCCACTGTGCCATTGCCTTTTCAGTTGGTATTTTTTGACACTAAGATCACTTTTCACCAAGACTGCTCTCCCTTTGACTTTTTTGGAGGACTTTCCCTCCTTTTGGGGATTTGTTTTTTAGGGGAAGATTTTTAGAGTTTTAAAAATATTTTATTATTATTTTTTTAGGGGGGGATGGGGAGGAGGGGGTTATTTTTATTTCTCACTTTTATGAAATTCTAATGTTTACGATTTTATGTTTAGTTTTTATTCACTACTCTATTTTATTTACACTAGTTTTTAGCTTAAGGGTTTGTTTTTTAGTTTTATGTTTATGTTTAGTTTTTATTCACTTAGTTCTACTCTATTTGATTTTATTTTACACTAGTTTAGTGTTTTAGGGTTTGGTTTTTAGTTTTACTTTTTATACTATTCTATCCTAAGTTTAGCTCACTATGGGTCTGAACCCCCTCTCCCCCCCTCCTGAATTTACTTTTTAGCAAGGACTACTAATGCAATCATAAGTTTGGTGTCAAGTGATCATTGGAAGGCAACTGGCATGGCAGTCAACAAAAAGATGACAAGCCTAACACAGAACTCCGGGCTTAAAATCCAAATCGACTCGACTTTGCAGAAAAAGTGTGCGACATATCAGTGCTCTAGGTCAGTTCTATAAGATCTGTTCATACGCAGCGGTCTGCACGAAAACTTACTGGCGCTGGGGTAGCGGAAAACCCCCACTCTCGAGACCACTGTTCTTATAGAAAAAACTGCCTCTAAGACAAAATATCCCCATTTTGAAGATACCACAGACCAAATAATATTCGTTTCTGAGATCCTAGGGAAACCAAGCCCTTCAGGGCCTTGTTTAAGCTAATCCTGGTTCCTCCATTCTCTATCATTTAACAGCAGGTGCCTTGACCAAGTTAAAAACCAAAATGTGGACACATAGGGTCAGAAGCCTGATCTCACAGCGGGAGTTATGCCATCATAGCGTCTGCGGTCAAAAGGTCCGACTGCCGGGAAGGGGGCGTTTCTGATGACACAGACATAAAGATAATAATAATAATAATAAATGGAACTTGTATAGCGCTATATCTTGCAAAGACAAATCAAAGCACATGCATTCAACCTAATCTTACAGTCATGCAATCAATGATAAATAATAGTTTAAACAAACATATTTAATTATGTCATATATGGATGGCATTGCCCAAATGTAAAAAAAAAAAAACAACCAGAGAGGGAGATGGAGAGACAAAGAAAGACAACATAATCGTGTAGGCTATTATATGGATGGCCTTTTTCAAATGAGAGAGAGAGAGAGAGAGAGAGAGAGAGAGAGAGAGAGAGAGAGAGAGAGAGAGAGAGAGAGAGAGAGAGAGAGAGAGAAAGTCATGGAGGGAGAAAGACATGATCATAATTGTGTAATGATAATAGGGATGGCATTGTCCAAATAAAAGTTGTTTTTTTAAAAGAGAGAGAGACAGAAAGGCTGGCATACACCGATACAGAATACGCCTGTTCACTCAAAAAGTGATGGTCTGTTGGACAGGCGTATCTTAGCCTACTATTTTAACTCAAACATGAGTAGGCCTACTTTCACTACATAAGCTTTCACTGACTTGGGAAAAGGTTAAAATTACATGACACAGACCAGATTAATTACATCAAACACTACAGAGAATGGTATAAATGGCTTTAGGCACCTGTCTGCAAATCAGCTGCTACCTGAAATAATCACATAGACAAACACTGGATGCATGCTAAGGATTTTTTGGGGGGTAAAATAAATAGGCCAAGGTTTTTAAATGAATGAAAACTATGTTGGAAGGATGGACAGATAGACAGACTGATGAGTGATGTAGACAGACAATTAGGTTTATCACTGGATACAAACTATTGTTGAACAGCTTTGTTTTTCAATTTAACACTAAGCATAGACCACCAATAACACGATTGTGTATTACCTGCTTAAGCATAAAGGTCCTGCAGAGTACACTGGTAGGAGGCAGTGGTTGGGAGCGCCAATGGAAGAGCTGGATGACCAATGTCACGGGAGTAGACACCCTAGTTACTGGCCACTGCCCAGTGAAGATCCACTTTGAAATCTGGTGCAGACTTCTTGTTTCCCCGACAACCATGGACCAAACGAACGAGTGACAACCGCAGTTTCCATCTCTGCCTTCGTGTTTTGGGGTTGAGCATAATCAGTAAGATGCTGGTGCACGCCAAGCATCCTGAAATAAAACAATTCTTTCATTCCTTGGACATAGCTCCGAGGTTCACCAATGGTGTGATTCTGCATATGCGACTGTTTTACCCATCATAAAGGTGGTCATATTCGGACATTAGGGATAAAATTAATAAGGGTTCTGTCGGGTTTAACAAAAACTGCATGGGGGCAATATCTACGCTGCTCTTGTCAACAGAAAAAAACCCTTGAAAACTCGGAAACCTAAAGTTCGTTGTGATTTTTTAAAATGGTATTTTGTAGCTTCACTAGCACTAGATTATGTTTCGTGCATATGCTATGAAATATATCCATCCATCACAGAAGATCAGGCCAGCTAAGTCTAGAGGAATGGACAGCTCAAATATACCTAGCAAGCAACAGTTCATCCCTTTGAGGGATGGCTATGACCGATTCAGCTTACCCAAAGCACTGCCTGACAGTGCAGTGCCCCTAGGACCGACTCTTCCAGGGTAAAAGGGTAACACCTAGTTATCATAACATTAAATTTATGATCTGACAGTTGCAGAAGGTGTGGGTTCAAGTATTTGCCACTGTGTTTTGTGAGGGGCTCTTTCCTCTCAAAAGGCCTTTGGATGAGACTATACACCAAAGTTTGCATGTGCACATGATAAATGTCCCAATTTTATTCCATGCTGTTTATCACTTTTTCGACCATGAAGGCCACATCAGATCTGTCACCTTAATTTCAGCAACTCCAAACATTCACCTCAAACACTGGCATCCAACAATGTCAATCAGAGAGAAAAACACCCCATGCATAGATCTATGCTTTATTCCTTGAATGCACCTCACCCTTTTTCAAATAAAACTGGATTGCAGAAATCCATTAGGTCTAACTGCATGACTTTGTAGTTGCGAATTTGGTAGTAGGTAATCATGGGAATAAACCTATGTTCTAAATGTAGTCCCAAATTACCTGGGCTCATTTCAAATGTCAATAAAAGTTTGAAGGACTGAATCTAGTTTTTTGATTGCTGGCTCAGTTGGCCTTGAAAGATGTTTCATTCTTGGCTTTCACTTTTTTTTAAAAGCACAGGGCTTCTCACAAAATTAAACTGAAATGGGTGGTTATCTTGACTAAAGTTGATGTCAGGCCATGCCCCTGGTTGGAATTTGGAACTTTAAGGTACTGTAATTCCCCCCCCCCCCCCTCCTACTGCTTATATTTAGTAAAATTGGAGAATTCGTAGTTCTATTTAAAAAAAGAAAGAAAGATACTGCCAGTGCCACAAATGCTTGGTTCAATTATCACTGCAACTGGATGTGGGGCTGAACAGAAGCAACTTTTATGACTTGACAGCATAAGCATGTAGCCTAAAACAGTAAAGGGGTAATATTACCAACCATGTACTGTATGAACAACATGTGTCTTGCAGACCAGCAGCTTTATTTATTTATTTGTAGAAAAACGACAAAGCAACGTTTCAAATCAGTCTATCCCATTGTGCTACTCACCTTAATAGGCCGGTTGCGTTGGGGGCATGTCATGTGACAAGGAGGGATAACTCGTGCTTACACCCATACTTGCAATTTTGAGCTTGTGGGCACAACACTTTGCAGCACTGTCAATTAGCATGTTAAAAATTTAAAGGTATATTACCCCAGTATCCATTTTTATACTAGCATTTTTATTTTGTTGAAAGACCAAATCACATTACTTATTTATCAATCTGTGCCCCCCTAGCCGGTTGCTTGGGGCACTTCACGACTCAAGTCACAAGAGGGGAGAAACTGAATGCTTACAGGCCTACTCATAACCTTGCACACTTCATATTAAAAATTTTATTAGAATATACCATTTCTCTCTTTTATTTGGGCATTTGTTATTTGAAAACCAGATAACATTACATAAAAACTCATAGCCGTAAAATTAAACATCCGTCCTGCACGATTCAAGTCACAAATGGCGGGGGCAAAAAATGCATGTGCCTCTACCTATTGTCACTTCAGAATGTGTTTGCAAATCAATGTCTCTATCAGGGCTTCATATACCAGGATTTGAACCAGCGAATAAACAAACGTAAATTAAAACTACCTCACTTTTGTTGGCGGAACGCAAAACGCTGTGTTTCGCGTGTCACTTCAGCGTGTGGGCAAGCGAGCTCAAGATAGTGACGGCTGACAACGATAATTCTCTCTCCCTCCCTTTGTTGGGTGAACACACGCTCTTTTTGCGCGTGCTTCACGCAGCGGCAGCATTGACAGCCACGATAGTGCTGCGGCCACACTAGAGTTTCTCTCTCTCTCTCTCTCTCTCTCTTAAAACATTCTCTCATGAAATCAGATGGATTTTCTAGTAGTCCCTAACCAGGACAAGGGCTGGATGGGAAAAGGATGTAGGCCTAAATACTTACCTGTAATCCTTGAAAAATAAAGATCATACATACATACATAACATTCTCTCTCTCTCTCTCTCTCTCCTCTCTCTCTCTCTCCTCTCTCTCTCTCTCTCTCTCTCTCTCTCTCTCTCTCTCCTCAGCACCATGCACACACACACACACACACACACACACACACACACACACACACACACACACACATTTTAAATATATAATTTAGAGTTTTTCTTACATGAGACCAATGAGGGAAATTATCCTTTTTAATGGTGTAGATTTAGTATTTGATCAATAAATTTGTTCCAGCTGTCAATTTCAGAGAAGCATAGACTGAAAAATGTACTTTTGGGTACATTTTGTGCGTCTTTCTTTGCTGTCTTTAACATGCTTATTCTCACAAAGACCTGCATGTGGAAGTATCCGACAACAAGTTATATGTGTGCCTTTAATTGTTAAACATTGTTCCAATTAATATCATTTCAACAATCAAATCAGGTCCTGTTCTTGGCTGTTTGTTCTTTATAACAAAAACCGTATTTCATGAAAGTTAACAATATACAACATAATAACATTAAATAAGAATGGTTAAAAAAAAATCAGATTGTGATTTGGTGTTAAAGGAGTCGAGGACATGAAAAGTGCTATCTTCAATGAAGTGACAGGAAGATTTGGCAGATTGGCTAAAGCAAATCAGAGGGTAAATATCTTTTACCCACCCAGAATCAATGTTTTAGAAACTAACTTCAGTTAAAAAAAAAGTTAAATGTATTTGAGGGGAACAGTTTACATTGTTTTTGTTTTTTTAATTTCAAGGGTAATGGAATAAGCACGCGTGTGCTTTTTTTTTACATCCTGTCCCCATGTTCATGCAGTTTTGTAAATGTTTTCATCCGTTCCCACCGGCACTCAGTGGCCTACTCTTCCGGAACGGGTTTTAACGTGTGTGCAAGATGTTCTGCGTGCATTCGCAAACGGGGCCTCGGTTTATAGTCTCATCCGAAGGACTTTTGGGAGAGTGGAGTCGACACTGATGTTAACTCCAGAGGAAAAATCCTTTCACTGGGAAAAGATATCCTTTTTTTGTGTGGTCTTTTTGTTTCGTTTTGTTCCCCCCCCCCCCCCCCCAAAAAAAAAAAAAAAAAAAGCCTCTCAAAGGAGCAATATTCGGTTAATCATTTCAGTATTTCAGTGAAACGGTAGTGGATAAAGTTGTTCTCTTTGAAATTCCAGTCACTCGTTCATAGTCCAGTATTGGGTTTTTAAAAAAAGTTTATTTATAACTCGTTTATCATTTTCTTCTTTTCCTTTATTTTTCTTTATATTTTTTAAAATTTCCCTCCTTTCTGTTTGATTCAGTATTCTCCAGTTGGACCATTGTAGACATCCCTTTCCTCTCCCTTTTCTATCCTATGAAACATTCCAGCGTTTTCCTCAGTAATCTTGCCACCTGTTTCCATTCATTTTTTTTTCCGGATCCCACCCATCCGTCTTTTCCCAATCGTTTAGTTTCAACGTATTGTGGAAAGACGTTAAGTTAAAGAATTCATGCATACACACACGCGCGCGCGCACATACACACAAATAATTATATGTATAGTTTTTTTCTCTTTATTGGAGGCACCGTGGTCGAGTGGTTTAGGCGGTCAACTCGTGATCCAGAGGTCGCGGGTTCGATCCCCGCTCGGCTCGGTGTTGTGTCCTTGGGAAAGACACTTTACTCCTATTTTCCTCACTCCACCCAGGTGTACAAGTGGGTACCAGCTCTGCTGGGGAAGTATCTGGCGACAGACTAGCGTCCTGTCACAGGGGTGGTGAAAAACCATCAGTTCGCTTAACGCTACAGAAACCGGGATAAGCTCCGGCTCTATGGGCCTTCTGGCTCGAAAGAACATACTTTCTTCTCTTTCTGTTTTTCATCTTTTGCTGGCAGCGGTGGTAGGCCACAAAAATATCTATTTATTCTTAGGGTGGTATAGACACTTCTAAATTCTGGAGGGTGTCTTGCTGTTACCTACCACAAAGGATGAGTGAGGCTTCAAATACTGCCGGAACCTCTGAAGATGCTCAACCAGGAGCCGAAACTCGAGTCAGGTCAGGCCAAAGGCATGGTCCTTACTCAAATATGCCCCAAATGCTGCCTTCAAAGTTTCATCCTGTAGTGAACATTTTTTTTCTTGAATCTTAGAAAAACATCATTTTTATGATGGGAATGAAGTTGTAACTGGTTACCTGCCCTTGTTTTTCCTCGCTCTATTTTCTCAATTATATATATAATATATATATCGCCATTTACTATTTTACCTCAACTGTGTGCTTGAAGGGAGTGGTGCCCAGCAGAAATGTGGGTTTATATCAAGGGAATTATATATAATAATAATAATAATAATAATAATAATAATAATAATAATGTATGGAATTTATATAGCGCTGAATCTTGTAAAGCTACAAATCAAAGCACTTTTTTTTTATGCGTGTGTATGCGGTTTTTTAATTTTGTCATCTGTTCCCACCGGCACACAATGGCCTACTCTTTCGAACAGCGGAACAGGATTTAACGTGTGCGCAAGATGTTCTGCATGCGTTCGCACACGGGGCCTCGGTTTATAGTCTCATCCGAAGGACTTTGACATTCAGTTCGATTTTTTTGTCAAACTGGGAAGAAAGGGCGAGGCTGGGAATCGAACCCAGAACCTCACGATTTACTTGTTGGCAGGCAAACGTCTTACCATCCTGCCACCGTCCTTATATATATAAATACTGACATAATTATCAGGCTACATTAGCTTACCACCTGTTCTTAAACATTTACAATATTACTGACATAATTATCAGGCTACATTAGCTTACCACCTGTTCTTAAACATTTACAATATATATATATTGTAAATGTTTAAGAACAGGTGGTAAGCTAATGTAGCCTGATAATTATGTCAGTATTTCTTTGAACTGTTTCGTTTTCTTTTCAGGCAATGTTTTCTCTTTCCCTTTTCCTCTTTTTCCCCCCTGAGTATTTTATTTTTAGATGGACTGCTTGGTGGCTACAAACATACCCATTGCCGTTTCCGTGTACCATCTGAAAATTGATATATATATATATATATATAATATATATATATATAATATATAATATATAATATATATATATATATATATATATATATATATATATATATATATATATATCTCTCTATATCTCTCTCTCTCTCTCTCTCTCTCTCTCTCTCTCTCTCTCCACACACACACACACACACACACACACACACACACACACACACACACACACACACACACACACACACACACACACATGATTCCTTCCTCAAAGTTGAAACAATTTTCATGCTACCTTTCTGTGCAAATAGGAATATTTTTATACTTGCTTGCTCTTGTGTCAAGTAGCCCGATTCGATAGTGTGTGTGGTGTGTGTGTGTGTGTGTGTGTGTGTGTGTGTGTGTGTGTGTGTGTGTGTTCGTTCGTGCGTGCGCGCATGCGTACGTGCATGTGTGTGTTTGTGTGTGTTATTTACTTCATTTGTTTGTTCTCTATCTACTGTTTTATGTCGAGGATAATGGAATAAGCACTTATGTGGTTTTTCACATCAAGTCCCCGTGCGCATGCTGTTTTGTAAATTGTATCATCCGTTCTCACCGGCACAGAATTTATTGGTCTCATCCAAAGGAGATTCAGGGAAGTGGGGTCGCCACTGATAATTTCAGGAGCAAAACCCTCTTGAACGGGCATCTCAGTGGTTGCCTGAGATATCCCTGTGTGTGTGTGTGTGTGTGTGTGTGTGTGTGTGTGTGGTGTGTGTGTGTGTGTGTGTGTGTGTGTGTGTGTGTGTGTGTGTGTGTGTGTGTGCGTGCGTGCGTGTGTGGGCGCGCGCGCATGCGTGCGTGTGTGTGTGTGTGTTCATTACTCAACCTGTTCATATTCCATGAAACATACCAGCTCTGAAACGAAAGTAAAAGCGAAGACGTATAATCATTATTATCTCTTTCGTCAAGCGCCTGTGGGCTGTTTTTAGCTCCTGTTCAATGGGAATTCCGCTAAGCTGGTGTTTTCGGTTCGCACTGGCCCTGGCTATATTACACAACTAGGAGAAACAGCCATTGCCAAAGCGTTGTACAACTTTGTACAGTGATAGGACTGGTGGTGAATGTGGCTTCTACATTTGTTGTGGACTATTACCATATCCACATTGATATCGTCGTTGAATGACTGTCAGTGTTTACACTTTTGCTGTGGATATCAGACTGGGTGGGGTTTATTTTGTTCCCTGTTGGGACGAGTCTACACACAAGAGGGAGACAGACTGACAAGCTTGTGTGTCTGTGTGGTTTCCACAGGAAGTTACGCTGGTAAGTGGGATTGATTGAACTGTGATCGATATTGAGGGCACTATCTGATTTCTGCTTGGGTATATGGGCCATGGGTTACACGCAGAGGCTAGTTACAATCCTTTACTTTGACGTAGCTGTGTGTAATATACCTGTCGATCTGTCTGTTTGTCCCTTTAACAGCTCGACAGACAGTAGGCGTGTCGTCATTGCGGAAGGTATGTGGAGGAAATAGGGTTATGAGTGTAGGCAGATAGTGTACTGTCATTTTCACACAGTTTACGTTAGTGGGAGTTATTGTCTACGATCTGTATACACGACCGAGTTTCCGAACACACACACACACACACACACACCACACACACACACACACACACACACACACACACACACACACACACACACACACACACACACACACACACACACACACACACACACACACACACACACACACACACACACACACACACTCACTCACTCACTCACTCACTCACTCACTCACACACACAACACACACCACACATAAGAGCTTATTCCATTATCCTCGAAATAAAAGAATTAAACACACACACACACACACACACACACACACACACACACACACACACACACACACACACACACACACACAACACATACACACACACACACACACTCACTCATGAGTGCTTATTCCATTACCCTCGAATTAAAAAAAATTTTAAAAACACACACAACACACACATACATACACAACACCACACACACAAAAACACACACACAACACACACATACATACACAACACCACACACACACACACACACAACACACACACACACACACACACACACACACACACACACACACACACACACACACACACACACACACACACACACACATGAAAGTATGATCTACAGGTTCAGATTGGATGCATTTAGGACTAAATTTTGTAAACAAATAAATTGCCTATGTGGTTCTGACTTATCCCCTAAGCATGTCATTCTTCATTGTGAACTACTTCGACCATATTTTTCTGGTACAGTTGTAGCTAAGATTTCAAATATGTCATTTGAACAATTATTGGCCGATAGTGTGGTTATGTTGGAGATAGTTAGTTGTTTAGTTAGAAGCCCTGTTGGCAAACTTTT
>CM054152.1:35945885-35950909 GCA_028751875.1 Rapana venosa | reverse complement strand
GTACTTTTTTGTGTTGTGCGTCCAGTTTTGAGGATTTTAGCAGAATACATCCCTGTAAATATAGTAGACAGCCTAATTTATTTAGACTCTGTTTACTCCTGGCATCAAGTCATCCTGAGCTTGTGCGCAGCCTCACTTTATATTTGTGTAGAGCTTTCAGAATAAGAGAGATAATGTTATCCTAAGTGATTTTGTGTAGCTGACTTTGTTATACAGTAACATGTTGTCTGTGTTTTTTAAACATTTTTTTATTTTTTTTTAAACCAAAATACTAAGCAGTTCGGCAACCCCCTTCATGTATGGGCCAATGGCCTTTTTGTGAATAAACCATTCGAGTTCGAGTTCGAGTTCCTCTCTCCTCTCTCTCCGCTCATCCTCCTCTCCTCATCTCCTCGTCGCTCTCTCCTCTCTCTCTCATCTCTCTCTCTCTCCTCTCTCTCTCTCTCATCTCCTCTCTCTTCTCTTCTCTCTCTCAATATAAATCTATTCATCTATCATCTATCTATCTATCTATCTATCATCTATCTATCTATCTATCTATCTGCACACACAACCCACACTCACACCCACTCCCCCCTCCCCCTCCACACTTATTTTTATATACAATTTGGGTAAATACTGTACGAATCTTGATCTGTCCCTACACACACACACACATACACACACACACACACACACACACACTACACACACACACACAACATCCACACACACACACACACACACACACACACACACACACACACACACACACACCACAAACACAACACACACACACACACACACACACCACACACACATTATTTTTATATACATTTGGGTAAAACTGTAGAAGTCTTGATCTGTCCCTACACACACACACACACACATACACATAACACAACACACAAACACACACACACAATACACACACACACACACACACAACACACACACACACACACACACACACACACACACACACACACACACACACACACACACACACACACACACACACACACATTATTTTTATATCATTTGGGGAAAACTGTAGAAGTCTTGATCTGTCCCTACACACACACACCACACATACACATACACACACACACACACATACACACACACACACACCACACACACACACACACACACACACACACACACACACAACACACACACACACAACACACACACACACATATTTTTATATGCATTTGGGGGAAAACTGTAGAAGTCTTGATCTGTCCCTACACACACACACACACACACACACACACACAACACACACACACACACACAACACACACACACACACACACACACACAGGTTCCTATAAACCATGCCACTAGCCATACTAGTTGGCTGACTCTTCTACGAATGAAGAAGGATGGGTTTTTAACATGTACGGTAAAAGTTGTGATGTTATGAGTGCGTTTTCATATAACATATCGGTTTACAGTTTTATCCAAGAGACTTAACCAAAGGGCTTTCTTGTATCTTTTTGAGATTATGATTCGAACCCATGGCCTGTAATAAATTTACAACACTGCGTACACACGGGTACTGGATGTAAAAAAAAGCACACGAGTGCTTATTCCAGTATCCAGTTAAAAAAAAAAAAGTCATCTGAACGCTTTGATTTGTTGCTTTACAAGATTCAGCACTATATAAATTCCATACATTATCATCATCATCATCATCATCATCATCATCATCATCATCATCATCATCATTATTATTATTATTATTATTATTATCATCATCCTCGAAATAAAAAAAAATAAAAAGATGGGCAAATATTAAGTAAAATTGAAATCATGGGAAAGATTAAAGGTTTTTTTTATTGACTTGATTACATGACTCGAAAGGACCAGGAGAGGATCCTTAAATGATAAGGTACCCCACCTTTCCCAATCCCTATTTGGCCCTCCCACTGGCTAAAAGATTTTGCATCCACATTCCCTTTTTTTCCCAACAAACTTCCACAAAACCCAAATTTCCCCCTCTGACGGAAGTGAAAACCCATTGACTGCCAAAAAGCAAAGCAAACCAGTCATTTTTAAACAAAATGCCCTAGAAAACTGCTGGCATTCCTGGAGGAAGAAAGACCAAGAATTTGTCAAGAGCAAAAACACGGTGGAGGGCCCCCGGAACCCCCTTTCCCCCAAAAAAAAAGCTGAACCCCCGGGTTCCCCCGGGCCCCACCCGCCACAACACCTGGCCAAAAAAAAAATATGCAGGGAAAACTCGAAGGGGCAGAAAAAAGGGGAAAACAGAAAATCCATGGGGGCAACATCAAGGTTTTCCAGGATGAAGACTCGGCACTACTGCGCAGAGCCGAGGACCCAGATGGATGGAGGAGACTTACCACGGCATCGTCTTTCGTGTCTCCTCCACGACCGCCAAGGTCACGGGACTGATGATGATGATGATGAGGTTCTCTTATCTATCTGCCTCTCTTCAGTTGGGTAGGCAAAATGTTCTGTGCACACTCGTTCGGGTGACAGGGCTGGTTTGTGTGGGTCTGTTAGTGAAGGTGCTGACTGACGGAGTGCGTGTGCCTCTGTGTGTTGTGTGTGTGTGTGTGTGTGTGTGTGTGTGTGTGTGTGTGACGCATTATAGTATACGCCAACGTGTGTACATATGTGTCTGTTTGTACTCGTTTAGGACATATGTGTGTGTGTGTGTGTGTGTGTGTGTGTGTGTGTGTGTGTGAGAGAGAGAGAGAGAGAGAGAGAGAGAGAGAGAGAGATAGATAGTGTGTGTGTGCACGAGAGAGAGGGAGAGAGAGAGATAGTGTGTGTGTTGTGTGTGTGTGTGTGTGTGTGAGAGAGAGAGAGAGAGAGAGAGAGGAGAGATGAGAGAGAGAGAGAATGAGAGAGAGAGAGAGAGAGAGCGAGAGAGGTGTGTGTGTGTGTGTGGTGAGAGAGAGAGAAGAGAGAGATGAGAGAGGAGAGAGAGAGAGTGTATGTGTGTGTGTGTGTGTGTGTGTGTGTTGTGTGTGTGTGTGTGTGTGTGCGCGCGCGTGTGGATGTGCCTGTGGATGGGTGGGTGCACGCTAATAGTCTGACACACCTAACATAAGTTTTGTTACGCATGTGGGCGCGTGCATGTGTGTGCATGTGTATGTGTGTAGGTGCGCGCGCGCGTGCATGTGTATGCGCGTGCTGCGTGCGAATGTGTGTATTAGTAAGTGTGCGTGTGTGCGTGTATGTGAGTACCCTGCAAGCACGGTGTACATCCGTGATCGTCTGCCCACAACGTCAAAAAGAGCCGGCAGTTACAGCACACATATATATACACATAATAATATCATTATTATATCAACACCCCTGACCATGACGTTGGCCACTTGAAGAGAGAGAGAGAGAGAGAGGGAGGGGGGGGGGGGGGGGGGGGGGGGGGGGGGGGGGGGGGGGGGGGGGGGGGGGGAGAAGAGGGGGGGGGGGGAAGAGAGAGCAGAGAGAACAATGACAATGACAATGACAAATTCTTTTATTTCGAGGATAATGAATAAGCACACATGTGCTTTTTTACATCCAGTCCCCGCCGTTAGGGATACATCTTAATAATAATAAACCCAATATACTATATACAGTCTCACAATAAAAACAAGGGGAAATAACCCTTTTCAAACAGCTCCCCCCCCCAAACAAACCCCCCCCCCCCCCCCCCAAAGCAAGCAAATAAAAGACAAAAACCCTAAAAATACCCCCCACCCCCCCACCCCCACCCCCAAAAAAAAACCCTAACAAAAACAAACAAACAAACAAAAGAGAAAGAAAAACCAAACCAACAAAAGAAGATAAAAAAGAGAAAAACAGACAAACAACAACAAGAACAACAACAGAGCCAAGAAAAATAACACAACCAAACTTAATAAGTCATAAAGATAAACATCTACACATTGTCAAATGGTACACATACTTGTTACACATAATTATAAGATATTGAAATAGGGCACTCATTAAAACTTAAGTACAGAGGCAAGTCCAATAAAGTATTGAAAATATAAAAATATGAATCCTTCATCAGGATATACTATAACTATAAGCAAGACGATAAAAGGTGAGAGAGAGAGAGACAGAGAGTGTGTGTGTGTGTGTATTTCAGAGATAATATCCAATATATAATTCCCAAAACAGTATGCGATCCCATCAACACTCATTTTAGATTATACTCGTTTCAAATTATATGTCATGATAATGAAATAAATTTAATACCCATACATCCACACAATAAAAACAAGAAACAAAACAAGAAGAAATCTAAACCTATACAGTCATTGAGGGAGAGAATATGGGTGAGTGAGTGAGTGAGTGTGTGTGTGTGTATGTGTGTGTGTGTGTGTGTGGTGTGTGTGTGTGTGGTGTATGTGAGGTGTGTGTGTGTGGGGGGGGTGGGGGGGGGGTGTTTCAGGGATAATTACTAAATATGTAATACTCACATAGCACACGATCAACACAAACACTTTTTAATTATACTCATGCAAATTGAATGTCATGATAATAAAATAAGTGCAATACCCATACACTCACATAATAAAGAGGGGGAAAAAAGCCAATAAAGTCATAAAAAGAACATCTACACATTGTAAGTAATAGAAACAAATTCTTTTTTTCCAGGATAATGAATAAGTACTCATGTGCTTTTTTACATCCAGTCCCCGCCCGTGGGGTCACATTTAAAAATGCACTCAGTACTCATACTTTCAAGCAGAAGAAGCAAAGGGAAAAAACTTTTTTTTAAAGAAAAAGAAAAAGAGAGAAAAAGAAAAAACAAACAAACAAACAACCCCAGACACGAGCAAAAGTCAAAATATACCCCAACCCCCCCCCCCAAAATAATAAAAAAAGCAAGCAAACAAACAAACCCCCCAAAACAAAAAAAACAACAAAAAAGCAGACAAAAACACCCTCCCAAACAAACAAAAAACAAGAAAAAACAACAACAAACAACAAATGAGAAATAAAAACATTAAACAACCCCCCCAAAACAAAAAAACAAAAAACAAAAAACAGCACCGTTCCCCCCTTCACAG
>CM054152.1:35933385-35938385 GCA_028751875.1 Rapana venosa | reverse complement strand
TCGCCGACTCTGAAGAAAAACTGCAACAGATTTTAACAACAGTAACAGACGAAAGCGAAAAGAAAGGATTACAGCTCAATGCAAAGAAGACAGAATGCATGGTGATCTCGAAAAAAGCTGTTATACCACAATGCAACATAGTCTGTAAAGGAGAGAGAATCAGACAAGTAAACACCTTTAAATACCTTGGTTGTACTATCACCCTGGACGGCAAGTGTGACACAGAAATCAAGAAGAGAATCGGTCAATCTAAGGCAACTTTTAACAACATGAAATGCATTTTTACCAACAGTAAGATAAGCCTCAAGACAAAGATCCATGTTTTGAGAGCCTACGTATGGTCCATTCTTCTGTACGGATGTGAGTGCTGGACCCTAGCCAAGGACACAGAACAGCGACTAGAAGCAGTGGAAATGTGGTTCATCCGGAGAATCATGAAAATCTCATGGACAAAAAGAAAAACTAATGCAGAAGTAATGGAAAGGGCTGAGTACAAGAGATCCCTTCTCAACACCATCAGAGAAAGACAGCTCAAATTTTTCGGCCATATAATCAGGGCTGACGGACTAGAGAAACTGTTATGGAGTGGCAAAATCTGTGGAAACAAGAGCAGAGGAAGACAACGCACAAAATTCACAGACAGCTTAAACAAATTCGCAACGAATAAAGAGGGCACCAACAATGAGCTCATGAGAGGGACCGAGAATAGGGAAGAATGGAGAGCCATGATCGTCGATGTCTGCAGGACCAGACCGGACACTTGAAGAAGAAGAAGAATAACAATAACAATAATAATACTAATGATGATGATGATGATGATAATACTGAGAATAATAATAAGAAGAAGAACAAGAAGAAGAAGAAGAAGAAGAAGAAGAACAACAACAATAACAATACTAATAATGACCATCAATCGAGAGATGCTAAGTGACTTGGTATCGCCATGTAGCCCGACACACGACCCCCTGTGTAAAACCGTTCTGCAGGACACAGTGGCAGGAGGACGAGCGAGCATCGCTAGGGAATGCTGTGTAGGGTCTGACAACAGCAAGGCCCGGACACAACAGCCCACAGCCCACACAAACAAACAAACACACACACACACACACACACACACACGCACGCACGCACGCACGCACGCACACAAGAACATACACATATCCAGAGAGACAGGGAGAGAGAGAGAGAGGAGAGAGAGAGAGAGGAGAGAGAGAGAGAGAGAGAGAGAGAGACAGACAGACAGACAGACAGACAGACAGAAAGACAGACATATAGAGATATTGGTCATCTGGAGGGAATTCCCCCTCCTAGAAAGCGACAAGTCCAGGTTCAATCCCTGTTTGTGCCCGAAACTTTTACACCCCCCCCCCCCCCCGTCCACTAGGTCATGAATGATACTCTGGGTGCTAGTCTTTCGGATGAGACCATAAGCCGAGGTCCCGTGTGAAACACGCATCCAGTGCACGTAAAAGAACCCACGGCAACGAGAGAGTTGTCCTTGGCTAAATTCTGTTAAAAAAATCAAACCGCTCTAATAGGGAAACAGATACGCATGCACACAGGGGAAAAAATAGGTGGCGCTACTCTTGTGGCGACGCGCTCGTCCCGGGGAGAGCGACCCAAATTTTAAGCAGAGAAATATACCTTGACTTAAAGTAGTAAACACATTTTTACAAATTCATACAGAGACACAGAGAGTGACAGACAGAGAGACTGACTTAAGAACAGAGAATGGAAGAAAACAGAGAAACTGACAGTAAGCAATGAATCAAACGCAAACGCACTTCTATATTAAGACGGTAAAAGATTAACTTGCAAAGACTTTTTCGAATTCAGACAGAGAAACTCAAGAAAATAACTAGGAGAGAAAGACGAAATCAAACCAAAGCACCACGGGCCCCCGGCAGTGGTTCCAGTCCACTGGGCCAATGAGTATCAGTTTCATCTAGTCACACCTGGCTGGTTTCGCGCCTAAGGTAAGCAAGGGAAGCTACCGTGTAAAGACAAAGGAGGGGAGGGAATGCAGTTGCCGGCCGATTATGTGATCGTAGTGTCAGTTGCAGGTATTTGTTGTCTGGGGATTAAAAAAAAAAAAAAAGGAAAAAGCCCCCATGCAATTTCACAGACTCACAGACACACAGAGAACACACACGCAGGGACGCACAAACACAGACACAACACACACAACACCAGCCCTCGCACACAGAAAACAGACAGACAGACAGACAAAACGCAAAAATAAAATATATATATAAATAAAAAATATAAATATAAATTTTATATATATATATATATATGTATGTAGTATATATATCACACAAATATAGTACATATATATTATAAAATATATATATATTATATATATTAATAATATATAATATATATATAATATATATATATAATATATAGAGAGAGAGAGAAGAGAGAGAGAGAGAGAGAGAGAAAAAGAAGAGAGAGAGAGATTTCCAACCCCAAAGAAATATTATTCACAAGATTCCAAAATTTTTATCTACGTAACTTTCACAAATTTAGCAGGAAAAAAAACGAAACGAAACAACAGCCCCCCCCCCCCCCCCCCCCCTTTGCCCATTACATCCTACTCCCCCTACCCCCCCTCCCCGTCCAAAGCATTAAAAAAGTGGAGCGGAATGTAGATTCATGATCTGACTATCCTACTGTCACGCAAGGGATTAATCCCCTACTCACACCCCCCCCCCCCCCCCCCCCACCCCGAATAACATAGGCCATTAGAATTATATTCCCCACCCCCTCTCTTTTTCCTCAGGTTTAAAAACTGACGGCGACCGGAGATGTGTTTGGGGGTCATTTTGGACTTGGTTTCATTCCAAAACATGTTCCCTAACTCCTCATTCTTCCTCTTCTTCTTCTTCATCGAATGCTCAGACAGCAATGTTGAGCAAAAATCTCACCTGTAGAGTGGCTGCTCAAAGATTGTGTGGTCCGGATTTCTCTATGGCATCCATATCACAAATGACCCCCAGCTGTGTGAAAGAGCCATCGAATACAACCAAGACCTGCATACAGTATTCGTTGATCAAGAAAAAGCTTTCGACCGAGTCAACAGAGACAAGCTCTGGAAGATCCTGGAGCAGTGCGATGTGAAGGGGCAGTTGCTTGATAACATCAGAGCAATCTATGCCAACAGTATGAGCGCAGTCCGAACAGCCAGTGGAACATCCGACTGGTTCCCGGTTACATCAGGGGTCAGGCAAGGCTGCGTACTCTCTCCCCTTCTCCTCGTGATCTACATGACCAATTACAAAGGAAGCCAACCCAGATCTTTAGGCCCTGAACGAACTATTATTTGCTGACGACCAGTCCCTGATGAATCTGAACAAAGGAGCTCTTCAAGATCACACAGACCAACTCAACACAAGCTGCGAGAGGTATGACATGAAAATCAGTATCACCAAAACAGAAGTTATGTCTGTCAGCAGAAATCCAGGAAAGCTGGACATCAACATCAACGGCACCCAGCTGAAACAGACCAAAGAATTTAAATACCTTGGCAGCCTCTTCACTGAAGATGGAAAATTGGACAGAGAGATAGAAACAAGATGCCAGAAAGCGAACGCAGTCAGTTACCAACTCGCCCCCCTTCTAAAACATTCCAGCATCCCAATGAGCACCAAGGCAAAACTCATCAACGCCATCTTCGTTCCAACACTCACATACCAGTGTCAGACATGGGCCCTAACAAAAGCCTTAGAGAGAAAATTGGTCACATGTGAAATGCGCTGCCTGAGAAAAGCTGTCAACAAGACCAGACGCGACAAGATCAAGAATGAGGTGATCAGAGACATGGTCGGACTAACACCAATTCTCCACCATATCGAACAACAAAGGATCAGGTGGTTTGGTCACCTCACTAGAATGACGCCCAACCAACCAGCCCTACGGGCATACACCACAAAATACAATGGCTGGAAAGCCAGAGGTAGACCAAGGAGACGATGGAGCGACTCCGTGGCTGACACCCTACGAGCCCATGACCTGTCACTCCATCAAGCCTCCCGCCTTGCTGCAGACAGACGTCTGTGTCTCCCCGCGACGCCGAAGGGCACCAGCGGCAGATGAAAGAAAGAGAAGAAGATCCATATCACACACATATTACATACATATCACACATCCATACTGCAAACAGTCGCAAACGCAAAATCTCACCATTTGTGAACCTTGGAGCTCTAGAATAGCCAAGAAACGAAACGAAAAAAAAAAAATCGGAAAAAAATGTCCATCGAACTGTTAGTCAGCATGGGTCACCGTCACCGTCACCGATCCCTCAGATTCCGAATCCTTTGGGGCGCCTTCGAAGCTTTTGTCAACCACCTTTCTTCAGTTCTCGCGTCTCTCGGCCGCTCTCAGGGTGTCTCTGAGCTCCATGTCTGTCCATTCTCGAATGTTGTCATCCCATCTCTTCCGTTGTCTGCCTCTTCTTCTTCCTTCCCTCACTGTGCCTTGTAGGATTGTTTTAGCAAGACCAGAGGAGTGTGTGACATGACCAAACCACTTCAGTTTTCGTTGTCTGACGAGTGTTTGAAGGTCAGTATAGGGTAAAAGGTAAAGGTAAAGGAGTCCCATAACCTATAAGGTCGTAGGGGAGCGAGGCGTCAGAGACCTCACTTCTCTAGGGCCAGCATATTGAGGGCGGCGCCCATCTCCTCTCCCTCGCTGCTTTACCTTCCCTGACCCTAAAGAGGGCAGGTACCCATTTACAGCTGGGTGAACTGGGGGAACTGTACTGAAGCCAAGGCGCGCAAACGGTCACCCATCCAACTGGTAAGCACGCTCGACGCTGCTTAACTTGGCTGGGGGAAAGCGAGTGCTCCGACCACTGAGCTATCCCGTCCATAGCATAAACTAGATTTCATTTTGACCATTACTTTCCTCCTCTCCTGTTCAGTTGTTCACTGTTTTTGACCCTCACAGTGTCACACTCCTGATGTAATGCTAACTGAGGATGTTGGTGTCAGCTCCTC
>CM054152.1:35838385-35928385 GCA_028751875.1 Rapana venosa | reverse complement strand
ATAATAAATGGAATTTGTATAGCGCTATATCTTGCAAAGACAAAATCAGAGCGCTTGCATTCAACATATTCTTACAGAGTCATGCAGCCAATAACTATCAAAAGCTTAAACAAAATTCAAATGTAGCACCTACATATACATACACACGCGCGCGCGCGCACGCACACACACACACACACACACACACACACCACACACACACACACACACACAACACACACACACACACACACACACACACACACACACACACACACACACACAGAGGTTGTAGGCTTTGGCAGGGTAATGGGATTTTGGCTGTTGAAGGCAGGGGCAGTTTTGAGATGAAAAGAGGGAAAAAGTTACGTTTGAAACAAATATGTCTTGAGGCTGGATTTAAATGTGTCATATGTAGGCCTCTGTCGAAGAGAGAGAGGAAGGTTGTTCCAGATGGATGGACCAGAAATAGAGAAAGAGCGACGACCAACGGTGGACTGGTTGAATCTAGGTATTCGTAAACACAAGGTATCTGCAGCAGAGCGGAGGGAACGAGAAGGAGTGTACAGGTGAAGACATTCACAGAGGTAGGAGGGTGCTGTTTGGTGGAGACATTTGTAACATATGAGACAATACTATCAATGTTGTTGTCTTGAGCGTTTGAAGATGAAGAAGTATGAATGACATGAGCGGGCGTCATTTTATGGGAAGGGGTAGCGCATTTTAGCCCTGTGTTTTACACAAGACAATGGCGTCAGTCAGTGATAACAATGATCATGATAATTATTAAGGGTGGTAACGATCACGATCATGACCATATCGACCACGACAACGACGACAATGTCGAAGCAGCTGTTGATGTTCATAATCATCATTGTCATTGTTCTCATCGTTATAGTCATGATTTCATCCTTTAAGAGCTGAGAAAGGAGGATTACAAGCATCAGATGACTGCAACGCTGGATTTGTTTTTGGTTATAGGAAACAGGTCTCTCCCTCAATCAACAATGCTATCAGTCAAGAGGAGCACGCCAAGGCGGCTTGCTGACCCCCCTGCTGTAACGCTAGATGCCTTCTCCCGTCAGTCTCACCTCCCCAAAGCCCACCTTGGCTTCTCAGAGCCGTCTGGGTTACAGACACATCAGACCAGAAGAGGTGGCTACATTTCAGTCGTCTGGGTAACCGGGGCCAGTTCATTACTTTATAATGCACATAAAATAACCATCAGCGATGTCTTGGATACACCCTGGTTTTGGATTTCTATGCTTATGTGAAACGTAATACATGTTTGGGACTCGCAAAGTCACTGGAGAGAGACTGATTCAGTAGGTGAGTAAAGGGGGAGAAAAAGAGATTAAAGACAAATATTGCAACAGGCACATTGGCCGTGCGGGTCAGCCGACAAGCTTTCACGCTGCTATTTCCGAGATCATGGGTCTCAGGTTTGATTCTTGGCTGATACTGCCTCTGCTGGATGAGTGACTTGGAAATGCGGTGTAGCATTTATGGACTAGCTATTCCATATTATTATTGTGACATCTTGCAACAAATATGAGTTGACTTCTCGCTGAATACCTTAAAGAGCCATTAGGACACAGTGCTGAAATTTTCAGCACATCGTGGAAAATTTGAACCTGGCGGAGCCCATCCTTCTCCAAGTAGCAGGATGCATGCTGGGGATGCTAGCGTCATCCATACAACGACTATAGTGGGCTAAACCTTACAGATACGTGTGAGGTTTCACCGGTGCACAAGATGTTGTGGCCGTGTCAGCCAGGTCAAGGCTTCAGCCATCTGCAGCACAAAGCAATGGCAAAAGACCCTCTTTTTTTTAAGGCTCCGTATGAGTGAGGACGCAATGTGCACATAACTAAATATTTCCACAGTACTTTGCAGCCGCCAAAAGTCCGCCATTTCTGAGCTGTGAGCCGAAAAAACCCTACCCAAAACTGAGCAGGGTAAAAAACCCAACAACAATTAAACGGCTATACTGGCCAAAAGAAACAGCGCACCTCTTCGGGCAATGTTCCTGTCATTTTTGGAATCCGCGCATCCGGATCTCATGATGACATGATGTGTTGCACGTCCCTTCCCCCTGGACCTGTTTTGGGCGTGTGTGTCAGGTTCTGGATAAATGGTACAATGTGGGAATACTTTAGGAGATGGGGTCTGTAAAAAAACAAAGCTATGTGTAATTTGAAATGAACTGAAGTGGAAAATATTTTGTGAGATGTCATCTGTATTAAAAAAAAAGAAGCAAACCACCCACAATCTGAAATGGACTGACGTCAGAATACTTTTAGAGACATGATCTGTTAAAACAAAAAAGCCAAGTGTACTCTGAAATCGACAGATGTTATCAGTAAAAAAACAACCCAAAAAGCCATGTATAATCTTACAGGGACAGACGTGGGAACAACACACCACTTAAAAGGCTGGACAAAAAAAATATATGGCGCTTTTCTCTCTCGCGCTTTTTTGCAGGACAAAACAGAAACCGCTCCACACATCCCCCATCCCCCTTCTTCTTATTCTCTTCCCTTCCTTCATCCTCCTCTCTCTCTCTCCCTGTCTCCCTCCCTCCCTTCCCTTCTCTAGCCGGTGTGACTGTAACCAGATTTACGTTGCCGACCAACAAGATGGGATTGTTGCAGGGTGTATTTTATGGGCCTCTAAACGTCGCCGGCACCCCGGGTAGGTGTAGGGGCCAGTTTAAAGTAGGAGGGGTGGCGGACTGGGAATGGGCCCCCGCGGCCCTGGTTCAGCATCAAGGCTGAGCTTTTGGACATCATTTACATAGAAACGATGCGGCACAGGACATACAGGGGCTGGGGCTGGGGGCAGGAAGGGGTTAAGTGCTTTCTGTTCCTGTTCTTGTCTCTGTTTCTGTTCATTTCTGTCTCTGTTCCTGTCTCTGTTTTTGTTCCTGTTTGTGTTCTTGTCCCTGTCTCTGTTTCTGTTCCTGTTCCTGTCTCTGTTTCTGTTCATATCTGTTTTTGTTCCTGTCTCTGTTTCTGTTCCTGTCTTTGTTTCTGTTCCTGTCTCTGTTTTTGTTCCTGTCTCTGTTTCTGTTCCTGCCTGTCTCTGTTTCTGTTCCTGTCTCTGTTTCTGTTCCGGTCTCTGTTCCTATCTCTGTTTCTGCTCATGTCTCTGTTTCTGTTCCTGTCTCTGTTTCTGTTCCTGTCTCTGTGTTCCTGTCTCTGTTTCTGTTCCTGTCTCCGTTCATGTCTCTGTTCCTGTCTCTGTTGCCGTACCTGTCTCTGTCTCTGTTCTTGTCTCTGTTTCTGTTCCTGTTCCCGTCTCTGACTCACTCTCTCTCCCTACCCCCATATCTCTGTCTTTGTGTGTGTGTGTCTATCTTTATATCTGTCTCTGTGTGAATCTGTGTGTTTGTCTGTGTGTTTGTATATCTGTCTGTTTGTCTGTTTGGCTGCCTGCCTATCTATCTGTTTCTTTCTGTGTTGTTATTGTGATCACCGCCTCAATCTTTGAAGGGATGTAATGCTATAATTATTATGGACCATTACAATGCTTATCATTGAAACACTCGCGCGCGCGCGCGCGCGCGTGTGTGTGTGTGTGTGTGTGAGCAGATACAGATACACAGGCACAGACACACAGACATACACACACACACACACGCACACACACACACACACACACACACACACACACACACACACACACACACACACACACACACACACATGATATGTACTAAATTTCTGTTAACACACACCTTTGTGTAGTAGTCATTTTCACTTACCTTGAAAGAGATCGTTCGGGCTCTGCACTGACTACTATTGCACACTGCGAAGTTTGGACAAGTTAAACCTGGGTGGATCCCATGCCTCCAAAGTCTCTGTAGACCAGGCAGTTAGTTTTAGACTAAATCTGAGTTTTTTCCCCTCCTTCTATTTGGGTATGCTGTGAGGCTTACCATGACGGTGAAAACCTGCAGCCAGTTTAGCTGGGCATGCCAGGAATTGAGAATTTACAGCTTTCAGACTACCTCTCCTGGCTATACATCTTCATTTAGCACACTTCATTGTGATGGAATTCGGAATGGTCTTAATCAAAACCTGTTCTCTGCGCCGTTATCTATTATTATCATTATCATTATTTTAAACTATTTTTTTAAATCGTAAAAATGTGAAATAAAGGGAAAAGCGATGCGGCCATGAAGACTGGGAGAGGGAAGATGGGGGTGGGGGGAGGGGGGGGGAGAAAAAAGAACAAAGGGGGAGTACTGATGCTCTCAGGGACTTGGCATCCTTCCATTATTATACAGGCTACACACCGGTATTAATTTGGGGGTCACGTAGTATCTTCTACAGAGTGCGAGTTGAAAAAAATGTTGGTGATTTTCACAGATTTTTTTAAGCATGAAAAAATGGACTGTGCACTTGTTTTTTGAATTGAGGACATAGAGCAATACCAGGTAGTCACGAGAAAGTTGGAAATAACCATCAAATGAGGATTGGCTGTATTCCTACAGCGTTGACCCCCGCATGCATATTGCGGTAAGGAAGCTAGCAGACGACAAAGGACTGAGGGGGTACAGTGTTTGCTGAAAAATAAAAAAAATTCAAACCTACCAAATTTGTTCAAAATCACATGAGTTATGAGTCGGAGGCTAGTCTTTCACAAAAAGTGGTTTTTATTTCTGTGGATGCCTTAGTACATGCGGTATGAATATAAGAGTTACATAGAAAAGCAGAAGGAAAAGAGTGATTTTTTAATACCAGTGTGCAGCCAAGACGTGCTGGTGACGTCACCTCTTTTTGAGCTGTGTGGGGAGATCGTCAGCAATACCGTGACTGACAGGGTAAAGGTTTACCAGCTGTAGGATGTATATACAGGGACTGGGTGACTGTTTCTGAACAGACAACAAAAGGCAGAGAACAGGCCAACATCAATGATACAGTCAAACAGTCAAGCAGGTAGAGGCATTACATCTCACATTGCAATGCATTACATGCATTGATATATGTTTATCCTGATATTTGTGGACGGTTGCATGCGTGTGAATGAGTTGAATGCAAGCACTTCGATTTGTTTACTTTACAAGATTCAGCGGTATATAATTTCCATATGTTATTATTATTATTCTTGCATAACATTGCGTTTTACAGCATCTCATGACGTTGCATGCTCAGTATCGAAATGTGCAACAATCGCATGACATTGAACTGTACAAACATTGCATGACACAGCATTGCACAACATCGCATACCATTACATTGAGCAACGTCGTATGACACGACATTGCAGAGCATCGCATGACAATGCATTGCATAGTACCGCATCATATGATATTGCATTGCGCAACATCGCAATGCACAGCATCGCATGACATTGCATCACACAGCATTGCATTACATTACCTTACAGAACTTACAATCAAGCGTCCTTTCGAACATGAAATGATAAAACTTTGCTCTAAGGCATGAACTAAACAACTCAGGAAAAGCAGCATCACAGTTTTACAGGGCATGAGGCAGAACCTCAGTGTCCTTCACCTCACTGTCTGTCCAGAAAGCAATGAACAATATCATAACAACTCCATTACATGTGGAATCTGGACTTGAAGCCTTCCCCATTACATTCTACTGTTTGATAGTGTACCTGGTATTTAACACCTTTTAGAAAGGCGAATTTTGTCTGTCTAACTGTAAGTCGTATTCTCTATATCATTGCTCACACCGGCGCAAAGACCCCTCTCCCCCCCCCCCCCCCCCCCCCCCCCTTCCTCTCTCATACCGTGAACCAAGCCCTGTTTCTCTATCCCTCCCAAATTTCTCCCCCGCAAAAAGATCTTATCTCCCAAACACAGCCATCAGATCATAAACGAGCGTAGGTTCAAATTAACTCTCTACGGCCCAGAGACGCCCGCCTCACGGCAGTGAACGTGCGGTGTCACATGTTCACTACCAGCCCCGAAGAGATCGGGTTCTGCAGCGGGGATTACGTTCACAGCTGACAGCGAGGGTTCAGGCTGGCCCAGCGGATAGACCATGTCGGTTCTGGCAGATTAATTGGGCGTTTAATTCCCCGGATCTGATGTCAGCGGCTCGCGTGCAAGCTAGGAGCGTTACAGCGAGGTGCACGTGTAGTGCTGTGAGCTGCCGGCTGTGCCAGGGATCAGTGTTGTACAGTGTGCTAGGCGGTGGGGGGTGGGGTGGGGGGGGGGGGGGGGGGGGGGGGGGGAGGGGGTGGTGGTATAGGTGGACACCCAAAGCGGGATAGCTTTGTTGTTGTTGTTGTTGTGCGTTCCCCAGGTTAACACTTTGGGGGTCAGTCACCCAGAATGTGCACTTTGACTCACTATATCCCACCTGGGAATCCCTGTGAGTTTGAAATTGCGAACTGAATGAGAAGTTTGCGTGTGTGACTGTTTTTTAAGTACCTTGCCGCATAGGTAGACATACTCCGCCTTCAGAGGATTTTTTTTTCTCTTTTAAAGGAGAGTGCAGATTGTTATGTCAAGAGCTTGTCATGGCTGAAGGCAATCTCAACACAACATTACCATTTTTACAACATAACAATATTTTTAGTGTAGGCCTTGGCAATTAGCTGACATCAACAACTGACACAGCTTTTGGGCCCGGATAGCTTTGAGGTAGAGGGAGGTTTTGGCTGGCATCACACCAGTTCATGTTGGAGGGACAGATGGGTCGTTAGGATGACAGGCTTCACATTTTTGTATCAATCGTCATGAACGTAAAGGGCTTGGGTTTGAATCTTAGTGGATCCTATCTTGAGTTATTTTGTGTGGAGATTTTTTTACCGTACCTGAGGTCAGTCATGTGCAGACCTGCCAGTGGTTTATGCTTTTTTTTTTTAGTAGAGAAACACGTGTAGATCCTCAGGTTCAGGACTTTTTGTTTCTGTCAGCATTCAATAAATTGTGGAAAAATAAAAATTGAACCCCACCCCCCAACCAAATGAAACTAAAGGGCCACGACGGTGGTTGAGTTGATTGCGCCTTATCAACCATGCTAACATGAAGGAATGGTTATTGGATTTAAACTTGAACGAAATTAGCAAGTTTTGTTTTAAAACACATGAGATACCCTTCGGGCGCAATATATTTGATACACAGCAGATGCCCACATGAATGCACGCTCGTGAACATATGAATGAAAGTGTGCCACGAGCACGCACGCACACACACACACACACACACACACACACACACACACACACACACACACACACACACACACACACACACACACACACACACACACACACACACACACACACACACACAAACACACACACACATACACACACATGTCTGCGCGCATAATTTCAAACCATACGCTCGCCCCCCTAAACACACCCTCATAAACAAACGAGAAGTTGTGCCCAGCTGACTATAAAATCTGACACCCGAGTATAAGGATGCTTGAAGGATAGGGGGCAGCGGTGATGATGATGCTGGTAATAGTCCGAGTGGTGTCCAGTTTGGCTTTTAGATAATAACTCATTTCCACTGTGATAGGGTTGCCCTGCCTTTCACGAACATTTACTCCGGTGTCAACCAGGCCCGAGGAAAACAGACACCTGCTGTACCAGTGAGGTGATTCAACAAGCACTTCAGGACATTCGTCTGTGGAACATAAAGTCATTCTATTTCAGTTCAGAATACAATGTTAGCAAGGAGCCGAGGGGAATAAAAACAACAACAAACTAAAAATCTAAACGTGATAGATCATGATGGAGAGATTCGAACCCTATGTCATTTTAGTGAAATACTTAAAACTATACCACTTGTGTGTGTGCTGTGCTGTGCTAGGCTGTGTGTGTGTGTGTGTGTGTGTGTGTGTGTGTGTGTGTGTGTGTGTGTGTGTGTGTGTGTGTGTGTGTGTGCGTGCGCGGGGAGGGGGATGGTGAATGGAGTGAATACCAACCTTAACTCCAGGACAAACAAATTATCCTCATGAACAAACACCCCGGGAGAGACTAGAACCTGCGCCAGGTGATGATGATGAAGTGGACAGTTTAACCACTAGACCTCCTGTTCACCCTGAAGCCCATTATATGTGACGTCATCTCAGAGTCCTCCATCAGAGACCAGATTACAGCAGCCCATTCGTCAGGCTTACGGTGGGTCACGTCACTCGTGACGTCAATGGACACCCCCTCAGTGTAGAGGCTTTGCTCTCAAGGAGGATGGATGAGGCTGAAATAAAGGGAGCATTCTTAGCCTATGGTTTGCATGTTTAGGAGTTGGATGTTCAAACCCCATCGTAGTAGTCCATCTTTCTTAGGCTATGGTTTGGTGGCTGAGGGGTTGGCAGTTCAAGTCCCATCGCAGTCAGTGTTTTTATTCCCAATAGTCGATCTTGGATGATGGTATGGGTGCCAGTGTGAAAGAACCGGACACTGCACTGTGGTTGTTCACACATTGGATTCCTCGCTGGTGAGTTATGGGTTTGAATCTCACTAAAGTCATCAAGTGGTTTCTACCGAGACACACACAGAGAGGGAGAGAGAGAGAGGGAGAGAGAGAGAGATAGAGAGAGAGAGAGATAGAGAGAGAGAGAGAGAGAGAGAGAGAGAGAGAGAGAGAGAGAGAGAGAGAGAGAGGAGAGAGAGGAGAGAGCGAGCGTGCTATAAGCTCAATGGAAAGACTGGGACCACACAATCGATCATCATCGATTTCTACGTCCTCTTCTTCTTCGAGTGGCCAGACAGCAGCTATTGTCCGTGATATGAGCGAAAAAGTGTTTGCTGCCGTTAAGCGCCTGACAAGTCAGGCCCAGCGCATCCGAGTTCGGCATGGTCAATTTTATGGATGTGATTTTGAAGTGTTGCTTAGATTACCTGACCAAGACTGCAGGTGTCTGTTTCTCGCAGTCCTGCTGACGTTTGGATGAATCATGATTGGAAGCATACTTTTTCTTATAAACTGCTACATTCTTAAAACAAGCACAGCAAACCAACCAACCAGCCAACCAACCAACCAACCAACCAACCAACCAACCAACCAACCAACCAACCAACCAACCAACCAACCAACCAACCAACAAACCAACCAACCAACCAACAAACCAACCAACCAACCAACCAACCAACCAATCAACCAACCAACCAACCAACCAGCCAACCAACCAATCAACCAACCAACCAAACAAAACGTGCAAAATCTTCACAAACATCATTACGTGAAACATTCTCGCCAAATCCAATATCTATTTCACCATTTCAGTAAGGAACTATCTGTTTATGGGTTCATCACAAACTACTTTCCAAGGGACTCCATCTTTCAGCAGAGGACTGACCACAAAGAAATATTTCCTATGAGCTGACCGGTGAACTGACCAGAACTGAAGGCATGGATTTGAATCTTTGACGGAGTTTCTGTTTAAGGGTGGGTTTCGTTCATTGTTTGTGTTGTTGTTATTATAATAATAATAATAATAATGTATGGAATTTATATAGCGCTGAATCTTGTAAAGCAACAAATCAAAGCGCTCAGATTTTATTTCATACCACTTTAAGTCACGGCAGATTTCTCTCCGTGAAATTCGGGCTGCTCTCCCCGGGGAGAGCGGGAGAACGCGTCGCCACTTAGCGCTGCGCCACCCTTTCACCCTTTTTTAAAATTTTTTTTATTATTTTTTTTTTTTTAATTGTTATTGTTGTTGTTTTAGCTAACACTGGTACTGATCCTACTCCACTGAAAGTCCTTCGGATAAGACTGTAAGCCGAAGTCTGGTGTGCAAGCACATGCAGAACATCTTGTGCACACATCCAAACCCCATATTATACCTTTCCTAGGAAAGCAACCCAGTTATGGTCGGTGGCATGGATGACGCCGACATACCCAGCATGCATCCTGCTACCTGGATAGGAATGGACTTCGCTAGGTTCAACCTGGCCACGACACACAGCCTGAAAAAAAATCTCATAGCAGTACCCCAACGACTCCTCAAGGAGTTGAGGGAGAAGTCACACCACGTCAGGAGGGAGTATAGTGTAACCTGGCAAGGAAGTGGACGTGCTTTCTTTCTCTGTTACCAACTCCATGACGATAGTTTAACATTCCTGCAGCTTTTTAGGCGGATCTTCTACTTTGTTATATGAGAGAGTGATAGAAAAGAGGACATTTCTAGCACAGAATTTTCCAGAAGGTGAGGGATGCTATTTATACTTACAGAACCAATGGGCATTCCAACTGGGATATAAAAAATAGGTTTATTGTCCATTATTCTAGATGTTTTTCTTTGTGTGTGTGTGTGTGTGTGTGTGTGTGTGTGTGTTGCTAAATGCTTCTCACGTAGGACAAGGGTCTTAGGCTTGTAGAGCAGGGCATAGCAAGGTGGTAGTTGTCACCTTGTCTGTCGTGGCACTCAAGGCAAAGCGGTCAACGACCTCACTGGGTTGAATGGCGACCTGACCTGGAATTGTGGAAAAAAACTATACTGTGGTTGTCATCCTGGTTTAGGATGATGATGATGACATACGGATCATGACATTCTAGAAGCAGGGCGAGGGGAGGTATGTGTGTGTGTGTGTGTGTGTGTGTGTGTGTGTGTGTGTGTGTGTGTGTGTGTGTGTGTGTGTGTGTGTGAGTGAGTGTTTGTGTATGTGTCAAGTCAAATAAAGTCAAGTCAAAATTTTATTTCCAGATGGTACATTGAATAAGTAATGGATTTGCTTTGTGTGTGTGTGTGTGTGTGTGTGTGTGTGTGTGTGTGTGTGTGTGGTGTATGTGTGTGTGTGTATGTGTGTGTGTATGTGTGTGTGCGCGCGTGCGTGTGGGGTAGAGAGAGGGGCACGAGACGGGAGCAATTCTTTTTAAATTTTTTTTCTTCAAATTTTATATTTTTCATGCATATCTATAAGTAACAAAAAAAATCGTTTAATTGAGATTCTATTACTGTTTTGTGCTTTTGTGTGATAATTGTATCATTTATTTATAAACTATAGTTATGATTGCATCTTTCTTTCTTGTTTGTTTTCGTGCGATGCGAAGAACTGCAAAGAAAAATAATTGCGAAGAAAAATTTTCGAAGAAAAATTTTCGAAGAAAAATTGCGAAGATGCAGCAGAATTGTTAAGAAGAAGAGTTGCAGAGAAGAGGAAGAATTGCAAAGAAGAAGAAAAAGAAGAAAGAGGAGAAGGAGGAGGAGGAGGAGTAGACGAAGAAGAATTGTGAAGAAAAAGAAGACTGCAAAGAAAAAGAATGGAAAAGGAAAAGAACTACGAAGAAGAAGAATACGAAGAAGAAAAATTGCGAAGAATAATAATTGAGAAGAATTGCGAAGAAGAAGAACACCAACAACAACTATTGCGAAGAAGAATTGCAAAGAACTGCAAAGAAGAATTGCAAAGAAAAAGAAGACTAAGGAGAGGAAGAAGACGAATTGTGAAGAAGAAGAATTGCAAAGAAGAATTATAAAGACGAGGAATTGTGAAGAGAAATTGCAATGAAGAACTGCAAAGAAGAATTGCAAAGAAAAAGAAGACTGCAAAGAAGAATTGCAAAGCAAAAGAATACTGCAAAGAAGAATTGCAAAGAAAAAGAAGATTGTGAAGAAGAACTGCAAAGAAAAAGAAGACTGTGAAGAAGAAGAATTGCAGAGAAGAAGAATTGCGAAGAATTGCAAAGACGAAGAATTTGCGAAGAAAAAGAAGACTAAGAAGAATTGCGAAGAAGAAGAATTGCGAAGAAGAATTGCAAGGAAGAAGAACTGCAAAGAAGAATTGCAAAGAAGAAGAATTTGCAAATAAAAAGAAGACAACAAAGAAGAATTGCAAAGAAGAAGAAGAATTGCAAAGAAGAACTGCAAAGAATTGCAAAGATAAAGAAGACTGCGAAGAAGAAGACTTGCGAAGAAGAAAAATTGCAAAGAAGAATTTGCGAAGAAAAAGAAGACTGCAAAGAAGAATTGCAACGAAAAAGAAGACTGCAAAGAAGAAGAATTGCGAAGGAAAAGAATTGCAAAGAAGAAGAAGAAGAAGACTGCAAAAAAAAAAAAGACTGCAAAGAAGAAGAACAACAAGAAGAACAAAACCAAGAAGAAAACAAACAAACCAACCAACAAACCAACCAACCAACCAACCAACCAAATCAAAGCAACAAACAGAGAAAGACAAGACAAAGCCAGGCCCCTCCAGCAGGGTACAAACTCGTACAGAGGAATCAACGTCAGCGAGGCCTGGTGCTGTGCCCTTCTTTACAGCCCTGCCACAAAGGGCTGCCCAATAAACACCGACGCCTCGGGTACCCCTTAAACACAGCACCTTGAAACAGTAGAAAGAGCCTTCAGTGCAAGCCAGTTTTCGCAAGGCCTTAAAGATGCTTTTGAATGTCGATTTAAACCGCTTGAAGACATATATCTAGAAAACACACACACGCACACACACACACACACACGCGCGCGCGCGCGCGCACACACAAACACACGCACGCACGCACGCGCACGTACACGAGTACGCACGCATGCGCGCGCGCGCGCGCACGCACAGGTGGAGGAAGGGAGGGAGGGAAAAGATTTTGTGGAAAAGTCGACAGTGGGAAGGATTTGGAGATGGTATATATGCCTTTTTTTCAGAAGAAAAGGTGTGTGTGTGTGTGTGTGTGTGTGTGTGTGTGTGTAGTGTAGTGTAGTGCTGTGCAGAGCAGTTCAATGTAGTGTAGTGTAGTATAGTGCAGTGTAGTGTAGTGTAGTGTAGTGTAGCGCAGGTAAGCGCAATGCAGTATAGTGGAGTGCAGTGCAGTGTATTGTAGTGCAGTACAGCGCAGTGCAGGTGAGTGTAGTGTAGTGTATTGTAGTTTAGTGCAGTGCAGTGTGTGTTTAGTGTGGTGCAGTGTAGAGTAGTGTAGTGTAGTGATGTGTAGTGTAGTTTAGTGTAGCATAGTGTAGTGTGGTGTAGTGTAGTGCAGTGTAGTATAGTGCAGTGGAGATCAGTGCAGTGCAGTGCAGTGCAGTGAAGAGTAGTGTAGTGTAGTGTAGTGTAGAGTAGTGTAGTGTAGTGTAGCATAGTATAGTTTAGTGCAGTGCAGTGCAGAGTAGTGGAGTGGAGTGTAATGTAGAGCAATGTGGCATGACGCTCGAGGCAGCCAAGGCACCGATTTCTCCATGTTCTCTCTTCAGCCAGTCGACTGGGGCAGTGGTGGAGTCTGCTGCACACGGCAACACTTTCTCTGCTCTAGCTGACGCCAGCCCATATGCGTATCATGCTGGTCCATTCTTTATGCGTATCATGCTGGTCCATACTTTATGCCTATCACGCAGGTCCATACTTTATGCGTATCATGCTGGTCCATACTTTATGCGTTTAATGCTGGTCCATACTTTGCTTCCTGTGCTCGTCACTTTTTTTCCAAAAGAAAACCTGATGAAAAACAGCAGATGAGACTATAAACCGAGGCCCCGTGTGCGAACGCACGCAGAACATCTTGCGCACACGTTAAATCCTGTTCCGCTTTTCGTAAGAGTGGGCCATTGTCTGCCGGTGGGAACAGACGTTTGATTTTACAGAACCGCACACACACGGGGACTCGTCGTAAAAAAGCACATAAGTGCTTATTCCATTATCCTCGATATAAAAGAATAAATTTTAAATTTAGTCTAGGAAGAGAGATGTGCAGGTTAGATATTTCCCCTTGTGCCCTGAAGTCGCAATATAGCTGCCTTAATGGTGGGTTAACCCCCCCCCCCCCCCCCCCCCCCCAGGTGTACAGTTAAAGTCTCAGCATTGGTGAACCTCAGACTTCTAGCGAGAAACCAAAAGATAATCCCTCTTGAAGAAGGCTTTTCCTCCATCAACTAAACGGAAGACATAAGAAAAAGAATTGCAAGGAAGAAGAATTGCAAAGAAGAAGAATTGCAGAGAAGAAGAATTGCTAAGAAGAAGAATTGCTAATAAGAAGAATTGCTAAGAAGAAGAATTGCAAGGAAGAAGAATTGCAGAGAAGAAGAATTGCGAAGAAGAAGAATTGCGAAGCAGAACTGCAAAGAATTACGAAGTATGGCAAAGAAGAAAAGAATTGCGAAGAAGAAGAAGAAGAAGAAGAAGAAGAAGAAGAAGAATTACAACCGTATTCCTTCTTTTGCATTCAAGTTTCTTCAATTAGATTTCTTTGTAGAATAGCTTATATGCATGCATAGAAAAAGGTGCAATTAAAATCTCTAAAAAAGAAAAAAAGTACACACCCACCTGCACATCAAATCTTAACACAAAAGCAACTGCAACAAAGCAGAAACCAACCAACTATCCAATTAACCAACTAACCAAGCAACCAACACACACACACACACACACACACACACACACACACACACACACACACACACACACACACACACACACACACACACACACACACACAACACACACGCGAACATAAAATGAAACGTACGAAAAAAAACCCACCCACCCCAAACCAAATAATACAAAAATAAAAACAAACCTAAAATAAAACAACACAAAGCAAGAACAACCTTTAAGGGCCACTAAAACATCTTGGACAAAACCCACACGCAAACAAATACACAAACAAAGAAAGACAACCAAAGAAAGAGACAAACAAACAAAACAAAACAAAAGCAAACCAAAACGAAGAAAAAAGAAAAAAAAAATGATAGCAAAGGGCTGTAACTGAGGGCTGTACCACTGTTAATGAAGGTGATGCCCCTTCATTCCTTCTGCTCTCTGTCTCTCTCTGTGTCTCTCTCTGTTCCACACACACACACACACACTTACACACACACACACACACTTACACACACACACTTACAAACAAACACACAACACACACACACAACACGCACACTACATCACACACACACACAACACACACACACACACACACTTACCCCCCCCCCCCCTCCCCACCCACCCACACACACAAACACACAAAACACTCACAACACACTTACACACAACACACACACACACACACACACACACACACACTACGCGCATTACGTGACTCGTGCCCAACGTGAGGAGCTCATGCATACTGATGAGCAGCCACCGACACAGGCTGCCGAAGTCACAACGACGTTAAATACCCTGCACCTGTTGCTCAGGGCGACGTTAAACACCATGCACCTGTGGTGAGGCCACCACCTCCCTGTCTTTGAATTTTCTTGAAAAAAAAATCTGTTCTTTGGTATTTTAAAATTTTATCCAAAAAAAAAAATCTCTTTTGTCTTCTTCGATTTTTTTTTGTTCTGTTAATTCCAGTTCTTCAGTTTTGTTTCTTTATCGATGTTTTGTTTCTTGTTTTTTTCTTCTTACCGTTAATTCCGGTTTTTACCTCCCTTCTTTGTTTGTTTGTTTGTTTTCGTTCTTTTAATTTTTCCTTTCTGTCTTTCATTTTTTTCTTTCAATTTTTCTTTCTTTCTTTATTTCTTTCTTTCTGTCTGTCTGTCTCTCTTTCTTTCTTTCTGTCTTATCTGTGTTTCAATTTTTACCAGTTTTACTTTTCTTTTTCTGGGCTTTCTTCGTTTCCTTGTTCAGTTCTTTCTTTAATCCCGTTCTTTGTCCATCCCCGTCTCTCTTTCTTTGGCAGTTTTGGCTTTTGCTTTTACATGCATTAATTATTTTGTTTTTTTGTTTCGGTCTTTCTGTTTTATTCCACCCTTTAATCATATGCTCTCTCTCTCCTCCCTCCCTCTCTCCCCCCCCCACCCTCTCTCTCTCTCTCGCCATTGTCTTCTGTTGTTCTGAAATTTGGGGCTTGGATGCAAGCAGCCACACAAAAAGAGTCAGTGTATCTATGTGGTTTGGAGCAATTTTTAGGAGTTGATTAACGACCATCAAATGACCTTGAATACAGACAAACAAATAGATATCTTCTTACAATTAATTCTGCTGTAAGATGTGTTAGGTATTGGTTTACATTTTTGAATATGGAAGAGCACAGACTACCTTTCAAATGTTATAGTTTGCTTTTTGATTTAGATGCAAAGGGGAAAAAACCATGGACCACACAAATACGCACTTGTTTATTCAAATATGGCTTTGAATATATCTGGTAAATTCAAGGTGTTGGAAATCTAAAAGAGTTTATTGCTGTTTTAAGACAAAGATTGATTGATTATAATCGACAACGATGAAACGATCATCTAGAATCTAGTGATAGATTTAGAACTTACACACAACTTATTTACATGCTTACATGACATAAAATGTTAGCTAAAACTTGGAATGGACATGCATTTTTAAAAAGAGTTAAAATGGCTAGATTCAGCCGAGGTGTGTCAGATATAAACGTTCATAAACTTAGATACAGAATGCGTAGTGAATATGATACAACATGCACTTTGGTGAATGAAGCAACAGAGGATGAAGTGCACTTTTGGTTTTAGGTTATCCTGACATCAAGCGAAAATATATCCCAGCAAAATTTTCCAGCCAGCCTAATGCATTGACTTGGTTTGCTCCTAGGATGTCGTAATCCTAACATCATTAGCAATTTAGCTTTATATAAATTTTTTTAGGTAAAGCCTTTAGAGTAAGAGTCATAATTATGTTATAAGGTTTCTCCCACTGTGGATTTGTTTGCATTTGTTTGTTAAAAGCTATACTTCACTGTGTATTCCTATCTATCTATCTATCTTCTCTCCTCTCTCTCTCTCTCTCTCTCTCTCTCTCTCTCTCTCTCTCTCTCTCTCTCTCTCTCTCTCTCTCTCTCTCTCTCTTCTCTCTCTGTCTGCCTGCCTGTCTTTCTGTCTGTGTACGTATTATTTTTCTTTCTTTCATATCTGTCCATAGTTTTACAGCTTCTTAGTTTTATAGCTTTTTTTGAATTTTTTCTTGAATTTTTTTCGGCAGGGGGGGGGGGGGGGGTGAGGATTTACAATTCTCTTCTTTCTTCTATCTTTTCTTATCTCTTCCTTTTTCTTTCTTCCTTTCTTTCTTTCTTCCTTCCTTCCTTCCTGTCTTTTTCTTTCTTTCCTGTCTTTCTTTCTCTCTGTTTGTCAGTTTGTGTAGTTGTACGTTTGAACAATTGTACGTTTTTCTCATTTCCGCTTTCTTATATTCAGCAAATTTTGTTTTATTGTGTATATTTTTCTTTCTCTTCCCCCCCCCCCTTCTTTGTGTCTACCTAATAATATAATAATAATGGTATATTATTTGTTTTTTTTTAAATTTTCTTTTTTTCTTTTTTGCTTTTTGTCCCATCTGTGTGTCAGTTTCTTGTCTTCCTTCCTTTCTTCTTTACCTTAAAAAAATTATTTGAATTTTTTTTTGGGGGGTGGGGGGTGGGGGTGGCGGGTGGTGGTGGTGGTGGGGGTGGTGGTGGTTCCCTCCCTTTCCTTCTTTCTTTTCTTCTTTGTTTTGTTTTTCTGTCTGCCTGTCTTCGTTTTATTTCTTGTTTGTTTGCCTGTCTTAGCAGTTTCTTTCGTTTCTTAATTCTGCCACTGTTTTTGGTTTTTCTTTTCTTTCTTTTTATTTATATCTCAAGGCATTTAACCAATTATTTTCTTTCCTTTTCTTCGTTCTTCTATTGTTGTCGTTTTCCTCTCTTCTGTCTTTTGTTTGTTTGTTTGTTTCGTTTTTTTTTCTTTCTTTCTCTCTTTGTGGCTATTTTGGAGAGTTAATTTTTTGGGGGTTAGGTTTAGCTTTTTTCGTTATTTTTTTCTTTGCTCGTGACAGTATTATTTCTTGATTTTTTTTTTGGGGGGGGGGAGGGGTGGTTGCTTAATTGGTTGCTGTTGTTTTCTTTTTTAAAAGTTTGTTTTATTTCTGCTTTTCGTTCAGTTTGTTCCTGTTTTCCACGTTTTGATATTATCAAGAATTGTTATATTAAAGATTTGCGAGGATTTTTCCACCTGGGGTTAGCATTCATACTAGCTCCTCTCTTTCGAAAGCTCTTTGGCTGAAACTATAAACCGAGTCCCTTATGAAAACACACGCAGAACGTCTTACGTACGTTAAAGCACCATCCACCGTTTGCAGAACTGACCTCTTATAGCAGGGTGCATGCACGACACGATCATATCCAGCATACATTCAGCTTACTGGAGAAGGGACAGGCACCGCCAGGTTCAACTTGCCCACGGCAAACTGCGTGAAAAAAAAGTGGAAAATAACTGCATGGCCCCAATGACTCCTCAAGGAGCTATGTGAGAAGTCAGGCCAAGTCATAATAATAATAATAATATATGGAATTGATATAGCGCTGAATCTTGTAAAACAAACAAGTCATGTGACGGTCGAGGCTTCATTTTGTGTGTAAACACCCTCAGCTCAACTCTGACCTCTGAACTTGTGCACTTTTGTGTAGATGCACACTATAGTTTTGTTTTGTTTTGTTTTTATCCCCTTGTTATCTTCTTGTTGTGTCTTCTTCCTTCTTTCCATCACAACATTGGTTTTGTTAATCTGTGTATTTTGATGGCATTTTGTATTATTAACTCTCTTCGTATTGATGATGATGATGGTGATGCTGATGCTGCTGACGACAACGACAGCGACGACGACGTCGACGACGACGACGACGACGACGATGATGATGATGATGATGATGAAGAATTGTAAATAGTTGTGAAGAAAAAGAAGAAGAGGAAGAATTGCAAAAAAAGAAGGAAAACTTGCAAATGAGAGAGAGAGAGAGAGAGAGAGAGAGAGAGAGAGAGAGAGTATTTGTGTTGTGTGTGTGTGTTCTTTGCAAGACTTTCACTCTGGCATCACTAGACAATGTCAGCAGAAGCAATTTTTGGTAAGGAAACAAAGGAAGAAGAAAATAAAGGAGAAAGAGTTTTTAAAACGAAGGGAAGGGGACTGAAAAGAAAACAATAATATAATTATACCTTACTTCGTAATTTTGTTTTTGCGTTGGTGAATTCTAATTCATTATTTCTCCTCTGTGTGTGTGTGTTTTATTTATTTTTTATTTTATTCTTTTATATCGAGGATAATGGAACAAGCACTTATGTGCTTTTTTACATCCAGTTTCCCCTGTGTGTGTGTATGTGTGTGTGTGTTAACGTGTATGTGTGTGTGTGCGCGTGCAGGCTTGCATGCTTGTGTGTGTGCGTGCATGCTTGTGTGTGTGCGTGCGTGCGTGCATGTACATGTGTGTGTGTGTTACAACGTGCATGTTTGTGCTTGTATCTGTCAGTCTTGCATTGGAAAGTATATATGAGAAAGAATAATGTACCTGTGCTTGCTTCTATGCAGTCATGCTCGAAATGTTATCAAAATATATTTGTTATTAATCAGAGAGTGCAGAAGGCTGATGAACTGCTGTAACACATTGACTTCTATCCAAACCCCATTCATCATCACCATCATCATATCATCATCATCATCGTCGTCGTCAACATCATCATCACCACCACCACCACCACCACCACCACCACCACACATCATCATCATCATCATCATCATCATCATCATCATCATCATCATTGTCGTCGTCGTCATCGTCGTCGTCATCTGACTTATATCCAAACCCCATTCATCATCATCATCATCATCATCATCATATCATCATCATCTGACTTCTATCCAAACCACATTTATCATCGTCATCATCGTCAACATCATCATCATCATCATCGTCGTCGTCATCGTCGTCGTCATCATCATCTGACTTCTATCCAAACCACATTTATCATCGTCATCGTCCTCGTCATTGTCATCATCATCGTCATCGTCATCTGACTTCTATCCAATCCCATTTTTTTATCATCGTCATCGTCGTCGTCCTCCTCCTCCTCCTCATCGTCATCGTTGTCGTCTCCATCATCATCATCATCATCATCGTCGTCGTCGTTGTCGTCGTCCTCCTCCTCATCATAGGCTGCAGTACAGCTGGCTGGTAACACTGCGTGTGTGTGTGTGTGTGTGTGTGTGTGTGTGTGTGTGTGTGTGTGTGTGTGTGTGTGTGTGTGTGTGTGTGTGTGTGTGCAAACCTTTCCCTTCCTCCCAGTAATAGCAATCATGGTTAACAGCAGTCTGCACTTCCTCACACCCCCCCCCCCTCCTACTCCCCCATCCCCTCTCCTGCTTGGACCATTGTCGGCCACCTGCTGTGTTCTGACTGACTGTATGCAGAAGGAACAACATGCAGCAGCAGCAATGGCTTCTCCTGTCCCTGGACTGAATTCACCTTCTGGTAACCCCCCATGTTGCTCACTGTTGAAAACACCTAATAACAGCTTTCAGGTGTGAAGACTTTTCTTCCTGTCTGCTCTTCCTTGGGAGTTCACGTCAGGGGTGTGTGTGCACCTCATTAAAGCGTGCTACTCTTTTTCATGTGAGATTGGTTTTTTTGGTCCTGAATGTAAATGTATTAACAGTTTTCTCTCAAGTTCTCTTCTCTTTCTTTTTCCATTCTTTTGGTAGAGCTCTGAGGTTCACCAATGGTGAGATTTTTGTGTATGTGTCTGTTTCCCATTTTTAGGCAGCTGCATTCCAACTCTGGGGATTATAGAAAGACGAAAAAAAGAGGATTTCTTGGAATTTTTTCATTACATATTGTTGCATATAGAAAATCTCACCATTGGTGGACCTTGAAGATGTAGTGAAGCAACGAAAAAACAAGTCAACATTGATCTCTCAGTTCTCTCACATTAACAGGAGCTAAAATAACCCCTAGAGTTTCTTTTCAAAAGAAAAACATAAGCAGCACCATGCTCTCATATTGGCAGTAGTATTCATTTCCTTGCATAGAGAAAACCCAAAAGAAAAGTGACCATAACATTGGCTTCAGTCTAAACTGCACCATTCTAACCATGGAGTATTTGTCAGCCTGACTAGAGCACACACACACACACACACACACACACACACACACACACACACACACACACACACACACACACACACAGGTGCTGGTGAGTAGAGTGCATTACAGGATAGTGTTTGTACTTGAACCTCATAACTGTTGTTGTTACAAAGCTGTCAAAACTCTCCACTTCCTTTCCGGCCCACACCCCTGCTGTAAACTTTCCTCCCTGCTTGTCTGCTTCCCTGTGGCTGCTAAATTATTTCCACCATCTACTAGACCTTGAGTGCAGGCCTGGGTGCTAGTGTTTTGGCTGAAATGATAAATCAAGGTCTGGTATGCAACTTGTATTCAGTTCATGTAAAAGAATCCAAAGCAAGGGGATATTTCTCCCCGGCAACATTCTGTAGAAACAAATCACTCTAATAGGGAAACAACTACGCTTGCCAACAGGAAAATACCCCAAAAATATGGGTGGTGCTGCTCTAGTGGTGAGATACTCGCCCTAGGGGTAGTAGCCTGAATTTCATGCAGATAAATCTGTCGTTACTAAAAGTACTATACAATAGGGTATTTCAGATTCTGACAGTTTTGTTTGTAAAGCCAAAAGCCAATTTCAGTATGTTGTCACACACTAATATAGCCAATATTATTCATTTCCATATCTGGGGGAAAAACAAGTTTCAATTGACATGCCTCTAAACCCACACTCACAACCATAAATTATAGGATATGGATTTGCCTCCAACACACACCCACATGCACACACATACACACACACCACACACACACACACACACACACACACACACACACACACACACACACACACACAGAGGTGTGCTATCCTGTAAAATTAACCATGAATGCGCCCTTGCCTTTTCTCTTTAACATGAATTTGGAAGAGGCCACAGATCTGGTAGAACTCTGCACTCTCTGACCCCCAGTACATGGCTTTTTTCACTTCAGGACACTAGTGTTGCCCTCTGCTGTGACCTAGCTGTATGTATGCATTGAAAAAGGAACAACACACAGCAGGGATATGTTAACCCTGTGTCCTCTGAAGTAGATTTACCTCTATAAGTCAGCATTGCAAGCACCTAACAATTTTTTCTTTTGGTATTTGCTGGTTTTTATTATTATTAAAAAAAAGGCCCCCTGTATAAAATTGTTGCCTGTTGAGTCATTAGGGAAGGATTCATGTTTTGTTGAGGTTATTTTTAACGTTTTCTTTTTCTATACTGAACAGTTATTGGGAACCAAATATGGGCTAGATGAGGTATGGGAGATTGTAACAATTAGGTTTAGAAAGCAGACACAAAAATGATTTATTCTCTTCCCTTCATGGAGAAAAATAGAAGATACCCTTCCCCCAGTGTGGTTGACAGTAAAGAAATCAGTACAAAGCATGCCTGTACTTCCATATAAATATCTATATACAGCGCTACATCTCCACTTCCACTTGGTTATTGGGGTGGCCTCACAGCTGCCTGAATCATGCACTTCCTCACTCACCCTATAACAGGACGACTTCCCCCTACTCACCACCCTCCATCCATCTGCTGTCATCACTGAAGATGAAACAAATGACAGCACAGTGTTGGCTTCCTGTGCCTCCACACATAACAGTTACACAACAGTGACCTTTATTCTACTGCAGCTTGCATCCCAGCAAGCTCTACATAAGACTGTATTTTATCAGCATCAGCATCAGCAGTCCTTTAACCAAGATGACTGTCCAGGGGATACGCAGGATGTGTTGGTTGACAGTAGACTCCAGGCTGATCTGTCTTCAGCATTTCACAGCAACAGGGCCACATCAAGGCTGGTCCAATATTTTATACATTCACTTTCTATCCAGACAACATACATCATTACCAGATGGTATTATAAGCTTCAATATAGCTGGCTGGTAACAGTGGGCATGTATGTGTGCAAACCTTTCCCTTCCTCCCAATAATTGCAATCAGAGCCAACAACAGTCTGCACTTCCTCACCCCCCCTACCCTTGCTGCATGCCCTCCTTCCCTCCCCTCTCCCGCCTGGACCATTGTCGGCCCCCTGCTGGGGTCTGACTGACTGTATAAAGAAAAAACATGCAGCAGCAATGGCTTCTCCTGTCCCTGCACTGAATTCACCTTCTGGTAACGCCCATGTGCTCACTGTTGAAAACACCTAATAACAGCTTTCAGGTGTGAAGACTTTTCTTCCTGTCTGCTCTTCCTTGGGAGTTCACATCAGGGGTGTGTGCACCTCATTAAAGTGTGCTACTCTTTTTCATGTGAGCCAGGTTTTTTAGGGTCCTGAATGTGAATGTGTATGAGTTTTCTCTCAAGTTCTCTTCTCTTTCTTTTTCCATTCCTTGGGTAGAGCTCTGAGGTTCACCAGTGGTGAGATTTTTGTGTATGTGACTGTTTCCCCTATTTAGGCAGCTGCATTCCAACTCTGGGGATTATAGAAAGAAGAAAAAAAGAGGATTTTTTGGACATTTTTACATTACATATTGTCGCATATAGAAAATCTCACTATTGGTGGACCTTGAAGATGTAGCGAAGGAACGAAAAACAAGTCAACATTGATCTCTCAGTTCTCTCACATTAACAGTAGCTAAAATAACCCCTAGAGTTTCTTTTCAAAAGAAAAACATAAGTCTGAATTTCATGCAGATAAATCTGTCGTTACTAAAAGTACTATACAATAGGGTATTTTAGATTCTGACAGTTTTGTTTGTAAAGCCAAAAGCCAATTTCAGTATGTTGTCACACACTAATATAGCCAATATTATTCATTTCTATATCTGGGGGAAAAACAAGTTTCAATTGACATGCCTCTAACCACACTCACTACCATAAATTATGGGATATGGATTTGACCCAACACTCCGCAACACAGAACAACACACAACCAACAAAACCCAAAAACGGGCACCCAAACACACATATGTCGTTACTAAAATACATACATAGGTTTTTAGATTCTGACAGTTGTTGTAACCACATTCATGTCACACACAATACATTATTCATTCAGGACAAGTTTCATTGACATGCCTAAACCCCACCACAACACACAACCACAGCAGGGTGTGCTATCCTGTAAAATTAACCATGAATGCACTCTTGCCTTTTCTCTTTAACATGAATTTGGAAGAGGCCACAGATCTGGTAGAACTCTGCACTCTCTGACCCCCAGTACATGGCTTCTTTCACTTCAGGACACTAGTGTTGCCCTCTGCTGTGACCTAGCTGTATGTATGCATTGAAAAAGGAACAACACACAGCAGGGATATGTTAACCCTGTGTCCTCTGAAGTAGATTTACCTCTATAAGTCAGCATTGCAAGAACCTAACAATTTTTTCTTTTGGTATTTGCTGGTTTTTATTATTATTAAAAAAAGGCCCCCTGTATAAAATTGTTGCCTGTTGAGTCATTAGGGAAGGATTCATGTTTTGTTGAGGTTATTTTTAACGTTTTCGTTTTCTATACTGAACAGTTATTGGGAACCAAATATGGGCTAGATGAGGTATGGGAGATTGTAACAATTAGGTTTAGAAAGCAGACACAAAAATGATTTATTCTCTTCCCTTCATGGAGAAAAATAGAAGATACCCTTCCCCCAGTGTGGTTGATAGTAAAGAAATCAGTACAAAGCATGCCTGTGCTTCCATATAAATATCTATATACAGCGCTACATCTCCACTTCCACTTGGTTATTGGGGTGGCCTCACAGCTGCCTGAATCATGCACTTCCTCACTCACCCTATAACAGGACGACTTCCCCCTACTCACCACCCTCCATCCATCTGCTGTCATCACTGAAGATGAAACAAATGACAGCACAGTGTTGGCTTCCTGTGCCTCCACACATAACAGTTACACAACAGTGACCTTTGTTCTACTGCAGCTTGCATCCCAGCAAGCTCTACATAAGACTGTATTTTATCAGCATCAGCAGTCTCTTGACCAAGATGACTGTCCAGGGGACAGGCAGGATGTGTTGGTTGACATTATACTCCAGGCTGATCCGTCTTCAGCATTTCACAGCAACAGCGCCACATCAAGGCTGGTCCAATATTTTGTACATTCACTTCTATCCAGACAACATACATCATTACCAGATGATATTACAAGCTTCAATATAGCTGGCTGGTAACAGTGGGCGTGTATGTGTGCAAAGGTGTTTTCCCTTCCTCTCAATAATAGCAATCAGGGCTAACAACAGTCTGCACTTCCTCCCCCTCCCCCTCCCCCCCCCCATCCCCCCCCTGCTGCATGCCCTCCTTCCCCCTCCCCCACCTGGACCATTGTCGGCCACCTGCTGTGTTCTGACTGACTGTATGCAGAAGGAACAACATGCAGCAGCAATGGCTTCTCCTGTCCCTGGACTGAATTCACCTTATGCTAACGCCCATGTGCTCACTGTTGAAAACACGTAATAACAGCTTTCAGGTGTGAAGACTTTTCTTCCTGTCTGCTCTTTCTTGGGATTTCATGTTAGGGGTGTGTGTGCACCTCATTAAAGTATGCTACTCTTTTTCATGTGAGCTAGTTTTTTTGGGTCCTGAATGTAAATGTGTATTAATTTTCTCTCAAGTTCTCTTCTCTTTCTTTTTCCATTCTTTTGGTAGAGCTCTGAGGTTCACCAATGGTGAGATTTTTGTGTATGTGTCTGTTTCTCCCTTTTAGGCAGCTGCATTCCAACTCTGGGGATTATAGAAAGACGAAAAAAAGGAGGATTTTTTGGGAATTTTTACATTACATATTGCTGCATATAGAAAATCTCACCATTGGTGGACCTTGAAGATGTAGGGAAGCAACGAAGAACAAGTCAACATTGATCTCTCAGTTCTCTCACATTGACAGTAGCTAAAAAAAACCCTAGACTTTCTTTTCAAAAGAAAAACATAAGCAGCAACACGCTTTCATATTGGCAGTAGTATTCATTTCCTTGCATAGAGAAAACCCAAAAGAAAAATGACCATAAAATTGGCTTCAGTCTAAACTGCACACATTCTCACCATAGAGGATTGTCAGCCTGACTAGAGCACACACGCACAACACACACACACACACACACACACAGGTGCTGGTGTGTAGAGTGCATTACAGGATAGTGTTTGTACTTGAACCTCATAACTGTTGTTGTTACAAAGCTGTCAAAACTCTCCACTTCCTTTCCGGCCCACCCCCCTGCTGTAAACTTTCCTTCCTGCTTGTCTGCTTCCCTGTGGCTGCTAAATTATTTCCACCACCTACTAGACCTTGAGTGGCTGAAAAGATAAATCAAGGTCCTTATGCAACTTGTATTCAGCTCATGTGAAAGAACCCACAGCTACAGGATATTTCTCCCTGGCAACATTCTGTAGAAACAAATCACTCTAATAGGGAAACAAATACGCTTGCCAACAGGAAAATACCCAAAAATATGGGTGGCACTGCTCTAGTGGCGACATACTCTCCCTAGGGGTAGCAGCCTGAATTTCATGCAGAGAAATCTGTCGTTACTAAAAGTACTATACAATAGGGTATTTCAGATTCTAACAGTTTTGTTTGTAAAGCCAAAAGCCAATTTCAGTATGTTGTCACACACTAATATAGCCAATATGATTCATTTCCATATCTGGGGGAAAAACAAGTTTCAATTGACATGCCTCTAAACTCACACTCACTACCATAAATTATGGGATATGGATTTGCCTACAACACACACCCACAATGGCCTAAACGGGCATACACACACACACACACACACACACACACAGAGGTGTGCTATCCTGTAAAATTAACCATGAATGCACTCTTGCCTTTTCTCTTTAACATGAATTTGGAAGAGGCCACAGATCTGGTAGAACTCTGCACTCTCTGACCCCCAGTACATGCCTTCTTTCATTTCAGGACACTAGTGTTGCCCTCTGCTGTGACCTAGCTGTATGTATGCATTGAAAAAGGAACAACACACAGCAGGGATATATTAACCCTGTGTCCTCTGAAGTAGATTTACCTCTATAAGTCAGCATTGAAAGCACCTAACAATTTTTTTCTTTTGGTATTTGCTGGTTTTTATTGTTATTTTTTTTATACAAAAATGTCCCCTGGATAAAATTGTTAGTGTTGAGTCATCAGTGAAGGATTGATGTTTTGTTGAGGTTTTATTTAAACGTTTTTTTTCTATACTGATCAGTTATTGGGAACCAAATATGGGCTAGAAGAGGTATCTGAGATTGCAATCATTAGGTTTAGAAAGCAGACACAAAAATGATTTATTCTCTTCCCTTCATGGAGAAAAATAGAAGATTCCCTCCCACCCCTGCCTCCCCAGTGTATTTGATGGTAAAGAAATCAGTACAAAGCATGCCTGTGCTTCCATATAAATATTTATATACAGCGCTACATCTCCACTTCCACATGGTTATTGGGGTGGCCTCACAGCTGCCTGAATCATGCATTTCCTCACTCACCCTATAACAGGACGACTTCCCCCTACTCACCACCCTCCATCCATCTGCTGTCATCACTGAAGATGAAAAAAATGACAGCATAGTGTTGGCTTCCTGTGCCTCCACACATAACAGTTACACAACAGTGACCTTTGTTCTACTGCAGCTTGCATCCCAGCTAGCTCTACACAAGACTCTATATGTCATCAGCATCAGCAGTCCCTTGACCAAGATGGCTGTCAGGGGACAGGCAGGATGTGTTGGTTGACATTGTACTCCAGGCTTCAGCCTTTCACAGCAACAGCGCCACATCAAGGCTGGTCCAATATTTTATACATTCACTTTCTATCCAGACCACATACATCATTACCAGATGATATTACAAGCTTCAATATAGCTGGCTGGGAACAGTGGGCGTGTATGTGTGCAAAGGTGTTTTTCCTTCCTCCAAATAATAGCAATCATGGTTAACAACAGTCTGCACTTCCTAACCCCCACCCCTCCTCCCCTGCCATCCACCCCCCCCTCTGCTGCATGCCCACCTTCCCCCTCCCCCGCCTAGACCATTGTCGGCCACCTGCTGGTGTCTGACTGACTGTATGCAGAAGGAACAACATGCAGCAGCAGCAATGGCTTCTCCTGTCCCTGGACTGAATTCACCTTCTGGTAACGCCCATGTCGCTCACTGTTGAAAACAGGTAATAACAGCTTTCAGGTGTGAAGACTTTTCTTCCTGTCTGCTCATCCTTGGGAGTTCATGTCAGGGGTGTGTGCACCTCATAAAAGTGTGCTACCCTTTTTCACATGAGCTAGTTTTTTTTTGGTCCTGAATGTAAATGTATTAACAGTTTTCTCTCAAGTTCTCTTCTCTTTCTTTTTCCATTCTTTTGGTAGAGCTCTGAGGTTCACCAATGGTGAGAGTTTTGTGTATGTGACTGTTTCCCCCATTTAGGCAGCTGCATTCCAACTCTGGGGATTATAGAAAGACGAAAAAAAGAGGATTTTTTGGACATTTTTGCATTACATATTGTCGCATATAGAAAATATCACTATTGGTGAACCTTGAAGATGTAGCGAAAACAAGTCAACGTTGATTTCTCAGCTCTGTCACTTTAACACTAGCTAAAGAAAGGACTAAAGTTTTTTTTTCAAAAGAAAAACATAAGCAGTGTCATGCTCTCATATTGGCAGTAGTATTCATTTCCTTGCATAGAGAAAACCCAAAAGAAAAGTGACCATAAAATTGGCTTCAGTCCAAACTGCACACATTCTCACCATGGAGGATTGTCAGCCTGACTAGAGCACCCCCCCCCCCCCACACAGGTGCTGGTGTGTAGAGTGCATTACAGGATAGTGTTTGTACTTGAATCTCATAACTGTTGTTGTTACAAAGCTGTCAAAACTCTCCACTTCCTTTCCGACCCACCCCCCTGCTGTAAACTTTCCTTCCTGCTTGTCTGCCTCCCTGTGGCTGCTAAATTATTTCCACCACCTACTAGACCTTGAGTGGGGGCCTGGGTGCTAGTATTTTGGCTGAAATGATAAATCAAGGTCCTGTATGCAACTTGTATTCAGCTCATGTAAAAGAACCCAAAGCAAGAGGATATTTCTCCCTGGCGACATTCTGTAGAAACAAATCACTCTAATAGGGAAACAAATACGCTTGCCAACAGGAAAATACCAAAAACATATGGGTGGTGCTGCTCTAGTGGGACACACTCTCCCCAGGGTCAGTAGCTTGAATTTCACCCAAAGAAATCTGTCGTTACTAAAAGTACTATACAATAGGGTATTTCAGATTCTAACAGTTTTGTTTGTAAAGCCAAAAGCCAATTTCAGTATGTTGTCACACACTAATATAGCCAATATTATTCATTTCCATATCTGGGGAAAAAAACATGTTTCAATTGACATGCCTCTAAACCCACACTCACTACCATAAATTATAGGATATGGATTTGCCTACAACACACGCACACACACACACACACACACACACACACACACAACACACGTGTAACACACACACACACACACACACACACGCACGCACGCGCACACACACACACATGGCGCGTGGGCGCGCGTGCACACACACACACACACAGAGGTGTGCTAACCTGTAAAATTAACCACGAATGCGCCCTTGCCTTTTCTCTTTGACATGAATTTGGAAGAGGCCACAGATCTGGTAGAACTCTGCACTCTCTGACCCCCAGTACATGCCTTCTTTCACCTCAGGACACTAGTGTTGCTCTCTGCTGTGACCTAGCTGTAGGTATGCATTGAAAAAGGAACAACACACAGCAGGGATATGTTAACCCTGTGTCCTCTGAAGTAGATTTACCTTTGATTCCATAAGTCAGCAGTGCAAGCACCTAACAATTTTTTTTCTTGTCGTATTTGCCGGCTTATTATTATTTTTTAAAAAAGTCCCCTGGATAAAATTGTTGGGTGTTGAGTCATCACAAAATTATTGATGTTTTGTTGAGTTTTTTTAAAAACTTTTTTTTTTCTATACTGAACAGTTATTGGGAACCAAATATGGCCTAGAAGAGGTATCCGAGATTATAACAATTAGTTTTAGAAAACAGATACAAAAATGATTTATTCTTTTCCATTCATGGAGAAAAAATAGAAGATGGCTCCCTGCTCCCACCCCTCAGTGTATTTGATATTAAAGAAATCAGTACAAAGCATGCCTGTGCTTCCATATAAATATCTATATACAGCGCTACATCTGCCACTTCCACTTGGTTGTTGGGGTGGCCTCACAGCTGCCTTCCTTACTCACCCCATGGCCGAACTATTGCCCCTCACCTCCCTCCATCCATCTACTGTCATCACTGAAGATGGAAAAAAGCACAGCACAGTGTTGGCTTCCTGTGCATCCACACATAACAGTTATACAACAGTGACCTTTTTTCTACTGCAGCTTGCATCCCAGCTAGCTCTACATAAGACTGTATTTTATCAGCATCAGCATCAGCATCAGCAGTCCCTTGACCAAGATGGCTGTCAGGGGGACAGGCAGGATGTGTTGGTTGACAGTATATATTCCAGGCTGATCCCTCTTCAGCCTTTCACAGCAACAGCACCACATCAAGGCTGGTCCAATATTTTATACATTCACTTTCTATCCAGACAACATACATCATTACCAGATGGTATTCCAAGCTTCAATATAGCTTGCTGGTAACAGTGGGCGTGTATGTGTGCAAACCTTTCCCTTCCTCCCAATAATAACAATCAGGGTTAACAACAGTCTGCACTTCCTCCCCTCTCCCCCCCCCCCCCCCCCCCCCGCTGCATGCCCTCCTTCCTCCTCTCCTGCCTGGACCATTGTTGGCCATCTGCTGTGTTCTGACTGACTGTATGCAGAAGGAACAACATGCAGCAGCAATGGCTTCTCCTGTCCCTGGACTGAATTCACCTTATGGTATCGCCCATGTCGCTCACTGTTGAAAACAGGTAATAACAGCTTTCAGGTGTGAAGACTTTTCTTCCAATCTGCTCTTTTTTGTGTTGGATTTTTGTGCCCTTGATTTTGAAAATGTTTGCTATCCTTTGTTATCAAACACCTTATGCTGTCTTACTAACTTGACCTGAAGAAATGTTAATTTGATTAAAAAAATTATCCAGACAAAGAAAAACCAAATAAAACACAGACACTCAAACAATTTATTTTTTTTCTTCTGGTTTGAACATTCTTGCAAGACTGTGATTTTCTTTTGAGTATGACATGTTATTCAGCTGTGTGAGCCCTGAGCTGCTTTCCTGATCTATTTAGGAAGGGTGATGTGATCTTTTGCTGGTTGGCTGTGATATGCAGTAAAAATCCTGTACTGATTTGGAATTAATCAGACTCAGGCCTGATGATGCTGATCTTAACTAAACAACAGACTTACTCATCCACTAAAGGAATCATAAAGTTCTTTCTTCTTGTTACCATCTTCACTGTTTTAGGCTGTCATTTTGTGAGTTGCTTTTTAACACTTAGAGGACAGGATAGCTCAGTGGTCAGAGCACTCGCTTTACCTAAGCCAATGTTAAGCAGCATCGACCGTGGTTACCAAGTGGATGGGTGACAATTTGTATGCTATGGCTTCAGTACAGTCCCTACCCCCTTCCCCGTTCACCCAGCTGTAAATGGACACCTGCCCTTTTCAGAGTCAGGGAAGGTAAAGCAGTGAGGAAAAGGAGATGGGCGCCACCCTCAATATTCTGGCCTCTAGAGAAGCTGAGGTCTCTGACATCTCACTCCCTTTGACCACATAGTAACCTTTTAACTTTTTTTTAATGCTTCATTATTCATGTAAACTGGAGATTTGTTTGCATCTGTTACTTTTTACAATCTATAAACAATAAACAAAAGAAACATTGAACATGATAATTATTTCAGGTAGAAAACAAAACCCAAAAGCAATAAACATTTTGCATTAAGAATATCATTCCTTACCTTCTTTGCAGGAAATTAAGGGACCTAAGTTGACATCAATCTCAACTGCACATTATATCCTCACCACGTGGATCTCTGAGCATGAGTTCAAGACAGGCAGGTGCTTGTTTGGCACCCTGGAAGCAAGACTGTTTTCGCTTCAACTTTATCATTGTTGACATGGCAAAGCTGTCAAAACTCTGTACTTCCGCCACCCCACCTCTCACACACACCTCCCTCTGTATGCCTTCCTTCCTTCCTCCTTGAGCTATGGGTGTTCTGCCACTTGCTGAGGTGAGGCAAAGTGTTCCTTACAGAACAAAATATACTGGACAAATGGTTTTGTGTTTGTAGACTGGACTAATTTGACCAAACAGGAACTTCACCTTCAGTGTTGCATGCATCTCTTTCTCTGTATATCTGTCTGTCTGTTTGTCTGTCTGTTTCTCTGTGTAAATATTACAGTACCAGAATTCTTTTTTAAACACTTGAAAATGAATGTTGAAGAAACCACAAATCTAGCAGAACAGGGCACTTTCCGATCCCTTTTAAATATAATAATAATAATAATGTATGGAATTTATACAGCGCTGAATCTTGTAAAGTAAACAAATCAAAGCGCATGCATTCAAATCATTCACAGGCATGCAACCATCCATAAATATCAAGATAAACAAATATCAAATTTATATACACAACACACTTAGGTGGGGGTGGTGGAAGTGAAGGCAGCTATTGAGAAGTAGGAACATAATAACAGGGGAAGATCTCAGGTAGAGTATAAGTGCGTTTTGAGGCTAGATTTGAAATAATCAAATGAAGGCTTTTGGCGAAGTGGAAGAGGGAGGTCGTTCCGTGTGGAGGGACCAGAAACAGAGAAAGAGCAATGGTCAACAATATCTCCCATCCATCACTCCTAGACAGCAGTGTTGCCGATGGCTATGATGTGGCTGCAGACATTACAAAGAGAACAAACCACAGCACTGGAATGTTTCTCTTCTTCGTCCCCTGCAAATGAACTAACCCCTTATTTCCCAGTCAGCCACGGTCGATGCACCCCATAAGGAGGTTTTAAGTGAGAAACTTTTCTAAAGCATTCCTGTTTTCCTCCTGGTTTTCAGCATCTGTTTTCAGCCATATCCTTCCTAATTTGTTTTCATACGCCAAGGTATCTTTTGATGATATGAGAATCTCTCAACATATCATATCACTCACTGGGTTTAATCGTTTCTTTCACCACCCTAGTAAGCCTTTGGAAAAGACATCACCACATATCATGAAAGTGTACTCGCTTAATTACCGGGGCTGCTTTCTGCATAAAGGGCATCGCTCTCTCTGGGGTTGCTGTTATATTCTATCATGTAATAAGACTGATCTTTTAAAAATTTCAACAGGCTGTTATTTCCTAGGTTTTTGTTGTTTGTTTTTAGGGGACAGGATAGCTCAGTGGTCAGAGCACTTGCTCTCCCCAAACTAAGGTTAAGCAGTGTTGAACATGGTTACCTCGTGGATGGGTGACCGTTTGTGCACCTTGGCTTCACTACAGTCCCCCCAGTTCACCCAGCTGTAAATGGGTACCTGCCCTAGGGTCAGGGAAGGTAAAGCAGCTAGGGAGAGGAGATGGGCGCCACTCTGAAAATGCTAGCTCCGAGAGAAGCTGAGGTCTCTGATATCTCGCTCCTCAATGACCGTATGGGTCATGGAAACACCTTTACCTATCTTTTTCTTCCACTTGTTTGTTTTTGAAGCTTCAGGTCAATGATTGAGTTATTCCCTATCACTAGAGGTTCATCCTTTGTTATTGTTTCTTTTATGTGCTACAGAAATATTTCATGGCACAAAAAATAAGCCTGAGGAGATTGTAAGGGATAGATCCACTCAGATTTTTGTTTTTCAGATGAAGGCAAACACAGATCTGTAAACTGTCATGTTGGCAATGGTATCATTGATTTTCTTCTTTTAAAAACAGTAAAATGACTTCACATTGAATCCAGTTGAAACTGTACACATTCTTACCATGTGGGGCAACAGGAGAATGTATCATTAATTATTCTAATTATATACCTGAGGGGTCTTGCTCGTTTACTTAATTATTGCAAAGTCGACAGCGCTATGAAACATAGACATTTACTTCGCTTTTTGTTGTTGTGAATTTTCTTGCAGGTCGCAGGAAGTGGGTATTTCCAGCACAGAGAAACCTAAGATCAGAGAAAGGTAAAACTCGGTAAAGGAACAAAAGATAACTGATAAAAAAGAGAGATTTTGACTGAATTGTTGTGTAGTTACAGCAAGGTTGGACACATTGAATCTTGAGAGAGAGAGAGAAGAGAGAGAGAGAGAGAGAGAGAGAGAGAGAGAGAGAGAGAGAGAGAGAGAGAGAGAGAGAGAGAAGGGGGGGGGGGAAGCACAGAACGGCAATTTTAATAAGACACACTAAACACTGAAGGGAAATGACTTTTGAGTTAAGTTCTTACACAGACCCAGGGGGTGAGAGGGTGTGATGTTTTGACAGCTTTGTGGTGTCAACAATGATGAAGTGGAAGTAAAAATGCAAGCACGCCCGCATGTTTTCAGGACAGCATCTGCCTGGTTGGAGGGTTTTCCCACCGCCATGTTGACTAATTACTGACAACTGAATCACTACTTCAAGTAGTAGTTACGAGCATAATTGAAACATTGCCTTGCTGAGCAGTTACTGACAGAACTGAATCACTACATTAAGTACTTTCGAACTGAATTGAATCACTGCTCTTAAAACTGAATAGCTACCTTAAGTGCTTGCTGATAGTGTAGAATCAATACCTGAAGTAATTACTAACAGAATGGAACCATCACCTTAAACGTAGTTATTAACAGAATTGAATCACCACCTTACGTAATTACTAACAGAATTGGATCATGGCCTTTGGTAATTATGAACAGAATGGGATCACTGCCATAAGTGGTTACTGACAAAGTTGAATCAGTGCTTTAAGTAGCCACTGACAGAACTGAAGTAGCTACCAACAGAATTGAATTACTCTCTCAAGTTTTACTGGCAGAATTGAACCACTGCCTGAGGTAGCTACTGGCAGAATTGAATTACTCTCTCAAGGAAAACAAACAGAATTGAATCACTCCTTGGACTAGCTACGAAAGGAACTGCATCACTGCCCCTGTTGAGCAGTTACAAACAGAATTGCAGTCTTTCGGCTTGTTCATGTTCTTCCTGCGCTGAAACGCCATTCAAGCTATAAAAGATGAACTTAAACACAAGATATGACTGGGAGGTTTTCCCACTATATCTGTTTGGGTGTAAAACCAACAGTCAAGAGTATCCAATTCCTGCAAAACATATTCTGCTCCGTTCTCAAAATCAACTTGATTAAAAATCTTTCTAAACTGCACTCCCCCACACCATCACCATAAAGAACTGAATATAATTATAGTATGCTGAAGTGCTTGCCTGCCAAGGTGTCCACGTGCGATTGTGTTTTCGCTTCAAGCTAATTATTGTGGACGCCAGCACTCTGTCAAAACTCTGCACCTCTCGCACCTTTCCTTGCCGACATGCTTTCTTGTTCCTTCAGGGATGTAACCGTTGTGCCACCTGCTGTGACAGGGGCCATGCACTGAGCATAATAGAAACACTGCACAGAAATGAAGACTGTTGTGTCCCTGAACTAAATGAACCTGAGGTAGTCCCTGTGTCAGGGTTGTCTGCACTTTGATAAAAAAAAAAAAATAACTAGGAGTGCTCGGCCTTGCTAATGTGGTGGCGATGGATTTTTGTGCTTTAAAAAAAGATTGTTTTGGGATTTTTTTAGAAAACAAAATTGTGGGTTTTTTTTTTATAGGGTGGCGGGGATTGGGGGTGGATGAATGGGGTAGGGTGGGAGAGAGGGTGGTGGTTAAATTACGTATTGCATTTTGATGTTTAAATTACTGTTATTCTTTTGTGTCAGTGTTTTCCTTTAATGAGCTTTCCGTGTTTTTTGTTGCTGTAGTTATTTAGTTTTCTAGTTTGCTTGAAAGCTTGCCTGCTTCCTAACTAAGAAAGAATTAAATATGATTTTCGAGTGTGCATGATTGTGTGTGTATGTGTATGCGCGCGCGCGTGCGCGTGCGTGTGTGTGTATGTGCGTGTGTGTGTGTGTGTGTGTGTGTGTGCGTTTGTGTGAAATCGCAAAAAGGTTTTATGTTCTTTAGCCTTAGATCATACAGAAATAACTGCACAACAAAATCATGATTACGAATACTCAAATGCTTTTGCCCCCCAAAAAAATCGATAATAGTTATTCAATTTCATCAGGTTAAGAAAACAAAAAAACAAGCAGTAAAGGCAGATATATCCCATATCTTATGCGGCTGTTGGGGAACAAAGTGTCATAGACCTCAGCTTCTCTAGGGGGGGCCAGCATCTTGAGGGTGGCGCCCATCTCCTCTCCCTCACTTCTTAACTTAAACTTTCCAGTCTCTGAAGCCAGGACACCAAGAACGGTCACACATCCGCGAGCCACCTGAAGAACCATAGAAACAAAGCAACACAAATAGCAATGACAGCAACAACAAGAACAACAACAAAAACAACAAGAAAAGCAACAACAACACACGCACACCCACGCGCGCGCACACACGCACGCACGTACGGACGCACAGAAAGAGAGAGAGAGAGAGAGAGAGAGAGAGAGAGAGAGAGAGAAGAGAGAGAGAGAAGAGAGAGAGAGAGAGGGAGAGAGAGAGAGACAGAAAGAGAGAGAGAGAGAGAGAGAGAGAGAGAGAGAGAGAGAGAGAGAGAGAGAGAGAGAGAGAGAGAGAGAGAGAGAGAGATACAGACAGACATACAAACAGACAGACAGACACAGACAAAGACAGAAACAAAAACAGACAGAGAGACAACAGCCTACTCATAACTACGAAAAAGCCATAAACCAGCTCAGCCGAAAACTAGATGAACAATAATCTCCTAACTACAGGACCTGGCTATCTGTGGTATCGCTTCCACATACCTGTTGTCACCTAGGCGTTGTCCATCCACTGCAGGATGCAGCCTTCCCTCCCTGTGTAGCATCCCTCCCTGTGTAGCATCCCTCCCTGTGTAGCATCCCTCCCTGTGTAGCATTCCTCCCTCCCTCTGTAGCAGCTCTCCCTCCCTGTGTAGCATTCCTCCCTCCCTGTGTAGCAGCCCTCCCTGTGTAGCATTCCTCCCTCCCTCTGTAGCAGCTCTCCCTCCCTGTGTAGCATCCCTCCACTCCTCCCTTGTAGCAGCTCTCCTCCCTGTGTAGCATCCTCCCTTGTACATCCCTCCCTGTGTAGCATCCTCCCTCCCTCTGTAGCAGCCTCCCTCCCTGTGTAGCAGCCCTCCCTCCCTGTTTAGCAGCCCTCCCTCCCTCTGTAGCAGCCCTCCCTCCCTGTGTAGCAGCCCTCCCTCCCTGTGTAGCAGCTCTCCCTCTGTAGCAGCCCTCCCTCCCTGTGTAGCAGCCCTCCCTCCCTCTGTAGCAGCCCTCCCTCCCTGTGTAGCAGCTCTCCCTCCCTCTGTAGCAGCCCTCCTCCCTCTGTAGCAGCCCTCCCTCTGTAGCAGCCCTCCCTCTGTAGCAGCCCTCCCTCCATGTGTAGCAGCCCTCCCTCCCTCCCCTCTGTAGCAGCCCTCCCTCCCTCTGTAGCACCCTCCCTCCCTCTGTAGCAGCCCTCCCTCCCTGTGTAGCAGCCCTCCCTCCCTCCCTGTGTAGCAGCCCTCCCTCCCTCTGTAGCAGCCCTCCCTCCCTCTGTAGCAGCCCTCCCTTCCTGTGTAGCATTCCTCCCTCTGTAGCAGCCCTCCCTCTCTCTGTAGCAGCCCTCCCTCCCTGTGTAGCAGCCCTCCCTCCCTCCCTCCCTGTGTAGCAGCCCTCCCTCGCTCTGTAGCAGCCCTCCCTTCCTGTGTAGCAGCCCTCCCTCCCTCCCTCCCTGTGTAGCAGCCCTCCCTCCCTCTGTAGCAGCCCTCCCTCCCTGTGTAGCAGCCCTCCCTCCCTCCCTGTGTAGCAGCCCTCCCTCCCTCTGTAGCAGCCCTCCTTCCCTCTGTAGCAGCCCTCCTTCCCTCTGTAGCAGCCCTCCCTCCATTCCTCTATCCCTGGGTGCCTGTCTTGTGCCTCTCTGTGCCATGTCTTACCATGTCTTTCTTGATGTCCTTTCTTTCTTTATTCTTTTTCCCCCCGAGGATAATGGAATAAGCACTCATGTGCTTTTTTACATCCAATCCTCGTGTGTATGCAGTTTTGTAAGTTTTGTCATCCGTTCCCACCGGCACACAATGGCCTACTCTTCCGAAAAGCGGAACGAGTTTTAACGTGTGTGCAAGATGTTCTGCGTGCGTTCGCACACGGGACCTCGGTTTATAGTCTCATCCGAAGGACTTTTGGGGGTAGTGGAGTCGGCACTAATGTTAACTCCAGAGGAAAAATCCTCTTGAACGAGATTCGAACCCGGGTCAGCAGATCACGAGCGCAATGCGCATCACTCTAACCACTAGTCTATCTCGCTCCCTCATCTTCAAGTCATCTGGTTGCCGGTCTGCCATGGGTTCTGCAGAGTTCTGTATCTTGGCTCCATTCTGTGCTGCACCTGTTTGTCCATGCATTGTCCTCTCTCGTCTTGCTATATATGCGACCTGCATTTTTTCCTTTTCTTAATAATTGTTCTTATGTACGACTCACACAACCCATATGAATGTTCTCGGCTGACTGAGATAATAAAATATTGGTATTGGTATTTTTTTTATCTAAGCGAGAACTTGAGGACATCTGTTAGTCCTGTTATTTTTTTCTGACCTCTTGGGCATGGTGTTTCTGTCTGGCAGTTTGATGTTGAGTTATGTATCGAGTGCCACTCAGGCAGAAACTGGAGTTACTCCTTTATCCTTCTGCTGCTCATCCTTACCGGCCTATGCATCAAGATTTTATTGATGTTGTTCTTCCATCAACAAGTTGATGCATCGGCATTGAATTAATGTTTTGACATTATTTATTGATTCATCAGCATTGAATGGATACACGTCATCGCTTGATGCAACAGCATGCATTGAATGGATGCACTAACATCATTGGTTGATACATCAACATTGGATGGATGCGATGACGTCATCACTTGATGCAGCAGCATGCATTGAATGGATGCACTAACGTCATTGGTTGATACATCAGCATTGAATGGATGCGATGACGTCATCACTTGATGCAACAGCGTGCTTTGAATGGATGCACTAACATCATTGGTTGATACATCGGCATTGAATGGATGCGCTGACGTCCTCACTTGATGCATCAGCATGCATTGAATGGATGCACTAACATCATCATTTTATGCACCAACCGCCAGTGGCCATGTTCACAGTTGTGTGGCAATATCACATGGTATTGTAGTGCATTGGATTGTATTGTACTGTATCGTATAGTATTGTAGACCACTTTAAGTCACAACAGATTTCTCTGCGTGAAATTCGGGCTGCTCTGCCCAGGGAGAGAGCGCGTCGCCACAAGTGCAGCGCCACACATCATTTTCTTCTTTTTCTGTCTGCATCTGTATCTCATTTCCTATCAGAGTAGATTTTTTTTCGGAAATTTTTTGTCATGCACAACTCTCTTTTTGTCGTGTGTTCTTTTACGTGCACTAAATAAATATTGCACACGGGGACCTCGGTTTATCATCTCATCCGAAAGACTAGAACCCAGACCGCCATCCACGGTCTAGTGGATGGGGGAGAGGGGGGGGGGGGTGAGGGAGTTTCGGGCACAAACGGGGATCGACAGAATTTGTGCCAGGGACAACTCTCTTGTTGTTGGGCATTCTTAAACGTGCACTAAATGAATATTGCACACGGGGACTTAGATTTATCGCCTCATCCGAAAGACTAGAACCCACACCGCCACCCACGGTCTAGTGGATGGAGGAAAAGTTTCGGGCACAAACGGGGTTCGAACCACCACACACATGAAGCCCGGACTGTTGGCTTTCTAGGCAGGTGCGTTACCTGTAGACCACTGGTCCATGTGTGAATGACTGTTGTTGGTTAATACAGCTGGCTGACTTCATGGCAGGCAGTGATAGCCAGAGCAGGCATTGGGAGCGATTGTGACAGGGGTGTTAAAGAGAACACGATCCCTGTCCAGCACTAGACTGGAAGGCAGTAAAGATGGTATCTATCCTATCAGCAGATCGGGATGAGGATGATGATGATGATGATGACGATGATGAGAGAGAGAGAAAGAGAGGGGGGGGGGGAGCAGCCAGACAGAAAGAGAAAGACAGAGACAGAAACAGAGAGATGGAGGCTGAGAGAGAGAGACAGAGAAAGAGAGAGAGAGGGAGGGAGGGGGGGGGAAAGAAATAAAGAGAAGGCGGGAGAGAGAGAGAGAGAGAGAGAGAGAGAGAGAGAGAGAGAGAGAGAGAGAGAGAGAGAGAGAGAGAGAGAGAGAGAGAGAGAGAAGTTTCTGAAGGCAGGAAAGTACATTGTGTTTATGGAAGGGAGTAAGTATAAAAAAAGAAGAGATTTGGTAAACCATTCTGTATGGTTAAGCTACCAGACATTGACAGTTCACATAATGTTATCTGCTCCAGTGTGCTTCATGCTCCGCTCAGTTCTACACTTCCTTTGAAACAGAACTGAAAAAGTTGCTTCTTGATACTGCATCGGTCGTTGCATGCTGCCCACAAGGACGGACTGGCAGCCAGAGAGACAGTACAGACAGACAGACAGATAGACAGACAGACAAAGTCAGAAACGCACACACAGAGAACGCTGACAGATAGTCAGAAACAGACAAAATGATGGAGACAAATCGAAAAAGAGACAAGGCAAGCAAATTTGACTCAGGTACTCCCTTAATTATCATGATCTAAACTCTGAATGATAGCTCGCTGTCTTTTGCTATTGCTACAACGGACTACCTGGCTTTACCCTCTCTTCTCCCATCATCATCTGATCATGATCATGATCATGATCACCACCACCACCACCACCACCACCATCATCATCATCATCATCATCATCATCATCATCATCATCATCATCATCATCATCATCATCATCATCATCATCAATAACATCATCATCACCAGCAACAACAGCATGAACAATAACAACAAAAACAGTAACAACAACAACAACAGCAACAACAACACAAACAGAAAACACAAAACAAAGCCAAAAATAGCCATAATCAGGTATCCATGATATCAGATATCCACGAAGCCTCTTTTCCTTGTTTTATGCACCGCAAACCAAAAACAAAAACAAACACAAAAAAAGAAAAGAAAAAAGAAAAAGTAATCTCTTGCTAAACAAGCCACACTTGACTAAAGTCTTAGTCGGGGTTATCTTCCCACTCCTTCATTCGCCCAAAAAGTTGGAAGAGTATTATCATTCCATCGAACTGATCTCTAACACACTGGTCTCCCATTGCTTATGCCCTGCCTACCCTACACGGCACAGTAAGGTCCCCTGACAAGACTTAGTGTGTGTGTGTGTGTGTGGCGATAAGGGGAGGTGACCGCTGTGCCGGTGATGTAGTGGCCAGGGTTAGGTAGGTGTACAGCCTGCAGTAGGGTTAAGTAGAGACGATACAAGTGCTCCCCTCTCCAAGCTTTTGGCAACATTGGATAACAATCCCATTTGCACACAGCCAGTACTGACGTTTACTTCTCTGTTCGATACATAAACTGTGAGAGGATTGCTGTAGGCCTAGTGGCCATAGGCCTTACAGCGGTGTGTGTGTGGTGAAGCTGGGTGGGGGTGGGGGTGGAAGGGTGGAGGGATAGTGGTGAGGAATAGCCATGTGGTTAGAGTATTGTACTTGTGGTTTGACAGAGAAACTGAGAGCGTTGGTTCGAGTTTCTTCAAAGGTATCTTCATCCTATTGGGGGCAGAATAACTTAATATTTAGGGCGCTGTGTTCGTATTCTGAGGGTCACTCACGACAGTCGTAGGTCCGAATCTCTGCTGAGCTGTTCATTCGACATATTTCTTCCCCATGGGCACTGAATCCGTTCCCTTGCAAGTCCTACGGGTAAGACTATAAACCGAAGTCGGTGTGCGAACGGATACAGAACATCTTTCGCACACGTTATAATCCCATCCACCTTTCGCAGAAGGGTGTGCCAGCTATGGCTGGTGGGATGGATGACATGAACATACCCGGCATGCACCATGTTACCAGGGCGAAAAGGGGTTGGCTCCACCAAGCTAAATTTACCCTCGACACACTACCAAACAAAATTCAGAGCAGTGCTTCTCAAGGAGTTGAGAGAGAAGTCAAGTGAACTCAAGTCAAGTCTCCAGTCTACGTGGAAGTAAAGTACTAAAAAGATCTACGCCGAATCAAAACACCACAAAACGCTCCTCCCCCATTTGAAGAGCTCTGCAGGCGGAGTGATATCCCCTGGTGCGCGCCTGGCGATATAAAATGTCCGACTGGTGTCAGGACAGAATAAAGATGGGACAAGCAGTAAAGACTGGATTAGGGGGTTAGCTGCTTCCTCCCAAAGCTGTGGGACCTTTGGATAACAATGATAGTTTTAGATTATCGGAACTGACGTTTTATTTTCGCCGCCAGGTTTACAATCTGCCTACGCAGGACTTTTTGTTGTGTTAGTTAAGCAAACAGTATTTGTAAAACAGTGTAGGCAGAAAAAGTCAGGGTAGAATGATCGAAGTTGATGAGCGATTTTGGTGGGAAAAGAACAAATTGCAATTTTGTTTAAGGTTACAGTATTTGAAAAGGTTAGCTTCTGTTCAGTGAAATATTGCGTAGTTTGGTTCCAGAATGTTGAACCGTTTTTCGAATAATCCAGACTGATCTAGTTTATATCTAGTAAAAAATAAACCAGGTCAATGTAATATTTCTGAATATTTATCTTACTCAGGTTTTACTGGTTTTTCTTTTGTTTTACTTTTCTATGTATAAGTCCACGAGTTTCTGATGCTTAGATTTTTTTTCTTTTATCCTCCATTCCCCTATCCCACACACACACACACACACACACACACACACACACACACACACACACACACACACACACACACCGCACACACTCTCTCTCTCTCTCACACAATCACCCCCCTACCCCCCACCACCTTCCCACACCCACCCACACACAAACGCATCCTCCACCCCAAACCCTATGCCCCCACGCCCCCCTCCCCCCACCACCACCCATCCCCAGCCTACACCCATGATCACCTGCATGTTTCCAACCCATCCCAATGTGGGTAACAAGTCACAGAACACAAGAGGGATAAAGCAGAATAGCAGATTCATTGTGTATTCCAACAGGATCACTGTTATGGACACTACAAAGGACACTTTTTATTTTCTGTCTGACTGGGAAGGACTTTGATGTTGTGGGCTTTGTGGCCAGCTAAGGTTGCCCACTGCGCTTTGTCTGGCGTGACATTTATGTCCATGTCAAAAGTGTGCGAAGTTAAATAAATAAACGATAAAACCAAGACAGAGAGAGAGAGAGAGAGAGAGAGAGAGAGAGAGAGAAGAGAGAGAGAGAGAGAGAGAGAGAGAGAGAGAGAGAGAGAGGAAGGAGACATGGAGGAGGGAGGGAGAGGGAGAACGAGAGGGAGGAGGGGGAGAGGAGAGAGGGAGAGAGAGAGGAGAGACATGGAGGAGGGAGAGAGAGAGGGAGGAGGGGGAGGGGAGAGAGGGAGAGGGAGAGAGACAGAGAGAGAGAGAGAGGGGGGAGAGGGAGAGAAAGAGGGAGAGGAAGAGGAAGGAAGGAAGGAGAGAGAGAGAGAGTGTGTGTGTTCCAGCGCGGGCGTGTGTATGCATGCACACACGCGCGTGTGTGTAAAGTATATGAGTGTGCGGAATAAATGCATAGATTTTTTTTCTCGTATCGAAAAGTCCTACCTCTTTTATCGAAAAGTCCTACTTCTTGTATTGAAAAGTCCTACTTCTTGTATCGAAATGTCCTACTTCTTGTATTGAAAAGTCCTACTTCTTGTATTGAAAAGTCATATCTCTTGTATCGAAAAGTCCTACTTCTTGTATCGAAAAGTCCTACCTCTTGTATCGAAAAGTCCTACTTCTTGTATCGAAAAGTCCTACCACTTGTATCGAAAAGTCCTACTTCTTGTATCGAAAAGTCCTACCACTTGTATCGAAAAGTCCTACTTCTTGTATTGAAAAGTCCTACTTCTTGTATCGACAAGTCCTACTTTGACCAAACAATGTAGAATAACTGTAGGTCATTGAATAGATAAAAAACAAGATACCTATGCCAGTGTATTATATCTTCATAATTTTTTTCATTTTGTTCATGCCTCTGCACGCCAAGAGAAAAAAGAAGTCCGTTCTACACAATGGAAAAGCCATCTAACCACGAAACAATTACAAAATGAGCTTACCATCTTTTTGACTACTATTGAAAATCCAGAATAGAATATATATGCCAAAGCGTTGTCTCTTCAAACGACCACCGAGACATTTCTGAAAAAAAAAAAAAAAATTCAGTATTGGAACGTACTATTCAAACTCAAACTCCTTTGACCATACACCTCAAATGAAGATTCTTTTCGTTGCTGTCTACACCCTCTGTGACGTTCCCGTCCTGCTGTTCCCACGCCGCTCATCTCAATGTCTCCGCTACAGCCATACCCCAGATTCGTTACGTCGCATTCTCAGGATCGGAAGTCCACAGGCAAAGCCTGTCAATGTTAGGCCGCCATGGGGCCACCAGCCAGAAGGGCCCTGCACTGCGGCTGGGTCATTTTGGTGATGTTCAGTGGTGCGTGTTCTCTCAATTCAGGAGATTCACACCGATGCTCCTTAGTCACCGTAAAACCCATGAGTTTGATGCTCTCACCATGAAGCTAACCCTAATTAATATTAATTTTGTTGTTGTTGTTGTTGTTGCTGCCTCATCTTCTGTGACGTCCCCGCCCTGCTGTTCCCACGCCGCTCATTTCCAATCTCCCTGCCACAGCCATACCCAGATTCGTCATGTCTCTTCCCCATGGTCCAAAGTCCACAGGGAGCCCATCAGTATCAGGCCGCCTTGGGGCCACCAGCCAGAGGGGCCCTGCACTGCTGCTGAAGCTAACCCAAATTATCTCCTGCTAGCACAAACGGACAGGGAAAACAAAGAGAAAAAAAGATAAGGGCATGAAGAGACAGATTTTAAAGAAAGAGGAGTTGGTGGGTTGTGGGAGATAGAACGAGTTAGGCGTGTGGAGGGTGGGGTGGGGGGGTAGGGGAAAAGGGGTGGAGGGGGCAATAGGTAGGGCGGGTGATAGGAGGAGAGGAGAGGGAAGAGGGGGAAGGGGGTGGGGGTGCGAAGGGATTAGCATGTCTTCATAAAAGTTGCAGGCGTGTCCGATTGAAATTTGATGTTCTCTGCAGGCGGCACAAGGAAAGGCTTACCCCTGCCATGCTATCCCAGTCCTTTGACTTGAAGCTCCGGCTTTCGTGTGTGTGTGTGTGAGTGTGTGTGTGGAGACAGGGTGAGGTGCGGTGGGGTAGGGGTGGGGTAGGGGTGGTGCAGGGTAGTAAGGGGATGGGTAAAGGGGCGGGAGGAAGGATGGATGGAGGAGGGAGAAGGTAGGTGGGAGGAGTGGGTGGTGTGGTGTGGTATGGTATGGTGTGGTGTGGTGGTGGGTAGTGGGTTTAGTCTGTCTAAGCTTTTTTTTTTTTAGGGGGTGGGGGTGGGGGGGGGGGGGTGGGGAAAGTTGTTTGTCAGTGGACCTGTTCGTTGTTTTCTTGACGGTGGTGTCTGTTTTCTGTTTATTCGTTTGTTTGTTTGTTTGCTTGCTTTTTCGTTTCACTTTTCTTCTCTTCTCTTTGTTTGTTTGTATGTTTTGTTCTTTTTTAATTATTTGTTTACTTGTTTGTTTTTCTCTTTCTTTCTCTCCTTTTCTTTTTGTGGTTGTCTTTTTCTTCTGACATAAATCAGTTTACGCCCCTCCCCCCCTCTCTCTTTCTTGCGCGCGCGCGCGTGCGTGTGTGTATGTGTGTGCGCACGTACACGCGAGCAAATGCGCTCGTACATACACGGGTATTATCTGTGTGTGTGTGTGTATCACATGCACACAAACACACACACACAAACACACGCACGCACGCACACAAACGCACACACACACAACCACCACCACCACCCTCAACCCCCTGTTTTGTCTCCCCCATACTCTCTCCTCCATCCAAGACACCTCCCCCCCCCCCCCCCCCCCCACACACACACACCATCCCGGTCCCCTATTTTGTTCTCTCTCTCTGAATCTATAATCTATTTCCCTCTCTCATCTTAACAACCCCCCCCTCCCCCCCCCCCCCCCCCCCCCCCCCATCCCTCACTCCTCCCCCTACTTCTTTTGGCAGCAGATGGGCGACACATATCCACAGACAGTCAGATACACAGACAGATAGACACAAACACACACATTCACACACATTCACACTCACACACGCACTGGCGGAAAGTCTGTTTTGTGTCAAATAAGTCCACATGACTTTTATGGCAATTAAATATTCTAAATCTGAATCACACAACAGTGTCACTCACATCACCATCCCCCCTCCCACCGCACACACACACCACACACACACACACAACACACACACACCACACACACACACACACACACCACACACACAACACACACACACACACACACACCACACACACACACACACTAATTTATGCACACACTGGCGGAAAGTCTGTTAATGTGTCAGATAAGTCTACATGACTTTTATGGCATTAAATATTCTGAATTTAATCTGAATCTCACACACACACACATACCCACGTGCACACACACTGGCGGAAAGTGTTATTGTGTCAAATAAGTCTACATGACTTTTATGGCAATTCAATATCTGAATCTGAATCAAAACACACACATCACACACACACAACACACACACACACACACACACACACACACACACACACACACACACACACACACACACACACATACACACAACACAACACACACACACACACAAAAACACACACACACACACACACACTGGCGGAAAGTATGTTATTGTGTCAAATATGTCTACATGACTTTTATGGCATTACTATTCTGAATCACACACACAGTCACACACACAGTCTCCTCTCTCTCACTCTCTCTCACACGCACCACACAACCACACACACACACACACACACAACACACAACCACACACACACACACACACAAAAACACACCCACACACACACCAAAACACTGGGGAAAGTCTGTTATTGTGTCAAATATGTCTACATGACTTTTATGGCAATTACATATTCTGAATCACACACACAGTCACACACACACAGTCTCTCTCTCTCTCATACATACACACTACTCATCACTCCTTCCTTCCCTCTAGATCCTAAATCCTATACCCTATGTCCTGTCAACCTAAAAAAAAAAAATCGCCCTGATATGCAGATGTAGACCCCCTGTGGTTCGAATCCCGTGAGGTGTCTGGGTGGCCCTCGTTTCCCCAACTTGTCACCGCCCTCTCCAAGCAGCAATAAATGTTGTTCTAGCCATTTGGCCGCTTTTGTCCCGCCGTCTGGGCGTTTGTGTGTGTGTGTGTGTGTGTGTGTGTGTGTGTGTGTGTAGGGGTGTGTGTGTAGCTATGAATATGAATGTATATGTATTTTTCTTTTGTTGGTTGGTATGTGACAGGTATGTAGGCCAATGTGTGGATGATGATGGATGGATGGAGAAGAGAGAGAGAGAGAGAGAGAGAAGAGAGAGAGAGAGAGAGAGGAGAGAGAATGGCAATGGCAATGACAATGACAATGGTTTATTGTGTAGCTTTCAAGCCCATTCACAAAGAGAGAGAGAGAGAGAGAGAGAGAGAGAGAGAGAGAGAGAGAGAGAGAGAGACATACTGACCATCTCCTGCCTGACAGGCCCTGTGCGCCATGGTACACTAACGATATTTTGATGGCGAAATGCAAACGTCAGCGTCTAGAACGGCAGTGGTGGAAATCAAAAACTGAAATCAATAAACAGCTTCTCCGAAAACAAAGTCAAATTTTTAATCCATTCAGCAAAGACAAATTATTACTCTTCCCAAGTTCTCTGCGCTAAATCCATAAAATCTCTGTTCACCCTCACCTCAAATCTTCTTGGATCTGCAAAACAAGCCCTCTTCCTACCACCCACAGCCTGTCTGAACTTCCCTCCATCTTTTCTTCCTACTTTTCAGATAAAGTCGCAATATTCGCTCCAGACTGATCAGACTCATTCCAGCCTGCACCTCCTGATCCCCAATTCACTGGCATTTCCTCTCTTTTCTTTCATCCACAAGCGAAAGCGAAATCACAACAATTCTGAAAGAAATGACGATTAAATCATGCGATCTTGATCCCATACCTGCTCCTGTCTTCTCACAATGCCTTCCACAACTTGTACCCTCTGTCACCGAAATAGTAAACTCATCTCTTCTGTCAGGAAATTTTCCATCAGCTCTCAAAACCGCAATAGTTACACCTCTACTAAAAAAGCATGACCTTGATCCCAACATTTTAAAGAATTACAGACCTGTCTCTAATTTACCTTTCATCTCCAAAGTACTCGAAAAAGTTGTTCTAAAACAACTCAATTACCACCTTCATTCCAATAATCTCCTTCCCCCTTTTCAATCTGCCTATCGCGCCAACCACAGCACCGAAACCACCCTAGTCTACACTTAAGATACACTTCTACACGCTGCTGATGCAGGAAAAATCTCCCTCCTCACTCTTCTCGACCTATCTGCTGCCTTTGACACTATAGATCACTCAATTCTTCTTTCTCGCCTCAAGAACATGTTTGGTATTAATGGCACTGCCCTCACCTGGTTTAGTTCATACCTCACAAACCGATACCAGAAAGTTATTGTCAGCAAAATTCAATCAAAACCTGTCAAACTGGAATGTGGAGTCCCACAGGGATCAGTTCTGGGTCCTGTTCTCTTCACTTTCTACACTGCTCCACTCTCACACATAATAAACCACCATCATATTGATCATCATTTCTATGCCGATGACACTCAGCTTCAATGTAGCAATACCCTTGAAAATCTGCCTTCCCTCCTGACAAATATGGCCCACTGCCTTCTAGACATTCAAAACTGGATGACTCAAAGTAAGTTACAGCTAAATGCCGATAAAACGGAAGCCATGCTCATGGGGACCAAACATAAACTTTCCTCCATCACAACGACTTCAGTGGAATTCAGCAATACGTCGGTTCCTCTGTCCAGCTATGTGAAATATCTAGGTGTGGTTCTTGACAACACACTCTCTATGAAAAAATTCATCACCCAGACCTGCCAGTCTTGCTACTATCAATTACGGCGCATAAGTGCAATTTGCAAGTATCTGTCTACTGAAGCAACATCAAACTTGTCACATCTCTCATTCTTTCTCGACTGGACTACTGTAATTCTCTCTTGGATGGTTTGCCGGCATCATCCATCCACTCCCTTCAACGCATACAAAACTCTGCAGCTCGACTGGTCCTTAGAAAGAAAAAATCTGAACACAGCACTCCTCTTTTGCGATCTCTTCACTGGCTGTCTGTCTCACAAAGAATAAAGTATAAGATTAACACCCTTTGTTTCAAATGTCTCCACAAATCTGCACCTTCTTATCTCTGTAACTGTCTTCACCTGTACACTCCGTCCCGTTCCCTTCGTTCATCTATAGATACGTTGTGCTTTCGAACACCCAGATTTAAACAAACCACTGTTGGCCGTCGCTCTTTCTCTGTTTCTGGTCCCTCCACATGGAACGACCTCCCTCTTCCACTTCGCCAAAAGCCTTCATTTGATTCTTTCAAATCTAGCCTCAAAACGCACTTATACTCGACTTGAGATCTTCCCCTGTTATATGTTCCTACTTCTCAATAGCTGCCTTCACCTCCACCACCCCCACCTAAGTGTGTTGTGTATATAAATTTGATATGTGTTTATCTTGATATTTATGGATGGTTGCATGCGTGTGAATGATTTGAATGCAAGCGCTTTGATTTGTTTACTTTACAAGATTCAGCGCTATATAAATTCCATACATTATTATTATTATTATTATTATTATTATTACAAGGGGACAGTGGGAAGAAGACTGGGCACAAAGATATTTAATGAAGAAGAAGAAGAAGAAGAAGAACCCCCCCCCCCCCCCCCATTTCACTATAAACAAACAATCATCATGGCATGAATTCGACATCATGGTTTAACAGCTGCAACAAACACAGATACTGTACACTGTGATTACTGTACTTTTAAGCAGAGCCAAAATGATGAACAGAATGCATTGCTGTTAAAGCTTTATAAACCATTCAGCAGCCCTTCATTGATATATGCTTGTTTTTAGAAAATTTACCTCATGTACAAAACCAACATGGGGAGGGGATAGCTCAGTGGTGTGGGGTTACTATGAATAGAATGTATATTATTTTTTTTGTTGGTTGGTAGTGACGGGTATGGGGGCCAATGTGGGGATGGATGGAGGATGAGGAAAAAGGGGAGGAAAAGAGAGAGAAAGGGAGAGAAGAGAGAAAAATGGCAAAAATGACAAGACAAGGTTTATTTGGGAAATTTTCAAGCCCTTTCCCAAAGGAAGAGAGAAGAAGAGAAAAAAGAGAGAGAAGAGAAAAGAGAGAAGACATACGACCATCTCCCCCTGACGGGCCCGGGCCCAGGGTTACACAACGATATTTTGGGGCGAAAGAAAACGCAGCGTCTAGAAGGGCAGTGTAAAAATCAAAACTGAAATAAATAAACAGCTTCCCCGAAAACAAACAAATTTTAATCCTTCGCAAAGAAAAATTTAAAACCTTCCCAATTCCGCGCAAATCCATAAAATCCTGTTAAACCCTCACCCAAATCTTCTTGGATCTGCAAACAAACCCCTCTTCCCACCACCCACAGCCTGTCTGAACTTCCCCCCTTTTTTCCCTTCCTATTTTTTCAGATAAAGTCCCCAATATTCGCTCCAGACGGATCAACTCATTTCCAGCCTGCCCCCCTTTCCCCAAATTTCACGCACTCTCCTCTTTTTTCTTCATCCCCCAAGCGAAGCGAAACACAACAATTCGAAAAAATGACATTAAATCTTTCGACTTGATCCCATACCGCCCCTTTTTCTCACAATGCCTTCCACAACTGTACCCTCTGCACCGAAATAGTAAACTCATCTCTTCTTCGGGAAATTTTTCCATCACCTTAAAAAACGCATATTACACCTCACAAAAAAGCATACCTTGATCCCAACATTTTAAAGAATTACAGACCTTCTCAAATTTCCTTTTTCATCCCAAAATACTCGAAAAATTTGTTCAAAACAACTCAATTACCCCTTTTCTTCCCAAAAAACCCTTCCCCCTTTTCAATCGCCTACGCGCCAACCAAGACCGAAACCCCCTATCACACTTAAGATACACTTCTACCCCTCGAGCGGAAAAAAAACTCCCTCCTCACTCTTCTCGACCTATCTCTGTTTTTGCCCTTTAAGATCCTCAATTCTTCTTTCTCGCCTCAAAACAGTTGGTATTAATGGCATTTTGCCCTCACCGGGTTTTTATTCATACCTCAAAAACCGATACCAAAAATTATTGTCACAAAATTCAATAAAAACCCTTAAAACGGAAAATTGGATCCCACAGGGATCTTTTCTGGGTCCTTTTTCTCTCATTTTCTACACTCCCACCTCACACAAAAAAAACCCACCTCATATTGACATCATTTCTAGCCGAGACCTCACTTAAATGTACAATACCCTTAAATCTCCTTTCCCCTCCGACAAAATGGCCCACACCCTTCAAGACATTCAAAACAAATGACTCAAAGAAGTTACACTAAATGCCGATAAAACGAAGCCATGCTCAGGGGCCCAAAAACAAAACTTTCCCCTCACAACGACTTCAGTGGAATTTCGCAATACGTCGGTTCCTCTGTCCAGCAGTGAAATACAGGTGTGGTCTTGACAACAACCCTAGAAAAAATTCATCACCCAGACCTCCATCTTGCTACTATCTTTTACTGGCATAAGTGCAATTTGCAATATCTGTCTACTAAAGCAACTCAAACTTGTCACATCCTCATTCTTTCTCGCTGGACTACGAATTTTCCTTTTGGGATGGTTTCCCGGGCACATCCATCCCCCCCCCTTTAAACCATACAAAACTCTGCAGCTCGACGGTCCTTAAAAGAAAAAATCTGAACACAGCACCCCTCTTTTGCGCTCTTCCCGGCTGTCTGTCTCACAAAAATAAAGTATAAGAAAAACCCCTTTTTTTTCAAATTTCTCCAAAAATCCACCTCTTATCTCGAAAACTGTCTTCCCCTTTACCTCCGTCCCGTTCCTTGTTTCCCATAGATACTTGTTTTCGAAAACCCAATTTAAACAAACCACTGTTGGCCGTCCCTCTTTCTCTGTTTTCTGGTCCCCCACAGGAACACCTCCCTTTTCCATTTCGCCAAAAACCTTCATTTGATTCTTTAAAATCTACCCCAAAAACGCACTTAAACCGACTTGAGATTTTCCCCTGTTATTTTTCCTACTTCCAATAGCTCCTTCACCTCCACCACCCCCACCAAAGTTTTGTGTATAAATTTGATATGTGTTTACTGAATTTATGGAGGGTTGCATGCGTTGAATGATTTGAATGCAAGCGCTTTGATTTGTTTATTTTAAAAAAATTTTCCGCAAATAAAAATTCCTACATTATTTTTAAATTTTTTAAATTTTTAAATTAAATTTTTACGGGGGACAGTGGAAAAGACTGGGCAAAAAGAAAATTAATAAGAAGAAGAAGAAGAAAAAAACCCCCCCCCCCCCCCCCCTTTTCCCCCTAAAAACAAAAAATCATCATGGCATGAATTCGACATCGGGTTTTAACACTGAAACAAACCAGATACTGTACACTGTAAAAAAAAAAGTACTTTTAAGCGAGCCAAAATGATAACGAAAGCATTGCTGTTAAAGCTTTATAAACCATTTAGCAGCCTTCTTGTAATTTCTTGTTTTTAAAAATTTACCTCATGACAAAACCAACATGGGAGGGATTCTAGTGGCAAGCACCGCTCCCCCCCCCCCCCCCCCAGCCAAGTAAGCACATCGAGCGGATTACCACTTGGGTGGGGACCGTTTCTGCCTTGGGGTCCATTTCAGTCCCCCTTTCCCCCCACTGAAATGGTTACCCGCCTCTTTTGGTCAGGGAAGGAAACACGAGGGAGAGGAGATGGGCGCCACCCTCAATATCTGGCCACTAGAGAATGGGTCCTGACGCCTCGCTCCCCTACGACCTTTTTAGGTTTTGGACCCTTACCTTTTTCAAAACCAAATGGACATAACACCTTTACATGGAACCACTCGCATAAAGGTTTTGTGTTTAAAAATTTGGGGTAACTTTGGCAAAACAAAGGAAAGGGAAAAGAGGAGGAGAGAGGAGAGAGGAGAGAGAGGAGAGAAGAAGAGAAAAGAGAGAGAGAGGAAGGAGAGAAGAGAGGAGGAGAAGAGAAAAAAAAAATTTTGGATTCGGATTTGGATTCGGGTTTTTTATTCATTATAGGCCCCGGCCCCTTTAAGGGGATACGAAATGATAAATAATTGCAACACTGTTTTAAAAAATCCAAAAAAAAGAAAAAAGTGAATACAGACGCTGCATTAATAAAAATTTATACGAATAAAAGGGTTTCCAGCTTAAATCTTTATATAAATACAACAAGTTACGGACTACTTCGGGAGAGAGGGGAAAAGGGGAGAAGAGAGAAAAGAGAGAGAAAAGAGAGAGGAGAGAGAGAAAAGAGAAGAGAAAAGAGAGAGAAGAGAGAGAGAGGGAGAGAAAAGGGAAAAACGTACAAAAGTAACAAAATTTTATTTTCTGAGTTAAAAAGAAAACTAATACAAACTTTTTTTTACATCCCCCTGGGGGGGGTGGGGGGGGAAAAGAGAGAGCAAAAGAAAAGAGAAGGAGAAAGAGAGAGAGAGAGAGAGAGAGAGAGAGAGAGGAAAAGCAGAGACGAACAGGGCAGCCACACGGGATGCATAAAATACATCCCGTTAATAAATGGCCCCTGTTTAACCTTGCTCCTTTTTTTTAACATTTCAAACCAAACCACACACACACACACACAAAACCCACACACACCCACACACACACACCACACACACACACACACACACCACACAACACCAACACTATCGAAAAAAGAGAAAATTAAAATACATACACTACTACTACTACTACTACAACTACTACTACTACTACTAAATACTACTCACTCCTACACTACCCTAAACACAAAAAAAACCAAATGTTATTGCATATTTTATTGTTTTTCTTGTTTTATTTGTATAGTTTACCATAATTAGTTTTTTATTCTAGTCCCCCAATTCATTTTTCTTTTTTTTCTCCTTTTTTTTCTTTAGATAGATGGCTTGATGAAAAAAAAGCAAATGCACGCTTTTTTTCAATGTACCATCGAAAATAAAAAAATTTTACTTTTCTTTTACTTTTGACTTTGACACACACACACACACACCCCTCTCTCTCTCTCTCTCCACCTTTACCTTCCCCCCTCCTTTTCAACCCCTCTCTCCCCTCTCTCTTTCCTCTCTCAAAACACAAACAAACACACATACCACTTGTGTCCTCTCTTAAACACACACACAAAACACACACAAACAAACAGCAACGCCCGCGCGCGCACGCACATACCTCCTTTTTTCCCCTCTGGTCCTCTACCCACACACACACCCAAACACATTCTGTTTCTGTCCCCCTTTTCCCTCCCCCCCTTTTATCTCTACTCCCTTTTTCAAACTCCTCCTCTTCTTCCCTTCACTCTCTCCACTCTCTCTCTCTCTCTCTTCCTTTTCCCTTCCCTCATTTCCCCCCCTCCAAAAATAAACCAGCCTTGCCACCCCCCCCAATCGCACTTTTCTATACCACCCATCCTTTCACACCACTTCAAAGAAAAAAACCACCACCCACAACAAAACAAAACTTACACTGCTTGGGGGGGGTTGCCTCCCCCCCCTCTCTCCTCTCTCCTTTTTCTTCCTCCCACTTCTTTTCTCCTGTCTCACTTTTTGTCTCTCTTGTGTCTGTGTCTTCTTTTTTTGTCTGCGTCTGTCCTTTTCTCTCGCTCTCTCTCTCTATCGTCTTTTTATCTCTCTATAGCCCTGTCTCTCTCTTTCCCCTCACTTTTTTCTGTCGCTGTTTCTGTCTCTGCCCCTCCTCCTCCCTCTCTCTCTCTTCCTCTCTCTCCCCTCCTCTTCCCCCCCTTTTTCCCCTTTTTCCCCTCTTTCTGTCACACCCACACACACCCCAAACAAACACAAAACACACACTCTTACTCACAAAAAACACACACACCCCAACCCACCCACCCAACCCACACACCCACACCACACACACAAAAACCCCCCCCCAAAAACCCCCCAACACACACACACATAACAACCAAACACACCACACCCACACAAACAAAACCACACAACACACAAAACCCACCCACCCCACACACACACACAAAAACCCCCCCACCCACCCCCACAAAACACACACCCAAAAACCCCCACCCCCTCCCCACACACACAAACACACACACACACACACAAACACACACACACCCACACACACCCAACCCCCCCCCACACACACCCACCCCCCCACCACTGCTGCCTTTTTAATGTGAAGGGCCCCTACGCTGAACCCCCAAGACAGCAAAGGCATTTTGAACGATTCTTCCCGCCCTCCCTCTCCAAAACTTGGGGCCCTCGCCCAAAGAAAACCCCTCCACTCTTGTTTTCCCCAAAAACAAAAAACGCAACTCTTTTGTCGCCCGCACAAAGAAAACCCCAAAAACCCCCCAAGAAAAAAATCGAAGCCCCGATTTTGCATACGTTTGCCACGCGCATAGGGGCTTTTTTTTAAAAACGAAATTCATATCCGGTGGGTGTGTTCGCTAAAAATGTGGTTTCTTTTCTTTTCTTTTTCTTTTTTTGTTCTTCTTTTCTTGTTTTTTTCTTCTTTTCTTGCTTTCTTTTTTCTTTCTTCTTCTTTTTCTTTTTTCTTCCTTCTATCCTCCCCTCCTCCCCCTCCTCCTCCTTCTTCTTCTTCTTCTTCTTCTTCTTCTTCTTCTTCTTCTTCTTCTTCTTCTTCTTCTTCTTCTTCTTCTTCTTCTTCTTCGAACGCTCAGACAGTAACAACTATTGTCTTGTCATATGAGCGAAAATGCGTTGCACTGCTGTTAAGCGCCGGACAAGTCAGACCCAGCACATCTGACTTCGGCATGGAAGAGATTTTGGTATCTTTTGAAGTCTTTCTGGGGGGAAAAAAAGGCAGGAGAATGGAAAGAGAAGGCAGATAAACAGACAAGAAGGAGGTGACACGGAGAAAAAAAAAAGAACCAGACAGAAACATAGAGAGGGATAGAAAAGAGGAAATTCCTAGCGGAGAATTTCCAGAAGTTGGGGGATGCTTTTTATACTGATAGACCCTCGGCATCCCCACGGGGGAGAAGTGAGGTGGATTACTCGCTCGTTGCTCTTTGAATGAAAAAGTTGAATGAGTTCTGTTTCTGCTTTGCAAGATGATACCCACGATTATCCAGTTGATTATTCTTGGGATGATTCAGGTATGTGATTATGGACACCTAAACACTGGATAAGAAGCATTACAGTCTTAATGTTACCTCAACAATTTCATCACCAAAGCGTTGAAGATTTCAAGTCGTGGCGCTACGCCGAAGTCATATGTGCTAGGCCTGACTTGTCAGGCGCTTAGCGGCAGCGTAACGCATTTTCGCTCATATGACAGACAATAATAGTTGCTGTTAGAGCGTTCTACTAAGAAGAAGAGGAAGAAGAAGTCATGGTACAAACACAATATTTTGAAGAAAGGCATTCCAGAATATCTTTCTCTGAGCGTACATACAAAACGAAATGACTTAAAAGTTTAAATTTTTAAAAATTCTTTTATATCGAGGATAATGGAATAAGCACTTATGTGCTTTTTTACATCCAGTCCCCGTGTGTATGCGATTTTGTAAATCGCCATCTGTTCCCACCGGTACACAATGGCATACTCTTACGAAAAGCGGAACAGGATTTTACGTGTGCGCAAGATGTTCTGCGTGCGTTCGCACACGGGGCCTCGGTTTATAGTCTCATCCGAAAGACTTTTTGGGGAGAGAGGAGTCTGCACTGAAGTTAACTCCAGGGGAAAAGATCCCCTTGAACGGGATTCGAACCCGGGTCGTCAGATTGCCAGCAGAGGTGGCTTTTGACTGCTTTCGATAGCCACCTGTGCGCTGATCGAAAAAAACACAAACCTGGACTGGTCTTGACGGGCATCTTTCTAGTCCATTGTCCAAACCAGCGCGGAAGAAACAGGTAGGTGGCAGGATGGTTAAGACGTTTGCCTGCCAACAAGTAAACCGTGAGGTTCTGGGTTCGATTCCCAGCCTCACCCTTTCTTCCCAGTTTGACAAAAAAGTCGAACTGAATGTCAAAGTCCTTCGGATGATACTATAAACCGAGGCTCCGTGTGTGAACGCATGCAGAACATCTTGCGCACACGTTAAAGCCTGTTCCGCTGTTCGAAAGAGTAGGCCATTGTGTGCCGGTGGGAACAGATGACAAAATTTACAAAACCGCAGACACACGTATAATTTTTAAAAAAAAAAAAGAAAAAAAAGGGCATCTGAGCGCTTTGATTTGTTGCTTTACAAGATTCAGCGCTATATAAATTCCATACTATTATTATTATTATTATTATTATTATTATTATTATTATTATGATTATTATTATTATTATTATTATTATTATGATTATTATTATTATAAAGCATCTGACAGCTGTCAGTTTCCCCACCTTCAGCTGCTCCCAGCTGATGTCCTTTCCAGCCCAGCTAACCCAGCTGGTGCTAACTACTGCAGGAACTGACCACACTGTGCCGGATGAAAGGAAAGGGGTGTACTAATTTCAGCACAGGGTCTTGCTTGGACCCTTGACTCAGTTAGGGTGGATTTGCGTGCTGTAACCTCTATTTCTTTGGTAGGTAGCGGTACTTTTCTGTTTAAGAGTCGATCTTGTAATAAAGCCTTTGATGTCAAACAGGCCTCCTTCTTCCTTGCAACGGTTGGTTTGGGTGGCAAAACATGTTATATATATTATATATGTTTTCTATCTATCTATCTATCTATCTATCTATCTATCTATCTATCTATCTATCTATCTATCTATCTATCTATCTATCTATCTATCTATCTATCCATCCTACCACTACTATCTATCTCTACTACCACCATCTATTACTCTATCTACCTGTCGTCGTCCTCTGTCTGTCTGTCTATCTACCTATCATCTACTATTACATATCTATCTATCTATCTTCGTCGTCTGTATCTATCTATCTATCTATCTATCTATCTATCTATCTATCTATCTATCTATCTATCTATCTATCTATCTATCTATCTAGACTATCCATCTATCTATCTATCTATCTGAATCTGTCTGTCTTGGTACTATCTATCATCAAACTCTTCGATCTATCTACTAATCAAGCTATCATCAGTATCTATCTTCCGTCTGCTGTCTGTCAATGTCTGACTAACTATCCACTATCTATCTATCTACTATCTATCTACTACTATCTACATCTATCCATCTATCTATCGATCTGCGTCTGTCTGTCCGACTCTGGATCTATCTACTACTATCCTATCTATCTGTCGTCTGTCTGTCTGTCTTCTTCTGTCTATCTACGCTATCTACTGAATCTAGGTCGCTGACTGTATTACTATCTATATTATCTCTATCTATCTATCTATCTATCTATCTGTCGCTGTCTGTCTGTCAATGTGAATAACTATCTATTATCTACTTTCTATCTATCTATCTATCTTCTCACACGTTTATGCTGTTCTTTGTAATGTCTGTCATCTGTCTATCATCGCACTACTATCTACTATTCTATTATCACTAACTCATCAATCTACTATCCTATCTATCTACTCTATCATCTATCTATCATCTATCTATTGTCCATCAAAAAATATAATAATGAATCAGTCAATCATGCAATGAATGTCAATCAGTGATAACATGAATCACCCTGAAGTAATCATTCAACAACAGCTGTCTGGTCTGTCTGTCTGCTGTCTGTCGTCTGTCATGTCTTCTATCTACACTAGCTATCTATCGAAACTTCCTTGGGTACAAATCAAGTGCAAAGCTCTTTCGCACCAAAGAGCAACATGAGGAAGATCCAGTGCTGTTCCAGACAAAATGCCAGACTTGACGCTTGGTTCCTGGCATGCCTCTTAGCCAGTCATGCCGGACAGGCGTTGATTCCAGACCCCAGGGAACCACGAGCTACTTACCTACTCGCGCGCTGACCGACTTCTTCCCTTCTCCTCATGAAGAGGTCACCGTGACTTTATTTACTTATTTTTATTTATTTATTTATTTTATTCTATTACATCGAGGGTAATGGAATAAGCAATTATTGCTTTTTTACATCCACCCCCCGTGTGTATGCGGTTTTTGTAAATTCTGTCATCTGTTCCCACCGGCACACAATGGCCTACTTTTACGAAACGCGGAACAGGAATTCACGTGTGCGCAAGATGTTCTGCGTGCGTTCGCAGACGGGGCCTCGGTTTATAGTCTCTTCTGAAGGACTTTTGGGGAGAGTGGAGTCTGCACTGATGTTAACGCTAGGGGAAAATAATATCCCCTTTAACGGGAATTGAACCCGGGTCGTCAGATTGCGAGTGCAATGTTCTAACCACTAGGCTATGCCATCCTAGGTACTGCAACTGTCTTGCACTGTGTCTGGGACCATTGAACATGGCAGAATCCATCCCGACTCAGCTTAGAATGCATGCTGGGTGTGTTGGTGTCATCCATGCCACCAGCCATAGTTGGCCCATTCTTCTATAGGAAATTGGTTGATTTTTTTTTTTTTACAAGATTCAGCTATGTGTGTTTTCTACAGGTATACCTCAGTACCTCAGTGTATGTCTCCAAATGACTTGTATGAGAGAATGGAGACCAAAACAGTGTTGTTAACCCGAGGCGAAAATCTCAAACAGTAAATCAAGCAGCGACTCGAACTCATGCTCTTAGATACAATCAGACCACGAAACCAAGATAATTATACTACACCGACTTAGCTGCTACGTCATGAGTCTTCAACCACAAAACACACTCACACACACACACACACACACACACACATCACACACACACACACACACACACACACACACACACACACACACACACCACACACACACACACACCCCACAACACACACACACACACACATTAAATCTTATGCACTCAGCACTAGTAAAATGTCTTCCCTTAATCTAACAAAACAGTGTTAGTTAAACGGAACGAAAAGCTGTAAGTATAAATAGCATCCCCATCTTCTGGACATTCTATGCTAGGAATTCCCTCTTTTCCTAGCCCTCTCTTCGCTTCTGCCTTGTTCCTTTTCTTCTTCCCGTCATCTCCTCCTTGCCAATTTTCTGCCTTCTTGGTCCACTCTCCTGCATACCTTCCCACCTCCACCCACAACAAAGACTTTAGAATAATAACGACTCTCTCCCACGCCGAAGTCGGATGCGCTGGGCCTGACTTGTCAGGCGCTTAACGGCAACGCAACGCATTTTTGGCTCATACGACAAACAACAATGAATTGCTGTCCGAACGTTCGACGAAAACGTCGACGACGAAGAAGAAACCGTATGAAAAATTGATACTAACTGGATGAACGAACCTCTTCGCCCAAAGATCAGGGTGGAAGTGGGGGGGGGGGGGGGGGGGGGGGGGAGGGGGGGGGAGAAGGGGGGGGGGGGGGGAAGGGGGGGGGAGGGAAGGGGTGGGGGGTGGGGGGAGGACGAGAGGGCTGTTACCTGGCGAATGGGTTGGCTTTAATAATAACGGGTTCATTATTGGGTCCTCTCCGCTAGGCAAGTCCTCCAAAGCGGTGTTGATGTGTCAAAGGTTGGGGTTTTTTTTTTCCCTCTTTGTGATGGTCTCAAGACTTGCTATGGAATCTGTTCCGAATGGGCCAATAATGGCTGAGAACATCAGAGCGTGCGATTAGAAAGAAATCAGTGTGATTTCTCTCCCTTTGGGTGGGGTGTTAGGGGTGGGTGGGGGGTGGGGGGTGGGGGCCTGACCTCTCCGCTGGTGGTACGTGTGACTGCATTGACTGAGCTGAGTGAGGGCTGGAGACCACCAACAGTCTGCTTCTGTTTGGTGGTGCAGACAGGGAGTCTATACATACATACATACATACATACATACATACATACATATCTATCTATCTATCTATCTATCTATCTATCTATCTATCTATCTATCTATCTATCTATCTATCTATCTATCTATCTATCTAATCTATCTATCACCGACGTGTTTTTGCGCGCGCGCTCACACACACACCACTACATCACACACACAACACACACAAAACAACACCACACACACACACACACACACACACACACACACACACACACACACACACACACACACACAACACACACACACCACACACCTTCGAACGCATGCAGAACATCTTGCGCGCACTTAAATCCTGTTCCGCTTTTCAAGAGTAAACCATTGTGTGCCGGTGAAACAGATGACAAAATTTACACAACCGATACACACGGGACGTTGAAAAAAGCACATGATGCTTATCCATTATCCTCGATATAAAAGAATAAATAAATAAATAAAATAAGTAAAAACAGATAGAGAGAGAGAGAGGAGAGAGAGAGAGAGAAGAGAGAGAAGAGAGAGAGAGAGAGAGAGAGAGAGAAGAGAGAGGCAGACAGACAAGACAGACAAGAAAACCCAGACAGACAGTCAGAGACAACGATAGATGGACAAAACAGAAGAGAGAGACAAACAGGCAAGATACATCAAACAGACATACAATACCACACCCCCAACACCCACACCACACACCCACACCCACACCACACCCACACCACACCACACCACAACCACCCAACAAAGTACCACTCACAAAACAACCCAAAACACACCACACACACACACACACACCACACACACACACACACACACACACACACACACACACACACACAATCAAACCAAACGCATCCCAACATTTAACTCCTTCCGACCACTCTCCTTCTACAGCTGCACGCTAGTCTATATATACATCACTAACCAGATAATTCCTTCTGACATTCATCCCCACCCCCACACCTCTATCATCCTCCTCCTCCTCCTCCCTGGCCCAATCCTCCTCCAATCAATCCTCCTTCATCCGCTGGCGGCTGGTCAGTGCTGCACGTGACAGGCCCTGAGTGGACAGCCATCCCACTGGCCAGCTATAGGCCTATATACTAAGCCTACGTTTGACCGCTGGGCTGGACAGGTTAAGGCGATCAGGCAGGCTGACTGACTGCACTGTCTGAGTTCTCCCTGCTTGAGCAGTTGTCCAGGGGTCTTGGCACTGCAGAGACTTGTTATTTTGTTGTTGTTGTTCAGGCAGTACAGCGTCCAGGGAGATTTTGAACCAGTGGGTCTGGGCAGGTTTAGGCGATCAGGTAGGTCTGTCCACGGGCCCAGGTGGACCCACAGGAGGAGATTTGACCCCTGGCCCGGCCTGGCCTGTAATGGCCTGGCCTGTAATGGCCTGGACTGTAATGGCCTGGCCTGGGCTTCCATGATGGGTGCTAGCTGGCCGGTCGGCCGGATAGGACAAGACAGAATAGGACAGGACAGAGAGGGATTGTAATGTAGTAGTCGATAGATTAGGTGATGATGGTGGTGGTGGTGGTGATGATGACGATGATGGTGATGATGATGGTGATGATGGAGAGGTTTTCTGCGTGGTGTGGTTGTGGTGGTTGTTGTGTTGTTGTGGTGGTATGGTGGTTGTGTCGTTTCTGATGGGGGAGGAGGACATTGTTTTGGAATTGGGATTGTGGCTGTTATTAAGGATGTCTGTGTCCCTTGTCTGTGGGTCTGTCTCTGTCTGTCTGTTTGTCTGTCTGTTTATCTGTCTGTCAATCCGTCAGTCTGTCTGTCTGTCTGTCTGTCTCTGACTTTGTCTCTCTGTCTGTCTGCCTGTCTATCAATCATCTCTCTGTTTGTCTGTCTGTCTCTGACTCTCTCTCTCTCCTTCATTCCTTCCTTCCTTCTGTCTCCTCTGTCTCTGTCTCTGTCTGTCTGTCTGTCTGTCTTCTGTTTGTCGCTCTCTCTTCTCTCTCTCCCTCATCTCTCTCCTCTCATCTCTCTCTCTCTCTCTCTCTCTCTCTCTCTCTCCACGAGGGCTAGGTAAAGCAGAAAACAAGTTCTGTTTATTCCACCACCATTGAAAAATAAAATAAAAGCTTGACCGAATGATTGGCCACTGAAGCTCTCTCCCCCCCCCTCTCTCTCTCCCCTCCTCTCTTCTCTCTCTCCCCCTCCTCTCTCTCTCTCCTCTTTCTCTCTCTTCCTCTCTCTCTCTTTCTCTCCCCTCTTCCTCCTCTCCTCCTCTCTCTTTCTCTCCCCCCTCTCTCTCTCCTCTCTCACCTCTCTCTTCACCTCTTTCTCTCCTTCCCTCTCTCTCTCCTCCCTCTCTCTCTTCCCTCTCTCTTTCTCTCTCTATCCCTCTCTCTATCCCCCCTCTCCTCCTCTTACTCTCTCTTTCTCTCTCTGTATCCCCCTCTCTTTTACCCCCCCCCCTCTCTGTCTCTTCTCTCTCCCCCCTCTCTCTCCCTCTCTCTCCCTCCTCTATCCCCCCTCTCTTCTCTTTCTCTCCCCCCTCTCTCTCCCTCTCCCCTACCACCCTCTCATCCCCCCTCTCTCTCTTTCTCTCTCTCTTTCTCTCTCTCCACCTCCCTCTCTCTCCTCTTTCCCCTCTCTCCTCTCTCTTCTCTCTCTCTCCTCTCTCCTCTCTCTCCTCTTATCTCTCTCTCTCTCATCTCCTCTCTCTCTCTCCTCCCTCCCTCTCTCCCTCCCTTCCCCTCACACACATTGTCTGTAACTTGCTAGCTAACTAATTAGGATGATCTATCACTGGAATCACTCTTGCACGTGCGCACACTTGGCCATACATTGACGGACGCTGACACATGTGCAAACATTCTCGCACGTGCACAAACAGTACATACGTATGGACACATAAAACGCTCGCGCGCGCGCGCACATACACACACAAACAATCACACACACCACACCACACACACACACACACACACACACACACACACACACACACACACACACACACCCCTCTCTCTCTCTCTCTCCACAACACACACGTAAGCACTCTCTCTCTCTCTCTCTCTCTCCCTCTCCACAACACACACACACACACACACACACACACACACACCACACACACCACACACACACACAACACACACACACACACACACACACACACACACACACACACACACACACACACACACACACTCACTCACTCTCTCTCTCCATCACACACACACACACACACAAAGACACCCTCTCTCTCCACAACACACATACACACCCCACACACACATATCCACACCACACTTCTCACACATTCACATACACACACTCACTCACTCACGCGCGCATCCCCCCCCCCCCCCAACACACACACCCACCCACTCACACACACATACACACACACTTCATACAACACACACACACACAGACACTCACACACACACTCACTCACACACACACACACACACACAAAACCTGGTATCACTTAAAGTGAAAGACGTTAAAACTAAAGACTACTACTACTACACTACTACTACTTCTACTACTACTACTACTACTACTGCTGCTGCTGCTTGCTGCTGCTGGCTGCTGCTGCTGCTGGCTGCTAATACTACTACTACTACACACACATACACACAAAACACACACACAGACACAGACACACACACACACATTCACCCCCCCCCCCCCACACACACGCAAACCACACCACACCACACCACACCACCCACTCACTCACCCCTCACACATACAACCGACACACACACTGACCAAAAAAAATAGCAAAGCAAAGTTCTGCATGTTCCCTATCCCTGGCTGCTGTATACTCTACTATACTCTACTATACATTACTCTACTCTACTACACTACACTACACTACACTACACTATACTATACTACACTACACTACACTATACTACACTACACTACACTTTACTACACTACACTATACTATACTACACTATACTATACTGCACTATACTACACTATACTATACTATACTATACTATACTATACTATACTATACTATACTATACTATACTATACTATACTATACTATACTATACTATACTATACTATACTATACTACACTCTACTCTACTCTACTATACTATACTACACTACACTCTACTCTACTATACCTATATCAGTCATTGTACTGTACTACACTACACTATACTACACTACACTACACTACACTATACTATACTACACTACACTACACTATACTATACTACACTACACTACACTATACTATACTACACTACACTACACTATACTATGCTACACTACACTATACTATACTACACTATACTGTACTATACTACACTCTACTCTACTCTACTACACTCTACTCTACTCTACTCTACTATAACTATATCAGTCATTATACTTTACTACACTACACTACACTATACTACACTACACTATACTACACTATACTATACTACACTACACTACACTATACTACACTACACTACACTACACTACACTACACTACACTACACTGTACTGTACTGTACTGTACTGTACTGTACTACACTATACTATACTACACTACACTACACTCTACTCTACTCTACTATAACTATATCAGTCATTGTACTGTACTATACTACACTACACTACACAACACTATACTATACTATACTATACTATACTATACTATACTATACTATACTATACTATACTATACTATACTATACTATAACTATATCAGTCATTGTACTGTACTACACTACACTATACTATACTACACTACACTACACTACACTACACTTCACTACACTAAGCGCTATGATTAAGCGCTTTGATTTGTCTCTGCAAGATATAGTGCTATATAAATTCCATTTATGATTATTATTATTATTACACTATACTATAATAATAATATATGGAATTTATATAGCGCTGAATCTTGTAAAAAACAAACAAATCGAAGCGCTTGCACTCAATCATTTACAGGCATGCAACTCTCCTTAAACATAATGAGCAACAGATTTCAAATCCATGCGCGCGCACTACGCACGCACACGCACGCACACACACACACACACACACACCACACACACACACACACACACACACACACACACACACCACACACACACACACACACACACACACACACTCACACACATCACACACACACACACACACACACACCACGCACACACACACACACACACACACACACACACACACACCACACACACACACACACACACACACACACACACACGCACACACGGAACAACACTTAGAAGGTGAAAGATGCTGTTGAAAATTAGGGACAGATATGTGGGGAGAAAGTCTCAGATAGGAAATAAGTGTATTTTGAGGCTGGATTTGAAGGAATCAAGTGAAGGCTTTTGACGAAGTGAAAGAGGGAGGTCATTCCAGGTGGATGGACCAGAAACAGAGAAGGAGCGACGGCCAACAGTGGTTTGTTTGAATCTGGGTGTTCGAAAGCACAAAGTATCTGCGGCTGAACGAAGGGAACGGGATGGAGTGTACAGGTGAAGACAGTTACAGAGATAAGAGGGTGCAGATTTGTGGAGACATTTGAAACAGAGGGTATTGATTTTATACTCCAGTCTTTGTGAGACAGGCAACCAGTGAAGAGATCGCAGAAGAGGAGTGATGTGTTCAGATTTTTTCTTTCTTAGGACCAGTCGAGCTGCAGAGTTTTGTATGCGTTGAAGAGAGTGGATAGATGATGCTGGTAGGCCAGCCACAAGAGAATTACAGTAGTCTAAACGTGAAAGAATGAGAGATGTGACAAGCTTGGAAGTTGCATCAGTGGACAGATACTTGCGAATCGCGCTTATGCGCCGTAATTGATAGTAGCAAGACTGGCAGGTCTGGGTGATGAATTTTTTCATAGAGAGTGTATTGTCAAGAACTACTCCTAAATACTTCACAGAGTTGGACAAAGGAACTGACGTATTGCCGAATTCTATTGAAGTTTTTGTGATAGAGGAAAGTTTATGTTGGGTCCCTATGAGCATGGTTTCGGTTTTATCGGCATTAAGTTGTAACTTGTTCTGAGTCATCCAGTTTTGAATATCTTGAAGGCAGTAGGACATATTTGTCAGGAGGGAAGGCAAGTTTTCAACAGTATCGCTGCACTGAAGCTGAGTATCATCGGCATAGAAATGATGATCAATAGGGTGGTTGTTTATTATATGTGAGAGTGGAGCAGTGTAGAGAGTAAAGAGAACAGGGCCCAGGACTGATCCCTGCGGGACTCCACATTCCATTTTGACAGGTTTTGATTGAATTTTGTTTACAATAACTTTCTGGAACCGGTCTGTGAGGTATGAAGTAAACCAGGTGAGGGCTGTGCCATTAATAGCAAACGTATTTTGGAGGCGAGAAAGAAGAATTGAGTGATCTATGGTATCAAAGGCTGCAGATCAGTCAAGAAGAGTGAGGAGGGAGATTTTTCCTGCATCAGAAGCAAGTAGAAGTGTATCTAAAGTATGGACTAGGGTGGTTTCGGTGCTGTGGTTGGGGCGATAGGCAGACTGAAAAGTGGGAAGAAGATCATTGGAATGAAGGTGACTGTTGAGCTGTTTGAGAACAACTTTTTCTACTACTTTAGAGACAAAGGGTAAGTTTGAGACAGGCCTATAATTCTTCAGAATGTTGGGATCGAGGTCGTGGTTTTTCAGTAGAGGTAGACCGTAAAACAAAAATAATGGCATCCAAAGATGAACTTGCCTGTGTGTATGCAGCCCTTTTACTGTACTACACTACACTACACTACACTACACTACACTACACTACACTACACTACACTACACTCTACTCTACTCTACTCTACTCTAACTATATCAGTCATTGTCATGCAGGCCTTGTTATATAGCTGATGTTAGCATCCTCCACACACGCAGGTGCTAGCCTACTGCTACTGTACAGTGAGGGCCACAAGAAGGAAAGCATGGACAAAAGAAAATCCAGGGAAGGATTGGGGGAGAGAGAAAGTTGAGGGGGGGGGAGAGGGGGGAGGATGGGGGGATGTGGGGGGTGGTGGTGGTGGTAGGGGTGGTGGGGAGTCGGGGGTGGATGGGATGGGGGTTGGATTCATGGGGGTGTGGGCGTAGGAGAGAAGGAGAGAAGAAGAAGAAGAAGAAGAAGAAGAAGAAGAAGAAGAAGAAGAGAGAGAATATATTTTACACATACATACATACATACATACAGACAGACAGACAGACACACATACATAGAAAGACACAGACACAGACACAGTTACACAGCCACACAGACACACACAAACACACACACGCACGCACGCACACACACAGCACGCACACATATACAGAGAGAGAGAGAGAGAGAGAGAGAGAGAGAGAGAGAGCCCCAGCCAGCCAGACAGACAGCCAGACAGCCATCCAGCCAGAAATTGACAGACAGATAGACAGACAGAGGCAGAGACAGAGCCAGCCAGTCAACCAACCAGCCAGATGATGACAGACAGACAGACAGACAGACAGAGGCAGAGACAGAGCCAGCCAGTCAACCAACCAGCCAGATGATGACAGACAGACAGACAGACAGACAGACAGAGGCAGAGACAGAGCCAGCCAGTCAACCAACCAGCCAGATGATGACAGACAGACAGACAGACAGACAGAGGCAGAGAGACAGAGCCAGCCAGTCAACCAACCAGCCAGATGATGACAGACAGACAGACAGACAGACAGACAGAGGCAGAGACAGAGCCAGCCAGTCAACCAACCAGCCAGATGATGACAGACAGACAGACATACATACATACAGACAGACAGAGGCAGAGACAGAGCCAGCCAGTCAACCAACCAGCCAGATGATGACAGACAGACAGACATACAGACAGACAGACAGAGGCAGAGACAGAGCCAGCCAGTCAACCAACCAGCCAGATGATGACAGACAGACAAACGACAAATTCTTTTATTTCGAAGATAATGAATAAGCACCCATGTGCTTTTTGACATCCAGTCTCCGTGAAAAGAAAAAAGAAAATCCAGGAAAGGATTGGGGGAGAGAGAAAGTTGACGGGGGAGGCTGAGGGTGGGGGTGGGGTGGGGGGAACAGACATACAGAGACAGCCACAAAAGAGACAGAGAGAGACAGCCAGCCAGCCAGCCAACCAACCAGCCAGCCGGCCAGACAGACCATCAACCAGACATACAGATACAGACAAACAAACAGACAAACTGACAGAAAGGGAGAGAGAAAAACTAACAGAAACACACGGAGAGAGTTCAAGGAGGATGAAAAAATGGATGGAGGGATGGAGGGATGGACGAAGACTGTGATGATGATGATGAGGAAAAGAAAGACAGAAAGACAGAAAGAAAGAAAGAAAGACAGAAAGGCAGGAGAATGTGTATCCACTACCCTAGGTTAGGCCTAGGCAGCATGCAGACTGCAAAAGTCACGTTTGTCAAACAACAGCACAAAGGGGCGTCAGAGAATGGAACCCTGCTGTACATACACCCCGCACCTTTATATAGGAGGGAGGGAGGGAGGGAGGGACGATAAGAAACAGAAAAAAAGTAAACAAGATTTAAGTTTCAGTCATGTTTCTGTGTGTGTGTGTGTGTGTGTGTGTGTGTGTTGTGTGTGTGTGTGTGTGTGTGTGTGCGTGTGTGTGTGTGTGTGTTTGTGTGTCGTGTGTGTGTCGTGTATGTTTGTGTGTGTGTTGTGTGATAGTGTGTGTCGTGTGTGTGTGTGTGTGTGTGTTTGTGTGTGTGTGTGTGTGTGTGGTGTGTGTGTGTGTGTGTGTTTTGTGTGATTGTGTGTGTGTGTTGTGTGTGTGTGTGTGTGTGTGTGTGTGTGTGTGTGTGTGTGTGTGTGTGTGTTGTGTTTGTGTGTGTGTGTGTTCGTGTGTGTGTGTGTGTGTGTGTTTGAAGGTGTGTGAGTGTGTGTGTTTGCGCGTGCGCGCGTGAGCGTGTTAGTCGCAGCATACCTCTTCTTCCGTTCATCATTCTCCCCTTAGAAATGATTTTGTTTTCAAAAAGATGTTTTTTGTTTCTTTTAGAATCGGGAAAGAAACAACGAAAAAAAACACCCCCCAAACCAACGGGTGAGAAGTTATGGAGTGCTTGGACTCTGGTAGAAAAGTACCTTCACCTCTGCAGATTTTGCAACCAGCTTCCTCCACGTCTGGCGGTTTTCAGCTTTCCATAGCAACTCGTTCCACTGGAGGCCAGCCCACTCTGGTGATGATTGTATAAAATCACTGATGGGAAAAGTGGGATGGGGAGGAACAGATTGCCAATAAGAAAAGTGCCACACCGCGTGTGATCGTACCGCACGTGGCAGTGCCTTGCGTGTATAGACAGAACCATGGTCGCCAGTGTTGAAGCTAACTGTACATCTCTGTTCACTGTCAAAATGAAACAAAAATAAACATCTTTTCTGGCCACATAGTAACAAATACCCCCCCCCCCCCTCCACACCTACACCCATACACCGCGACCCCCCCCCCCCCCCCCCCCCCCCCCCCCCCCCCCCACGAGCACGCTTCTACTACTACTACTACTACTTCTTCTACTCTTCTTACTACTACACTACTACTACTACTACTACTGCTGCTGCTGCTGCTGCTGCTGCTACTACTACTACTACTGCTGCTGCTGCTGCTGCTGCTATTATTATTATTACTACTGCTGCAGCTATTGCTGTTGCTACTACTACTACTACTACTACTTCTACTACTACTGCTGCTGCTGCTGCTGCTGCTACTACTACTACTACTACTACTACTACTACTACTACTACTACTACTACTACTACTACTACTACTACTACTACTACTCCTGCTGCTGCTGCTGCTACTACTACTACTACTACTACTACTACTACTACTGCTGCTGCTGCTGCTACTACTACTACTACTGCTGCTGCTGCTGCTATTATTATTATTACTACTGCTGCTGCTATTGCTGTTGCTAATACTACTACTTCTACTACTACTGCTGCTGCTGCTGCTACTATTACTACTCCTGCTGCTGCTGCTGCTGCTACTACTACTACTTCTACTACTACTACTCCTGCTGCTGCTGCTTCTACTCCTACTCCTCCTACTGCTGCTGCTACTCCTGCTGCTGCTGCTGCTACTACTACTACTCCTGCTGCTGCTGCTGCTACTACTACTACTACTACTACTACTACTACTACTACTACTACTACTACTACTGCTGCTGCTATTATTATTACTACTACTGCTGCTGCTATTATTATTACTACTACTGCTGCTGCTATTGCTGTTGCTACTCCTACTACTGAGCGTTTACCCATAAGCTACGATTTAGATGTCTTCAAAATGAAATGTCTTGACTGGTTAGCCAGTTCATCTATAATTAAGGTGGAAAAATGGTAAACAAATACTTTCATTGGCACACCAACCCACCTACCCACAAACACTACACACACACACTACACACACACTACACACACCCACAAACACTACACACCACACACACACACACACACACACTACATACACACACTAACACTATGGCAACTATTTTTCCTCTTCTTCTAAACTTTGTACATTCCTTCACAGTGAAAACTGACGCCCGCCTCCTTGTCTGGCCCAACTGCCACTGTATCAGCCACCACCCCCACAATCACAACGGAAGTCGCCAGCCACACAAGGCCCATAATCATAGAATATCCCTGTCAACAGTAACTCCCCCTTTTCTCACGAACGCACCCTGCCAAACCCGCCGCTGGAGCGGTAATTATATCCTCACTTGGCGCGGAGCTAAACTAAAGATAACAGGTTGCTTGCTCGCTCCATGCTGAACAACAACAAAAAAAATTGTTCCCAAACGGGGCAGGGGTGTGCCTCCCTTCAAGAAGGTCGTTTCCTTCTGCTAGCTATTTGTCTTGCTCTGTGAGACTTTTATTTTTTTGCTTGTTGGTTAGATGGATGGGTTTCGGGGAAGGTGGGTTTGGGTGAAATGAATTGCATTCTCTCCATCACGTTCTTGGGTCATGAACATCCATCTCTTCATCAGGGGGGTCTCTCTCACTTGGCACGGTCACTCTCTGGCTGAACAACAATAAGGAGGCTGGAGTTTGGAATAACTGGATATGGTTGGGGTGGGGTTTCTTTTTTTTTGGGTGGGGGGTGGGTTGGGGGGGGGGGGTGGGTGTTCTTTTGGTCAACATTTCTCTCTCTCTCTCTCTCTCTCTCTCTCTCTCTCTCTCTCTCTCTCTCTCTCTCTCTCCTCTCTCTCCTCTCTCTCTCCCTCCCTCCCTCTCTCTCTCTCTCTCTCTCTCTCTCTCTCTCTGGATGTGTGTCCTTTTTGATTTGTTGTGGTAGGAATTTGTCTTGTTGTTTGAAACAGGTGCCTGGTTCTGAGCACAGCGAAAACAACTTTTTGCACTCTCATGCTCTGCTCTGATCTCTCGTGTGTTATGTCAGTGGTATTGTGTTGGTATGGCTGTTTTTATGTTTGGTTGGTTTTTGTTTTGTTGTTGTTGGTAGTAATAGACTATTTTTGTTTGTTACCTTACTAGTTCATTCGCCTGCCTTTTTTTTTTCCAAGCAAGTTAGTTTTTTTCCCTTTGCAGACGTTATACTACATTTTTGCTTGTGTTGTTTTGTTCTAGCAGCCAGGTAGTGATAGTGTTAATGCTGGGATGGGCACAGGATGTTAATTCTTCAGTGTTAATGGTCCATATGGCACATTTATTATTTTTTTAAGTACTCTGAAGTGCTTGTTATTATTTTATTTGATCAATGAAGCTGAACAGCTGGTGTCCTCAGAACAGCCTGGTTTTATTGACCTTGTGGAAGGAAATGATTAAGGTACTTTGTCATTTCAATGGAACACTTCCCCCCCACCCCACCCCACCCCCAGATTGATGGTAATTGAATATTTGAAGGGATTAGGAGGAGCTGGTTTTGCACCTTGAAGTGAATATTTCTGGAGCCACTGAAACTGATAGAACAAAAGCGGTGGGATACGGTTTTCATGGTGACTAGAAGTCCTGTGACTGTACAGATGTCCGTCCTTCAATCAAGCAGCCAGACCCTTTGCCTGTCTGTCTGTCTGTCTGTGTGGGTGTGTCTTTTGCTCAGCTCCCTCCCTCCCTCCCTTCCTTTTGCTTTCAGGGAGTTAGGGAGAATGTGTGTGTGCGTGCGTGAGCGTGTGACTGCGTGCGTGTGTGTGCGTGTGTGTGCGTGTGTCCGTGAGTGTGTGTGCGTGTGTGATGCATTCTGTCAAGTCACGTTCTCCGGTAATTGCGGTGTCGTGTGTCCCATGGGAGGCCTCTTTCCAGTGAGGGTGGACCTGAGCAACATCAAGGTAGAGGTCAGGGAAGGCTGGCTAGGGTCACTCCACACACCGGCCTAGGGGCTTGTGTGTTCGGCCTCTCCTCAGACGTGTTGTTTGTGCAGGAATTTGTGTGTGTGGGTTTTTGTGTGTGTGTGTTCTTTTTCATCATACAGATCGTATGATAGACGTTCTTGTCTTTTCCTATGGAGTATGATACAGTGAGGACTATGTAAACACAGTGTGTGTGGGGGGGTGTGAGTGGGGGGTAGGGTGTGTGTGTGGGTGGGGGGTGGTAGGGGGATGTGTGTGGGGTGGAAGGGGTGGGGTGGGTGGTGGTTGTAGGGGTGTGTGTGTGTTTGTGTGTGTGTGTGTGTGTGTAGGTGGTGTGTGTGTGTGTGTGTGTGTGGAGGGGATGAGTCTAGGGGTGTGTGTGTATGTGTGTGTAGGTGTGGTGTGATGTGTATAATATATATATATATATATATATATATAAATATATATATTATATATATATATATATATATAATTATATAAAGAGAGAGAGAGGGGGGAGGGAGAGAGAGACAGAAAGACAGACAGACAGATTAACAGAGCCAGAGACAGACAGACAGACAGACAGACAGCAGACAGACATAGACAGATTGATGTTCATGTACAAGCAGACACTGGGAAAGACAGACAGGCAGACAGACAGACAGACAGACAGATAATGCCACTATGTTTGGTATCGTACTAAAGGATGCTCAATCATTCTGAACCACAAAGACACACCACACAGTACAAAAGCTCCTGTTTTAGCAGTGCTTTCTTTTTTTTTCTGTCTTTCTTGGACTTTTGTCTTATTCAGGTCCTTTTCTTGTTCTTGTTCTTCCTCCTCCTCCTGCTTCCGCTTCTGCTTGTTGTTGTTTCTCCTCCTTCTCCTGCTTCTCCTCCTCCTCTTGTTCTTCTTGTTGTTGCTGTTGTTGTTATTGTTGTTGTTGTTGTTGTTGTTGTTCTTCTTCTTCTTCTTCTTCTTCTTCTTCTTCTTCTTCTTCTTCTTCTTCTTCTTCTCCTCCTCCTCCTCCTCCTTCTCCTCCTGTTCTTCTCCTTCTTCTTCGCAATTTTCTTCTTAATATATATATATATCTCTCTCTCTAACAAAAAACGGCAAAGTTTGCACTTTGTCCCATCTGAATTAAGCAAAGACTTAGACAGACCTCTCCTAGCTTCATACCAGCTGCACTGCCACAATAATTACGGAACACTCGACACCTTAAACATCGCCAGGAAAAGTCTATGATGAGACCAACAATTTGCTATTTGGCACGCGGCTAAGGAAGAAATGACAGCGTGTGTGTGTGTGCGCGCGCGCGCGCGCGCGCGTGTGTGTATGTGTGTGTGTGTATGTGTGTGTATGTGTGTGTGTATATGTGTGTGTGTATGTGTGTGTGTGTGTGTGTGTGTGTGTGTGTGTGTGTGTGATCTCTTATTTGCCAAAAGACCTGTCTTTATAGGGCTGTTTTTCTGACCGGTTGTTTTCATCTTCGATTACTTCCCTTTTGGTGGCTTGTTAGTTTCTTTTGTTGTTGTTTGTTTTTGAAGCAGTAAATTGTCGTCTGTCCTTCACACATGCCAGGTAAAGGTGTCCCATAACCTATGTGCTCTGTAGGGGAGCGAGGCATCAGAGACCTCAGCTTCTCCAGGGGCCAGCATATTCACACATGCCAGGTAAAGGTTAAGGTGTCCCCATCACCTTTGTGGTCGAAGGGAGCGAGGCATCAGATACCTCAGCTTCTTCAGAGGCCAGCATATTGAGGGCGGCGCCCATCTCCTCTCCCTCGCTGCTTTAACTTCCCTGACCTTAAAGAGGGCAGGTGCTCATTTTACAGCTGAGGGAACTGTACTGAAGCCATGGCGCGCAAGCGGTCACCCATCCACTTTGGTAACCACGCTCGCTGCTGCTTAACGTTGGCTTGGAGAAAGCGAGTGCTCTGACCACTGAGCCATCCCATCCCCAAGCAGGCAAGCAGGCTCATTAAAGCACTACGATGAAAAAAAGCAAATGCATGGCTTATTCAATGTACCATCTGGAAATAAAAATTTGACTTCACTTGACTTGACTTGACTTGACTACGAATACGAATAAGAATAGTTTATCATTAAAAAAAAAAGAAAAGAAAAACACTCCAAGACCAGAGAGGCATTTGTATTGTGTGGGGATGCACTCATTTCTAAGGGACAGATAGTTCGACATTAAAAAAAAAGGTTGTGAAAATAACATGTCAGAGTCATTCGGTATAGGCTACATCCTTTTTTCCTCTTTCTTTCTTTCTGTCGTTTTTTGTGTGTGTTTATCTCTCTCTCTCTCTCTCTCTCTCTCTCTCTCTCTCTCTCTCTCTCTCTCTCTCTCTCTCTCTCTTCTCTCTCTCTCTCTCCTCCTCTCTCTCTCTCCTCCTCTCTCTCTCTCCTCTGTGCGCGTGCATTCGTGTATGTGTATGCATGTACGCGCGCACACACACACACACGCATACTTGCTTGTGTGAATAGGCCTACACATATAATATATGCACGCATAGTGTGGACATCTCTGGGCCAGCCAAACAGTACAGCAGGTGCACACTTTTAAGTTACAGCCCTCCCCAGTGAAAACTGACCTCGGTCCCCTATCCTCCCTCACCCTGACTAACTGCTTGCTCCAGCACCAGATACTGGTACTCCCTAATTAGAGCACACCACGTACGTCACAAAGCAAGGCCCGTAATCATGTAGTATCTCTGTCAACACTGACTCCCCCTTTTTCTCGATACCCAACACGCAAAAATGACTACCAATAAAAAAACAAAAACCCCGAACCTGTCATTATAATTAATTATCAGCATTTTGCGCCACGCACGCGACTAAGCTAAAAATGACAGGCTGAGTGGAAACGTTTTAACCGAAACCCCCCCCAAAAGTACTGTAAGGTGTATTTCAAGTCGATCATTCAGGTCTTCGGCAAATTTTATCTTTTGCTTCGCAGTTGTCTTCTTGGTTTTAATGAGGGGGTTTGGGGTTTTGAGAATTGTTGGAAAAAGAAGGACTGCAAAGAAAAGAAGAGGAATTGAAAAGAAAAAAGAAGAATGAAAAGAGAAAAAAGGAAGGAGAAGGAAAAGAAAAAAAAAAAGAAAACCTTGGAAGAAGAAAAGGAGAAAAAGACGAGAAAAAAAAAAATTGCGAAGAAGAAAGAAATATGATGACGATAAGAAAAAAGCCCCCAAAAAACCCACATAAAAAATTTTTAAAATAATATTTTTTTTTTTTTTTTTAGGCAAAGTTTATTGAAACAATTTAAAAGGATTTTTCGAAAAAAATTTTACACACAAGCCCCCCCCCCCCCCCCCCCCCCCCCCCCCCCCCCCCCCCCCCCCCCCCCCCCCGGGGGGTTAAAAAAAAACCCCGGGAAAAAGAAAGGGGAAAACGGAGGGAAAAGGGGGGGGGGTGGGAAGGGGGGAAAGGGGGGGAAAAAGGGAAAAAGGGGGGGGGGGGGTGGAGGGGGGCAAAACCCAAATCTTAACCCAAAATTAAACCCAAAAAAAAAAAAAACAAAAAAAAAAACAAAAACAAAAAACCCCCCCCCCAAACCCCCCCCCCCACAAACAAAAAACCCGCAAAAAAAAAAATCAAACCCCCAAAACCCCCCCCCCACCAAAAAAAGGGGGGGGGGGGGGAAAAAAAAAACCCCCCCCCCCCCCCCCCCCCCCCCCCCCCCGGGGGAAAACCCCCCCCCCCCCCCCCCAAACCCCCCCCCCCCCCCCCCCCCCCACCCCCCCCCCCCCCCCCCCAAACCCCCCCCCCCCCCCCCCCCCCCCCCCCCCCCCCCCCCCCCCCCCCCCCCCCCAAACCCCCAAACCCCCCCTATTCTTTCACAGGCGTATCTATTTCAGCATCCAATATTTAAAACACAAAACAGAAGGACCCCCACCCCCCCCCCCCCCCCCACCCCCCCCCCCCCCCCCTCGTAGGCACCAACTGTAAAACTTCAAAGAGAAATGATACACTGCATGAAATGAAAAAAAGACACAGAGAGGAAGACAGAGAGAGAGAGAGAGAGAGAAGAGATGAGATGGAGAGGATGAGAGTGATAGAGGAGGGATCGGAGAGAGAGGAGAGGTGTGGGGAATGAGCGTGAGAGTGAATGATGAGAGAGAGTGCGAACATAAACCCAGACGAGTCTTAAGCTAAATGTGAAATCGAGTGTTGGTTTAAAAGACAAACAAAGAGAGGAAAAAGAAACAAAAATCACACTTCAACAGGGGGTGGGGGGGGGGGTGGGGGGGTGGGGGGGGACCCGGGGGCCCAGAGACTAGTCACAAAAAGCACACAGACAGACAGAGACAGACAGAGACAGACAGACAGACAGAGAGAAGAAAAAAGAAAGGTGACAGTCAACAGTGGATTGTATGAACCTGGACACACCTACAGGCTGCCTCAGCAGCTGAGGTAAGAGAGGGAGGGAGGGAGGCCAGAATGATGTACAGGTATAATTTATTTTATTTCCTACAGTTGTACTCGCAGGTGTAAACGTCTCGTCTTGTTTAGGTAAGGAGGATTGGCCCGCGCAACACAACACAACTTAACCACCCGACACAAACACCACACCACACACACACACACTCACTCTCACACACACTCCACACCACATCAACACACACACACCACACCACACCACATACACAAACAACACACGTACAAAAACACACAACGCATGCACGCACACACACACACACACTACACACACACAAATACAGGTTACAATCACAACACACACACAACACACACCACACACACACCAACACACACACACACACACACACACACTCACACACACACACACACACACCACACACACAACGTACAACCACACACACTATGCACACTCGCACGCATTCACCGCAACGCACGCACGCACGCGCGCGCTCGCGCACACAACACACACACCAACACACACTACTACACACACAACATCACACACACACACTCACACAACACACACACACACACCACGCATGCACGCACGCACAGGGGACGGGATTGGCTGGTGGTTAGAGTGATACGCTCGTGATCTGCGGACCCGGAATTGGTTGTCAAGAAGAGTTTTTCCTCTGGAAGTTTCACATCAGTGCAGACTCCACTCTTCCCAAAAGTCCTTCAGATGTGAAACTTAATCGGGTCCCTTTGTGGCAAACGCGCGGCAGAACATCTTGCCGCACACGTTTTAAAACTTGGTTCTGCTTAATTGGTTTAATATATTTAAATTTTTAAAATTTCATATCGTGGAAAAGGAAAGAGTGGTCTTGTGTTCCGGTGTGAAGGATGACAAAATGAAAAACTGCATACACACGGGAAACTAACGTAAAAGAGCACATGAGTGCTTATTCCATTATGATCGAAAATAAAATTTAAGGAAAACACAAAACTTACACAACACTCACGCGCGCATGCGTACCTTCCACCCCTCCCGTCATACACACGCATCCCGCTTACCCGCCCCCCCCCCCCCCCACCCTCGATTACACACGCACCCCCTCCCACACATACACAACACCAACAACACATGAGCCCCTATCAATCATCGTTACGTCTTATAAACTGCGGACCTTCTTCTTCAATAGTTTCACTCCTTCTGCAGTCGCTCCACTCACACTCACTCCTCTCCTCCCACTCCACTCACCACATCTCTAACACACACCACACCATTCTACTTTTCACTACCACTACACTACACTAAACTACACTACAATACATCGTCCTTTGCTACGTTACGACTTTCGCTTACGTAGTTCCACTCCACTCCACTGCACGGCATCCACTGCACTCATCCACTACAATACTCTGCACCTTCATGACACAACAAGTACACTACTCTACATTACACTACACTACACCAAACTACACTACACTACACTACACTTACACTATACCACACACTACTACTAACTGCACTACACTGCACTACACTACACTACACTACACTGCACTGCACTACAATACCCTACACGACACTACACTGTACGACACTGTGCACTGCACTGCACTGCACTACACTACACTACACTACATACACTGTTACTAACTGCCATGCACTGCATGCACTTACAATACAATACACCTCACCCACCACCACACTACATCACTACATTCAATGCACTGCACTGCACTACTACACTTCACTTGCACTGCACTGCCTCTGCCACTACACTACACTACCAACTACATACCCTGCATGCACTTACACTACACTACACTCACAGCAGTGCACTGCACTACTCTGACTACACTTCACTACCACTGCACTAACACTTTACCACACCCCATCACACTTATACTACACTACACCACCTTACACTACACTAACTACGCAACTACTACACCACACCACACCACACCACACTGACACTACACCACTCCACACCACACCACACTACACTACACCACACACCAAACTACACTACACTACACAACACTACACCACACCACCCTACACCCACACCCACTACACCACATTACTCCACACTACACAACTCCCACCACCCTACACTACACTGCACTAACCACACCACACCTTACCACACCACACTACACTACACTACCACTACACCCCACCCACCACACATACACTACATACTCCATCACCACACCACTCCTTCCTTCTTCTTCGTCCATCGGGATCCGTGATGACCCTCTATTCATCCTGGGATTTGGGGTTCCATTTCTGTGGGTGCGAAGATGAATTATTCGGCCAATCCGCGCTTGAAAAGTTCTTGAGCAGTATGGACAGGGAATTATAGTGCTGCTTTTGGAGATTGGAGGCTCTATCTTTCCTGTCTTGCTGCGTTGCCTCCGCTTGTTGCAATTCTGTTTGCTTCGGGGGCCTTGGCGCCCACTGCGTACAGCTGCTCGCAACTGTGGCTCTCCAGTGCTGCCTGCTTCCCATGAGTTTATCTTCATGTTGAAGGCTTTCAGTGAGGCTTTCAGAGTGTCCTGAAGCGTTTTTTGGCATCACGAGGGAGCGCTTTCCATGGCCTGAGTTTCGGCCCCAACAAAACAGAAGTTTCTTGGGGAGCCGATGGTCTGGCATGCGAACTACATGGCCTGCCCAGCGAAGATGGGTCTGCATCAGGATGGTGTGGATGCTGGGAAGCGTTTACTCTAGTGAGCAACCTCAGTGTCTGGGATCTTGTCCTGCCACTTGATGCCAACAGTTTTCTCAAAAGGTGGTGTGGAAGTGGTTCAGCTTTTTAGCATGGCGTTTGGTAGACTGTCCATGATCGTGAGCATAGAGCAGGTTGGTGGCACTACTGCGCTTTGTAGACCTTGATCTTGGTTTCTGTTGAGATGCCTCTCCTGTCCCACACTTCTTTTCGAAGTCTGTCAAAGGCAGCGCTTGCTTTGGCGAGTCTGGTGATGTTGACTCATCATCAATGGCCTACTGTGCGGGAGAGGGTACCTGACAAGATAAGTAATATTTGTCCCATGCTTTGAGGTTCTATGTCATTTTACGGAGCTGTTTGGTTAACCGTAGGGCTTCCCAGGGGCTGGTGGAGGCATTAACCTCTGTCTTTTAGGTATGATTTGTCAACCCAAAGTTGTCGCCAAGCTTCAAGAGAACTTGTCAACACTGTCTTGCTTTGTCGGCTTCAGAATGCAGCATTGGGGCGCAAACATCTGCAAACAGGGTAATCGTGATGTATCTGTTGAGACCTTGGTTTTTGCTGGGGGGGGGGGAAGCCTCTGAGATTGAAGAGTGATCCATCATACCTGTACCTGATGGTGACAGCCAACATTCTGAATCTTGAAAGCATCTGACAGCATTGCCGAAAACATTGAGGTGAACAGGGTGGTAGCAAGAATAACAGCCCTGCTTCACTTGTTGTGACTGGGAAGGGTTCAGATGCCTCTCTCCGTTGTCGTGTACTCTGGCCAGCATGCCATCATGAAATTGACGTTCGATGGCGATGAATTTTTCTTGGGCCGCCGTACTTCGCCTTGATTCTCCATAGACCCTCTCTGCCTATCAGTATCGAAGGGCCTTGGTCAGATCAACAAAGAGTGGAGTAGAGGTCAGTGTTTTGTTCCTGACACTTCTCGGTGCTGCTGGCAGCAAACACCATGTCGATAGTTCCCGCGATTTTCCGGAAGCCACATTGACTCTTGGAAGAAGAAGGTCTTGTCTCAAGGTGGGGACTATGAAGCCGGTTCAGCAGTAATCTGGCCAGGACCTTGCCTGCGATGGGACAGCAGGGATATTCCTCGGTGGTTGTCACAGGCTTTGGCGGTTTCCTTTGGAATACCCCACCACACCAACCACTCCACACCACACCCACCACCACCACACACACACGCCACACCACACTAAACCACACCACACTACAACTCACCACACCACACCACACTAACCCCACCCCACCACACTACACCACACCACACCGCACCAACACTACACCACACTCACCACTCCACACACACCCCACCCCACCACAGTACACCACACCCCACCCCACCATCACAACACACCACACCACACCACCACTACACCACAACCACATTACACCCCACCCACCCTACCCCACCCCCCACCCCACCCCACCCACCCACCCCACCCCACCACACCCCACCCCACCACACCCACCTCACCACCCCACCACACCCAACCACACCACACCACACCCCCCCCACCCCCCACACCCCACCACACCAAACCCCACCCCACCCACACCCACCCCACCAACCCCACCACACCCCACTCCACTACATACACTTACACACCACAATACATTACACTACACTACACTACCACCACACTAATACACTACACTACCCACACTCCACCCTACACTACATACACTACACACCACACTTACACTACACTACACTACACTACACTGCCCACTTCACTACACACAAAGACAACCTTCACCCAAAACCCCTTATACACCATGTATGCAGGCCTTTCTCTAATGTACTAGCGTGTTTTGCCAGGTCTCACAACTGCCCCACACGTCTCTGTTCTCTGGGGGGGGGGGGGGGGGGGGGGGTGGCTGGCAATGTCCAGAGACGTATACGTCTTGGTTCCTGTCATGTTGGACAGAGCAGGGACAGACAGACAGACAGAAGAAAGAAGAAAGCAAGGAAGGTTCAAAGAGGCATTAGTCACTGCCAGAGTGTCCCTGTCTTGTTCAAGTATAGTGACTTGTCTTTGAGAGAAAAAAGTAATGAATGGACTTTTTCTTCTCTGTTTTTGTTTTCTCTCCCTCTGTCTCTGTCTCGCTCTCTCGCTCTCTCCCCTCTCTCCCTCCCTCTCTTCTCTCCCTCCCTTCCCTCCCGCCTCCTATCTCTCTCTTCTCTCTTCTCTTCTCTCTCTCTCTCTCTCTCTCTCTCACTGTCTGTGTGCGTGTGAGTAACAGCAAGGGTGAACAAAGCAGAATCAGAATCCGATTCTTCGTGTGTGTGTGAGTGTGGGTGTGTTTGTGTGTGTGGTGTGTGTGATGGAGAGAGATGAGAGAGTGAGAGATATCGAGCGTGAGAGAGAGAGGACAGGCGGACAGGACAGATAGGTCGATAGGTAGGTAGGTTGATAGGTAGGAGGATGGACGGATTAAAAAGAGACAGAGACCAAAGAGAGAGAGAGAGAAGAGGGAGAGAGAGAGAGAGAGAGAGGATGAGAAGTGGAGAAAAGAGAGAGAGAGAGAGAGAGAGAGAGAGAGAGAGACAGACGGACGGGACAGACAGACAGACAGATAATAGATAGATAAGTAAGTAGGTAGATTGTAGTGATAGATAGATAAAAGGGATGGACGGAGAGAGAGAGGAGTGAGATGAGAGAGAGAGAGATGTGAGAGAGAAATATCGGAGGAAGATTGATGGGAAGAGAGAGAGAGAGAGGAGGAGAGAGACAGACAGACAGACTGGACAGACAGGGACAGACAGACAGACAGAGTGACAGAGAGAGGAGAGAGAAACAGATAGATAGATAGATAGAAAGATAGATAGATAGAGACAGAGACAGGAGAGTAGCAGCTTTGCATTTGTGATGAAATAGCTTCTGCCTGAGACAGCACCCTCGTTTGATGTAGTGAAATTCTGTGTTCATTCCAAGTGGTAACATATTTATTACAATATGAACAGAATATAATACAGTGCATGCAATACATTAAATACATACAACACTAACGACGGAGAGAGACAGATGTGTATGAATGTTTTGAATGTGTGTGTGTGTGTGTGTGTGTGTGCGTGCGTGTGTTTTTTTTTTGAGTGCGGGGGTGCGTGCGTGTGTTGAGCGCGTTTTTTCGTGTGGGTTTGTGTCGTGCGTTGCGTGGTGCGTGTGTCATGAGCACGCGCTTGCAAGCGCAAATGCGAGCTCACCAGTAAACTCGATGTGTGTGCTTTTTTTTTAATGCCGTATGCAAACGTGTCAGGATAGCCGGGATACAGATATGTGTGTGTGGGTGCAACACAATAATAATTTTGAGTGAGAGCCTAGCTCATACACTAGTCAGCTGTGTTAATTATTCATTTCAAAGAATTGTTCAGATGAGTTTCTTTTGACTAAACTGCATTCTCGGTCTCCTCTCTAACACTAGTTCAAAACAATAGCCGGACAACCAACAAAGCTTCCATTTAAACGAGTTGGATGCGCTGGGCCTGTATTGCAGGGCGCTTGACGGCCAGCACATCTCATTATCGCTCCTACGATAGAAAGCAATGTTGCGGTCTGAGCGTTAGACATGAAGGAGAAGAAGAAGAAGAGAAAGAAGAAGAAGTAGAGAAGAGAAGAAGAAGAGAAGAGAAGATGAAGAAGTTGAAGAAGATGATTGAGAAGAGGAGGAAGAAGAATAACAAGAAGAAGATGAAGAAGAAGAAGAAGATGAAGTTGATGAGATAGAAGAAGAAGAAGAAGGAAGAAGAGATAGAGTCAAAAGATATAGTATGAAGAAGAAGAAAGAAGAAGAAGGAAGTAGATTGATGAAGAGTAGTTGGTAGAAGTAGTAGAAGTAGAAGATGAAGAAGTTGATGGAGGAAGAAGAAGAAGAGATGAAGAAGAAGTTGATGATGTTGTTGATTGTTGATGGAACGTTGAAGTAGATGAAGGTAATGAAGCGTAGTAGATGATGTAGATTAATAGAAGATGTAGAAGTTAGTTGTAAGACGATGAAAAAGTGGATGATGTGGTAGAAGATGTGAAGAAGAATAGAAGTTGAAAGTAGTAGAATATGTAGAAGAAGATGAAGATTGTAAGTAAGTAGTTAGAAGATGAAGTGTAGATTGTTGTTGATGTTGATGAGGTTGTTGAAGTTAGTTTGTAGTTGTTGTTGTTGTTGTGTTGTAGATGAAGAAGAAGAGATGAAGAAGATGATAGAAGATAGATGATGAAGAGGAAGAAGTTGAAGAAGGGAAGTAGTTTGTAGGAAGACGAAGAGGAAGAAGAAGTAGATGATGATGTAGAAGAAGAAGAAGAAGGAAGAATGAAGAAGATGACGAAGAAGTAGAAGATGAAATCTACACTGATATTTTAACTCATTACTAAGATAAAGTAGTTGTTCATGCCGCTCCTGAGGCGCGATGTATATATATATATCTCTATAGGGGGGTCTGTACTATCGATGCTATATATCACTAACTACTCATATTCCTCACTCTCACACTCTCCTCTACCTAACTCATCTTCTCACTCAACAAACACTCTCTCACACACCATGTGTGCAACAACACAAACTCACCACTCACTCTCACACAAACACACTCTCTCACACTCACACAACCAACAACTAAATCTCACTCTATACAATCAATCAAACCACCACACACACTCTTGTGTTCAAACACACTCTCAATGCAGCGCACTCTCTCCACACTACACACAAACACACACTACACTCACACACACAACCACACACACACACACACACACTCTCAACATCACACACAAACACACACACAACACACCACACCACACACACACTCGCTACATGTTCAAATTTTACAATAAAGATAAATCGACTGAAAACCACAAGGCCATGAAAAATGCTAATATCAGATGCAGCCGAGTAATAGAGCAAGCTAAGAAAACTTATTGGACAACATTTTGCAATTCAGAAGTATCAAATCACAAGGATACCAAGAAGATGTGGAGACAACTAAACATAATGAAAAATGGCATAAAATTACCAACTTATCCTATTGAGTTAAATAACAAAGTATTCCCTTCTTTAAGGGAAAAAGCCGAATCATTTGCAGATTTTTTTTCCAACACAAGCAGACTCGATGGCTTAACTTCAACACAAAAGCTCTACAGAACCCAAAGAGAAAAATCAGTCAGTTTTTCCGACCCTGTTCCTGATAACACCCATTACTTCAATGCTCCATTAACTGTCCAAGAAATAAAAGATGCAATATCATCATTACCAAACAGGAAAACATCAGTTGGCATTGATGCCATTTCAAATGAAATGATCAAACACTTGCCGGACAAGTGGATACACATTCTCTACGATATTTTTCAAAAATGTTGGAGAGTGGTGTACTACCTCAAGTTTGGAAACAGTCAATTATTGTCCCTGTTCATAAAGACGGTAAACCAAAAACAAATGTGAATAGCTATAGACCGATAGCACTTACGTCTCATGTCTGTAAACTACTAGAAAAAATCGTTTTAAATAGACTTGTATATTATTGTGAGAAGAATAAAATTATTCCTGTGAATCAAGCAGGTTTTAGAAAAGGCAGATCATCTATTGATCATCTAGTTAAGCTGACAACTCAGGTCAAGTATCAGTTTGCCAGGCGGAAATGTCTACTAGCAACATTTTTTGATATAACTAAGATGGCATTCACGGTTATTGTTTAAACTGAAAAATATTGGTTTGTCAGGGCAGATGTATGGTTTCATTAAAGGTTTTTTGGAAAACAGACAAATTAAGGCTAAAATAGGGACTACATATTCATCTACAAGATTACTACAAATGGGAATCCCACAAGGTTCAGTTATTGCCCCTATACTATTTAATATTTTGATGCATGACTTGCCAGATAATCTTTCAAAAAATGTAGAATTAGCTCAATATGCTGATGATATATGTATGTGGATGAAAGTTACGATGAAAAAGAACACACTGCTAGGTCTTTAAATTATACTAAAAAGGTTGTATCAAAACGATTTAAATACTATAGCTAATTATATGACTGAAAATGGATTACAAACTGTCATGTGATAAACTCATATGATGCTCTTTAATAATGGAGCAAGTCCAATGGAAATGCCTAGTTTTATAAATACATGGTGGATTTTTACAATATAAACAAGTAGTTAAATTCCTTGGAGTTTTCCTAACATCAAAATTAACATGGCATAAACATATTGAATATATTTTGACTAAAGCAAGAAAAGCTTAAAATTTTGAAAATTGTTAGTAAACAGCCATGGGGCCAAGATATTGTACCTTGTTGCATCTTTCAACTTCTCTCATTCGTTCAAAATTAACCTTTGCCCAGGAAGTATTTTTCTGTGCCCCAAAATACCTTTTGAAAAAAACTTCAAAGCATAGACTGCAGGGCATAAAACTTGCCCTAGGTCTACCTATCCATGCTTCATGTTTATAAAACATACAGTGCTTCATGGGTTTTAACCATTGGAAGATTATAGGAGAGTTTCTTGCAGTAAATTTGTGTTACGAAGCCTGACTGTTCAAAACGGTTTGAAATCAGTGGTTAATCTCAAGTCTGACACCGATTTTCCAAAGAGAGCTAAATCTATATCATCACAAACTACATTGAGAACATACACATCAAACATGTTGGAGCCAACAGAAAATGTAGCACAACGGGATGTATTACCCCCTATTCCATTCTGGGAACTCAAACGAGCAAGGTTTGACATCAATTATATGATCTAGCGAAAAAGGACAACATCAATTTAGTATCTTCTCATGCCAAATTCACTTGGAAGAAAAATATCCTAATCACTTAAAAGTATACACAGATGGTTCAGTATTAGATAATAAGGCTGGTGCTGCTTATATCATACCAGATCTAAAAACTGAAAACCACTTTCATCTTGGAGAAGGTATATCAATATTTTCAGCAGAACTAATCGCAATATTGATGGCCCTCAATTTTTCACTAGTTTTCCTAAAACAATCTTTCAAATACTTTTTTGTGTAGACTCCAAATCAGTAATTTATGCAATTAATTCTTGGGAACAAATGTTAGATCTGAAGTCGTCATCGAAATATGCCATTTGATTCATCTTTTATCATTAAACGGCTCATCGCACAGTGGTTTTTACTACAATGAAAAAGTTGACATTCTTGCAAAAAAAGGAGCGAAGGGTTTATCAAAAGTGACACAATTAGTACTCCCCTTTTCATTGCAAGAGTGTTATCATATTGTAATAAAATCACAACAAAAGTTATTTCAGTGTGAGGAAAGGAGACTTGGTTGTCTAGACGCACACAAAGAAGTACGCAGATTTGAGTCTTTCGTCAAAATACGAGAACATGATGTATACTGTTCAAAGCAGATTGTTTCCTTAGCTTGTAGATGGAAACTGAATTGCTTAAAGACAAAATATGCTGGAAATGCCTTTTGCATATGCGCTAATAATATAACGCAGATCATATATTAACTGTGCAGTTTAAAGGGGCACATTCCCGTTTTGATGGCATCCTCTCCATCAGCAATATTTAGCAGTCTGTCACTTATGTACGACTTTTTTAGATCGCTTATGCATAGTCCAGTTGGTTTGTTATTATGATTGCTTTGGACTTAAAGACGCTCTAGTCCAGAAATTATTTTTCGAGCTTGTTAGATTATAAACACAAAAAAAAATCATTATCCTCAGTTGTTGCATTCCTATTGTTTATTTTGTTTGTGTCATAGGAGGGGGCTAGAGATATTGTGGTTGTAATTGGGTTTTTGGCTGTTGTTGGGTGTTTCTGGCTCTTGTTTTAAGGGTTGAGCTTTCTTCCAGGGGTGGGGTGGGGGGGGGGGGGGGGTTGCTTCTTGGGTTTTCTTTGAGGGAAGGGGAGGGGGGTTACACACATTAAGATAGGTTTGGGGTTTTTTTTTCACGTGAAATTCAGTAGTTGAAATTTTATTTACATTTTTCATTGGAATTACTGATTTTGTTAGAAATTGTTAGAATTGCATTTTCCTGTTGGTTATTGTAGTTCAATAGGTTAGTAATGTAACGGTGTTGTTTTTGTTTTTTTTTCTATAATTTTGGTTTGTTGTTTTTCTATATTATTTTTTATATTTTAAATTTTGTTTATCATTTCGCATGCATTGATCCCCTGAAATTCCTTCTCCTGTACAGTACCAACTATAACCCTCCTCCCTTGACACTCATACACCCTCCTTACCCCCCCCCCCCCCCCCCCCCCTCCCCCCCCCCCCCCCCCCCCCCCCCCCCCCCCCCCCCCGTCTAATATCACAACTGTGAAAAGACGTTAAATGAATTTGAACACACACGCACGCACAAACACACACACACACACACGCACAAGCAGAAACACACTCTGCTGTTACAGTTTCGCGGTCAGAGATTGTGTATCGTGTCCCCAATCTGTCACAAGTGTTTTGTTCCCTCAACAAAGCTTGCGAAAAGATGTCAGAAATATATTTTCCTTACTGATCATGTCCCACATTCTCCTCCTCCTCCTCCTTCTTCTTCTTTTAACGCTCAGACAGCAACTATTGTCGTCTGCCATATGAGCGAAAATGCGTTGCGCTGCCGTTAAGCACCTGACAAGTCAGGCCCAGCGCCTCCGATTTTGTTGCCGGAGAGAATTGTTATGTTTTAAGTCTTTCTAGAAAATAGGGCAGGAGAATGGTCCAAGGAGGCAGAAAACAGACAAGAAGAAGAGTAACATAAAGAAAAGGAACAAAGTAGAAACAAAGAGAGGGATAGAGAAGAGGGAAGTCTTAGCACAGAAGCTAGGGGGATAATTGAAAACAGTCTCACCCGGTGTGTAGTTTCTACCCCAAGTGGGATGAGCATGTTCCGGGTAACACCCCAGGGTGTTCAGCTGGGAAACACTCACCAATAACAACATCATCATCGACAACAACAACAACAGCAACAACAGCAAAAGCAACAACAACAGCAACAACAGCAAAAGCAACAACAACAGCAGCAGCGGCAGCAGCAGCAGCAGCAGCAGCAGCAGCAGCAGCAGCAGCAGCAGCAGCAGCAGCAGCAGCAGCAGCAGCAGCAGCAGCAGCAGCAGCAGCAGCAGAGACACAAGAACAACTATAACAATCACAACAGCTTTCGTCAATCAGTCTCGTTAACTCCAAGTCATGCAGAAAGGACGCTAACAGCTCCATAAAGCTCTGGGTTTGTTTTCAGTGTCCTGCCAAAAAAAAAGTGAGATATCTGTTCTGTGAGGTGTCTGTCAGATCCCTGCAGCACACCACATCATAGCTCCTGTCCTGTCCTGTCCTGTCCTGTCCTGTCCTGTCCTGTCCTGTGCTATCCTGTCCTGTCCTGTCCTGTGCTATCCTGTCCTGTGCTGTCTGTCTGTCCTGTCCTGTCCTGTCCTGTGCTATCCTGTCCTGTGCTGTCCTGTCCTGTCCTGTCCTGTCCTGTCCTGTCCTGTCCTGTCCTGTGCTGTCCTGTCCTGTCCTGTCCTGTCCTGTCCTGTGCTGTCCTGTGCTGTCCTGTCCTGTCCTGTCCTGTCCTGTCCTGTCCTGTGCTGTCCTTCCCTGTCCTGTCCTGTCCTGTCCTGTCCTGTCCTGTCCTGCCCTGCCCTGTCCTGTCCTGTCCTGCCCTGTCCTGCCCGCCCTGTCCTTCCTGTCCTGCCTCCCCTGTCCTCCTGTCCTGTCCTGTCCTGCCCTGTCCTGTCCTGTCTGTCCTGTCCTGTCCTGTCCTGCCATGTCCTGTCCTGCCATGTCCTGTCCTGTCCTGC
>CM054152.1:35830885-35833385 GCA_028751875.1 Rapana venosa | reverse complement strand
GGACAAAACTAAAAAGATCCAGATCCGAGAAGATCTTCCAATCAAGCTTTGCGGACGTTTTGCGGCATAACCCTCCGGACAATGACATCAATGACCTCAAACCAACAACTTCAATGAGCAGTCCGAGAAACAGCAGAGGAGGTACTCGGACGTCAAGGAATAAACACCAGCCATGGACTTACCATGACATCCTTAGGACCTCTGCGATACAAAGAAGAGCGACTGTAAACCAACCAGGTCCTTCCAACCCTAGAAGATACCGGAGGCCAACAATCTCGTGAAGAAGTCAATTTAAAGCCCGAGAGAAGTGGATCAGGTGCTCAATGTGATGAGATCGAAAAAAACAGAAAATGGGCAACAGTAAAAAGGCATACGACACCACTGAAAAACTCACAAAACCACTTCAAACAAACCAAATCAATCAGTCATTGAAGACAGCTCACGGAAACCTCCTCACAGAAAGCTCACTGCATTGAACAGGTGGTCTGAATATGTCAAGAACTGTACAACTACTCCAATACAAAACCTGACAAGAGCTAATATAAGAGAATGCAGCAACATCAAGAGCACGCCTCCGCCATTACCTATACAGAGGGAAGAAGTGGAAGAAGCCATCCTCAGTATTACCAGTAGGCAAGGCCCAGGAGCAGACAATATACAAGCAGAGCTGCTCAAGCATGGAAGGCGAAACAGTCATCACATATGTTACAGACTATCTGTCAGAAGATTTAGGGAACAAAACATGGCCAACAGAACTGCCACAATCACTCATCATAACCCTGCCCAAGAAGGGGAATTTACGCCAATAGCCCAAAACGTATGGAAATAATCAGGCCTCATCAGCCACGCCAGCAAGAATAAAAAACATAGCTCAAAGTTAATTTGAATCGACCTCAAGAAGGAGCAGAAGAACACCTTGCAGAGGAACAAGCTGGTCAGGGCAGGTAGGAGCACAATCGAACAGATTTTTTAAAACTGCGACATCCCCCCCATGATGGAAAAACATCTTCACATCAGAGAGACCTGTTACACAACTTCAATCGACTTCAAGAAGGCTTTTGACAGAGTATTGGCACGAAGGCCCTGTGGGCAGGTCCCTCAAATGTTTTGGCATTGAAGAAGGACTAGTGCAAAACCATTCAAGCACTATACAACACTGAAAGCATGCAGATCCTTCTGAACAATCAGGTCCGAGACTAACTTCAAAACCACAGTTGGGGTCCGACAGGAATCCTGTTATCTCCATCCTGTACAATCTGTCTTTCGAAAACAACATGAGAGAGACTCACATGACTGTCCACCCTATACCATCGTCCATTGGCGGCATACCCCTCAACAACTTACGGTTTGCCGATGACATTGACCTCATGGGCGGAAGTAACACAGAGCTGCAAGATCTTACGACAGACTTGGAGAACAGAGCTGGAAGCATATGGATGAGGTGAGCTCGGAGAAAGTAAAGTACTTGTGAACAGCACGAGAGCAATGCCACCAGCTAAAATTTACATGAACGGCCAACAACTGGAGGAGTAGACCTTTTAAATACCTCGGCGCTAACACTCACAAAGGACGGCGATCGACGACAGAAATTCAAAAGCCGAATAAGCCATGGCAACATCTTCCATGACAAAACCTCACCACCAATATGGAAAAGTAAAGAGATCAGTTTCCCAATCAAACTAAAAGCTCTACAAAAGCCCTAATTCAGTCGAACCTGCTGTACGGAAGTGAAAACTGACATTGACTGCAGAAACAGCAAAGCGAATCCAGTCAATCGAAACAAAATGCCATAGAAAACAACGGCATATCATGGAGAGAAGAAAGACCAACGAATTGTCAAGAGTCAAATAACACGGCTGGCAGGTCCCACAGGAACCCCTTCTCACCATCGTCAAAGAATAAAAGCGACATGGTTCTGGCCACGTCACCCGCCACAATCACTAGCTGCCCAAAACAGTACAGCAGGGAACACTCGAAGGATGGCAGAAGGAGGGAAGACAGAACAATCATGGATGGACAACATCAGAGAATGGACCAGGATGAATGACTCGGCACACTGCGCAGAGCCGAGGACCGCGATGGATGAGGGGCTTACCACGGCATCGTCTCTCATGTCTCCCCCAAATCGAAACTGCCAGGTCACGGGTCTGATGATGATGATGATTCAGCTTATATTGTTTCTCTATCAGAGTGGCTTTTTTCCTCCAGAATTTTGCCAGGGGACAACTTTCATGTCGCTGTGATTAAACATTTTTTTTCTTTTTTACGAGCTCGTAAATAATTTGTGTACACACCCCGGACCTCGGTTTATCGACTCATCCAAAGACAGCAGACCCAGACCACCACCTCATGGTCTAGTGATGGAGGGGGGAGGGGGGTGGGAGAGGGGTGAGGGGGCGTTGGGGCCGCAAACGGGATCAAACACCGCCTACTTCCGACCGGACTTTTCCTCTTTCTAGGCAGATTCGCGTGATACCGTCTATACCCCCGATAAAAGTAG
>CM054152.1:35820885-35825885 GCA_028751875.1 Rapana venosa | reverse complement strand
TGGCCACCACCATCACCCTCACCCTCACCACACCATCACCATGTTTGTAACCAACCAACCATTTTACCCACATTTCACACACACACACAAAACACACAGTGCCACGCACGCACATAAGCACGTAAGCGCGCGCATCCCAAAACACAAAACACACACACACACACAAACACAACACACCACGCGCCGCGCGCGCCACAAACACATGCACACACACACACCCCCTCTCTAAATCTCTCTCTTTCCTCCAACTCTCCTCTCTCCTCTCTCACTCTTTCTCTCTATATCTCTCTCTCACACACACAACACATTTGATATAACTAAGGTGTGTCCAGCTCAATAACATTTCACAACGCAAGTTTTTGCTAAAACGTGAAAGGACATTAATTTTTAATAAGAACACATGTTGTGTCAAAAATTCACTACTTCTCTCTCTCTCTCACAACACATCACACCACACAACAGAGGCAACAGGCAAGGCACCACACGCAAAACGCACACGCGCTCACAGAGAGAGAGAAGAGAGAGAGAGAGAGAGAGAAGAGAGAGAAGAGGGGGAAAGAAAGAGAGAAGAGAGAGAGGGGGGGGGGGGCAAACACAAACCAATTGAATTCACGAGGTGATAGATTAAGTTCCCAAGACTTTTTGTTCATCCAGCCCTCAAACACACACACACACCCGCAGAGAGAGAGAGAGAAGAGAGGGGAAGAAGAGAAGAGAGAGAGAGAGAGAGAGAGAGAGAGAGAGAGAGAGAGAGAGAGAGAGAGAGAGAGAGAGAGAGAGAAGAGAGAGGGGCAGGAGATTCTGTTCAGACCAACCAACAGACGGGACAGACAAAAAAAAAAATTTACTACTCAATTAATAAAATCGCAACAACAAAAACTTTTTGTCATTGTCGTTTCCTTTTTGTCCCTTGCGCTTAGCATGTTTTCCATCTGTCTCAAGAAACCCAAACAATACCTGACTGCGTGAACCCGACTTCTCCCCCTTAACCCCCTTGAGCAGTCATTGGGGGCACTGCATGCTCGCTGAATTTTTCAGGCAGTAAAATCGCGATCAAGTTGAATCTGGCGGAGCCTATAGCAGGATGCATGCTGGGGAAAGGTCGTGTTAAAATAGAGTAAGAATAGCTGATATGCTCGTCTGCGAAAGGTGTCTGGAGATTTAGGTGTGGGCAAATTGCTCTGTAGGGTATTCGCATACGGGTTCTCTTTGTACAGTCTCATCTTAATAATGATAATAAAATAATAACACTACTACTACTACTACTACTACTATACTTTCTTTCTACTACTACTACACTACAACTAAATACTACTACTACTACTACAACATGTAGAATTTATATAGCGCTGAATCTTGTAAAGCAACAAATCAAAACGCTCAGATGACATGATTTAAAAAAAATATCGAGGATAAAAGGATTAAGCACTCAGGTGCATTTTTTAAAACTTCCAGTCCCCGTGTGTATGCGGTTTTTTAAATTTTGTCATCTTTCCCCACCCCGGCACAAAATGGGCCCACTCTTTCGAAAAGCGGGAAAAAGATTTAACGTGTGCGCAAGATGTTATGCATGTGTTCGCACACGGGGCCTCGGTTTATATCTCATCCGAAGGATCATCCCCCCTGGGGGGCCTGTCATTTTAAATAGCATCCCCACCTTCTGGAAAATTTTTTACGCTAGGAATTTCCTCTTTTCCCATCCCTTCTGCTTTTTTCCACTACTTCCCGTCACCTCCTCCTTGTCTATTTGTTTTCCATACTTTCTTGGTCCATTTCTCTTGCCCTCTTTTTTTCCAGACAGACTTAAAAGAAACAATTCTTTCATATGCCGAAGTCATGGGGGACGAGATAGCCTGGGGGTTAGAGCGATACGCATTTCGCTCGTGATCTGCTGACCCGGGTTTTGAATCCCATTCAAAGGGATATTTTCCCCCTGGAGTAAACACATGCCGACTCCACCCCCCCCCCCCCCCAAAAAAAAAAAAAAAAGAGGAAGAAAAGAAAGTCCTTCGCATGAGACTATAAACCGAGACGCCGGTGTAAACACACGCAGATCAACTTGCGCGCGGACACGTTTTTAAAAACCTGTTCGCTTTTCGGAAGAGTGAAACCATTGTGAGCCTGTGGAATGAAGAAACAAAATGGACAAATCTGCACACACCCCCGGGGACTGGATGTAAAAAAAATCACCTGAGTGTTTTTTTTAATTATCCTAGAAATAAAAGAATAACAATATAAATCAATCAATCAATCAATCTCAGCCTTTGGCTCAATACAAACAAACTGGGGTGGGAGGACAGGATGGCCTAGTGGTTAGAACGTTTTTGCTTGCGATCTGACGGCTCAGAGTCGAGCCCGGGGTTTGAGCCACCACCAATTTGGGCTTTAAGGAATCTCCCCCCCCCCCCCCCACCCCCCTGGAGTTAACATCAGTACTGTTTCCACTCTCCCCGAAAGTTCCCTCAGATGAGACTGTAAACCCAAACCTGCGTGTGTGAACGCGAGAGAACTGCTTGCGTACACTTCAAAACCCGTTGTGCCTTTTATAAGAGTAGGTCATTTAATTCGACTCAATTCAAATTCTTTATCATCTCACACAAATTAATAACAGAGAAATTCATTCATTCATGCAGGTAAGAGTGGATGCAAAAGGTAAAGGTGTCCCCTAACCTATAAGTCGTAGGGAAGCGAGGCGTCAGAGACCTCAAAATTCTCAAGGGCTCAGCATATTGAGGGCGGTGCCCATCTCCTCTCCCTCGCTGCTTTAAACCCTTTCCCCGACCCTAAAGAGGGCAGGGACCCATTTACAGCTGGGTGGAACGAGGGACTGTACTGAAGCCAAGGCGTACAAACGGGCACCCATCCAACTGTAACCAAAGCTCGACGCTGCTTAACTTGGCTGGGGGAAAGCGAGTGCTTTCCCACCACTGAGCTACCCGTCCCCCCAAGAGTGGATGACAAAAAGTAAATAAAAAATGAACGCGTGCACACTGGTGTCGTGTTTAAGACATCATCTCCGAAGTTGGAATGCAGCTACCTGAAAGGTGGGCAAAAAACCCCCTCGCATACGCAAGAATCTCACCATTAAGGAACCTCAGAGCTCAAACCAGTGAACGAACCCCCCCATTTCCCCCCCCCCCCCTTCCCAACAAAAGCAATACGAACAAGAATGTTTCTAAAAAAGGGTTAAACGCAATTCGTTAGAGAAGGGGAACTCTTATTTTTGTATCGGAATGTTTTAAATTTTGTTGAGAGTCTGCATGTATTTTTAAAGTCCTTGTCGGTTAATTGGTTATTTGTCAACCTGTAGGGTTGTTAGTGTGTTTTGGTGTGTGTGTGTGTGTGTGTGTGTGGTGTGTGTGTTTGTTTGTGTGTGGTTTTGGAGAGAGGAGAGAGAGAGAGAGAGAGAGAGAGAGAGAGAGAGAAACAGAAACAGAAACAGAGACAAAGTGAATCTCTTTTTTCCTTCTTGTTTTGGGGTTTTATTGGTGTGTGTGTGGTGTGTGTGTGTGTGTGTGTGTGTGTGTGTGTGTGTGTGTGTGTGTGTGTGTGTGTGTTGTGTGTGTGGTTGTTGTTTGTTTATGTAGGAATTGGTTGGGTTTGGGTGGGTAAATTTAAATTTTTAATTTCTAAAGCCGACAGTTTGTCACCCCCCCTCCCCCCCCCCCGCTCCCTCCTCTCCCCGAAGAAAAATGGGGGATGGGGGTCAGGAAGAGAGAGAGAGAGAGAGAGAGAGAGAGAGAGAGAGAGAGAGAGAAGAGAGAGAGAGAAGAGAGAGAGAGAGAGCCAATACAACATTCCTTATCAACTACCTCCCCCCCAAAAAAAAAGAAAAGAAAAAAAGCAATCCATAAAACGTACTGAACAAAACCTGAAAAGAAGGTTGATAAATCCCCTCCACACCATCTCCATTTTTCCATCCCAGATCCTGATCACCACCATCCCTCCCCCCCACCACCATCACCACCCCCCCACCACCCCCCACCACAGTCACCCCCACCACCACCCCACCAACACCCCACACCCCAACACCCCCTACCCTCTCTTTTTCTTCTCTCTTTCCCTCCCTCCCAACTGTACCTGTTTCCCAGTTTCCAAAATGTCGCCTGGCGGGATCGCCTTACTGCCGGGGCTTAGGTCCTAATGAACTACAGGGATTCCCCGACCTGCTCTGGTCGTCTGCTGAGACTCAGGTTCCAGATTTATAACCTGGGTCCATTTTCGCATCCTCCTCCTCCTCCCCCCTCCCTCCTCCCTCCCTCCTTCCTTCCTTCTGACTTGACGTTTCTCCTCTCTTCTCTGTCCCCTCTCTGTCCCTCCCCTGTTGTGTGTGTGTGGTGTGGGGCTCTCTCTCTCTCTCCTTCTCTCTCATTTTTCCCTCTCCTCCTCTCTTCCTCCCTTTTCTCCTTTTCCTCTCTCTCTCTCTCTCTCCTCTCTCTCCTCCCTGTGAGTGCTGTATGTGTGTGTGTGTGTCTCTCCCTCTTCCGTGAGTATGTGTGTGGGTTTGTGTGTGTGGTGTGTGTGAATTTTGGGAAAATCAAAGTCAAGCCAACTTTATTTCCAGACGATATAATAAGCATTGCAGTTGCCTTTTCATCAAGCCTTAACTAAATATATAAATAAATATATATAATATAATATATAAATAATTAAATAAAAATAAATATAAAATAATATAAAATATATAATACATATATAAAAAGACAATATAAATATAAATGTATAAAGAATATATAATCTATCTGAAGGCAAATTTGTTCACTGCAGCCCCATTCTTGCATATGTAAGGATGTTCAGAGGACTCATAAACAATAAGCATTGCTTTTTGTACTCATTTCATGTAGGGGGGCTGCGTTGTTTCTGAACTGAAAAAAAATTGTGCTAAAACGACGACGACGACGACGACGACCAACCCCCCCACACCACCCCAAACCACCACCACCACCACCACCACCAAAAATTTCACAAACCCACCCAAAAAAAAAGGCTTTAAAAAAACC
>CM054152.1:35813890-35820385 GCA_028751875.1 Rapana venosa | reverse complement strand
GAAAAGCAATGCATGCTGGACGCGTAAACATAATACCCCGTAATACCCCCATATCTGTATTTTAACAGAATCGAACTCCCCATCAGGGAATAAAGTGCAGAGGGCTCTAACTAACCAGTAACGACCAAGTGGCTATTAGAAACGATTTGTTTGCCTTGGTTTTGGTTTTGGTTTTGGTTTGTGCTTGTTCGGACCAGGATGAATGACTCGGCACTACTGCGCAGAGCCGAGGACCGAGATGGAATGGAGGAGGCTTACCACGGCATCGTCTTTCGTGTCTCCTCCACGACCGCCAAGGTCACGAGACTGATGATGATGATGATGTTCGCATCATGCAGCCCTGTATCTCCTCCTACCCCCTTCTGTCTATCAGTTTTATATTTTTTAAAAGTTTATACCACTCCAAGTCACGGCAGATTTCTCTGCGTGAAATGCGCGGGCTGCTCTCCTTGGAGAGAGCGCGTCGCCACAAGAGCAGCGCCACCCATCATTTTTATCTGTTTGTATTCAGCAAATCCAGCATCAACAGAGCCAGAACAAGAACCTACCCTGGAGCTGACATAGGCAGTGACCACGACCTTGTGCTGCTGGTATTCAAAGTGAAGCTGAAGAAAAACAAACAGCCTGCAAACCCACGTATCAAATTTGACGTGGACAAACTAAAAGATCCAGATGTCGAGGAGATCTTCCAAGCTAAGCTTGGCGGACGTTTTGCGGCATTAACCCTCCTGGACAATGACATCAATGACCTCACCAACAACTTCAATGAGGCAGTCCGAGAAACAGCAGAGGAGGTACTTGGTCGTCAGAGGAATAAACACCAGCCATGGACTACCAATGACATCTTGGACCTCTGCGATACAAGAAGAGCACTGAAACCAACCAGGTCTTCCAACCCTAAAGAATACCGGGAGGCCAACAATCTCGTGAAGAAGTCAATGTTAAAGGCCAGAGAGAAGTGGATCAGTGATCAATGTGATGAGATCGAAAAAAACATGAAAATGGGCAACAGTAAAAAGGCATACGACACCCTGAAGAAACTCACAAAACCACTTCAAACCAAATCATCAGTCATTGAAGACAGCTCCGGAAACCTCCTCACAGAAAGCTCAGCTGCATTGAACAGGTGGTCTGAATATTGTCAAGAACTGTACAACTACCCAATACAACCTGACAAGAGCATAATAGAAGAGAAAGCAGCAACATCAAGAGCACCCTCGCCATTACCTATACTGAGGGAAGAAGTGGAAGAAGCCATCCGCAGCTTACCAGTAGGAAAGTCCCCAGGAGCAGACAATATACAAGCAGAGCTGCTCAAGCATGGTGGCGAAACAGTCCATCACATATGTTACAGCTATCTGTCAGAAGATTTGGAGACAAAACAGTGGCCAACAGACTGGACACAATCACTCATCATACCCCTGCCCAGAAGGGGAATTTACGCCAATGCCAAAACTATAGAACAATCAGCCTCATCAGCCACGCCGCAAGATCATGCTCAAAGTTATTTTGAATCGACATCAAGAAGAGGCAGAAGAACACCTTGCAGAGGAACAAGCTGGGTTCAGGGCAGGTAGGAGCACAATCGAACAGATTTTTAACTGCCACATCATGATGGAAAAACATCTTCAACATCAGAGAGACCTGTTCCACAACTTCATCGACTTCAAGAAGGCTTTTGACAGAGTAGGCACGAAGGCCTGTGGCAGGTCCTCAGAATGTTTTGGCATTGAAGAAGGACTAGTGCAAACCATTCAAGCACTATACAACACTGCAAGCAGTGCAGTCCTTCTGAACAATCAGGTCGGAGACTACTTCAAAACCACAGTTGGGGTCCGACAAGGATGCCTGTTATCTCCAGTCCTGTTCAATCTGTTCTTGGAAAACATCATGAGAGAGACCCTCCATGACTTCCACCCTACCATCTCCATTGGCGGCAGACCCCTCAACAACTTACGGTTTGCCGATGACATTGACCTCATGGGCGGAAGTAACACAGAGCTGCAAGATCTTACGACCAGACTTGAGAACAGAGCTGGAGCATATGGGATGGAGGTGAGCTCGGAGAAAAGTAAAGTACTTGTGAACAGCACGAGCAATGCCACCGCTAAAATTTACATGAACGGCCAACAACTGGAGGAGGTAGACGCTTTTAAATACCTCGGCGCTACACTCACAAAGGACGGGCGATCGACGACAGAAATCAAAGTCAGAATAGCCATGGCAACATCTTCCATGACAAAACTCACCACCATATGGAAAAGTAAAGAGATCAGTTTCCCAATCAAACTAAAGCTCTACAAAGCCCTAATTCAGTCGATCCTGCTGTACGGAAGTGAAACCTGGACATTGACTGCTGAAACAGCAAAGCGAATCCAGTCATTCGAAACAAAATGCCATAGAAAACTACTGGGCATATCCTGGAGAGAACGAAAGACCAACGAATTTGTCAAGAGTCAAATAACACGGCTGGCAGGTCCACAGGAACCCCTTCTCACCATCGTCAAGAAGAAAAAGCTGACATGGTTCGGCCACGTCACCCGCCACAACACTCTGCCCAAAACAGTACTGCAGGGAACACTCGAAGGTGGCAGAAGGAGGGGAAGACAGAACAAGTCATGGATGGACAACATCAGAGAATGGACCAGGATGAATGACTCGGCACTACTGCGCAGAGCCGAGGACCGAGATGGATGGAGGAGGCTTACCACGGCATCGTCTTTCATGTCTCCCCCACGACCGCCAAGGTCACGGGTCTGATGATGATGATGATTCAGCTTATTTGTTTCTCTATCAGAGTGGCTTTTTTTCCTACAGAATTTTGCCAGGGACAACTTTCTTGTCGCTGTGGATTAAACATTTTTTTTCTTTTTTACGAGCGCGTAAATAATTTTGTGTAACACCCGGGACCTCGGTTTATCGTCTCATCCGAAAGACTAGCACCCAGACCACCACTCATGGTCTAGTGGATGGAGGGGGGAGGGGGGGGGGGAGGGGTGAGGGGGCGTTTGGGGCCCAAACGGGGATCAAACCACCGCCTACTTCCGACCCGGACTTTTCTCTTTCTAGGCAGGCGCGTTTACCTCTAGACCACCGATAAAGAGTTTCGAAACGATATTTTTTTGCGTCTGTTTTGGTTTTGGTTTTTGCTTGTTCATATCCTGCAGCCCTATCTATATCTCCTACTACCCTACCCCATCCATACTGTCTATTCTTCTGTCGTTCAATGCAGGATAAAAAAAAAGTGTCTCATCAGTCAAAACTGGCTTTATATCAAGCCTGTCTGTCTCTCATTCATTCTCTCTTTATACACATCAACAGTGGCGGAGACTTCATGTGGCGACGCTGTTATTGTGGCTGTTGTTGTGGCTGTTATTGTGGCTGTTATTGTGGCTGTTGTTGTGGCTGTTGTTGTGGCTATTATTGTGGCTGTTGTTTGGATTTGTTTGGATTGTGAAGTATCGCATCCATTAGCGATCGTCGGCTGCTTTGTCTGCGGTTTTCTTGTCCGCACAGCGCGACGTCTCGCTCAAGTCTTGGTGTTAGCGTAATTTGTCAGAAACTGTAGTAACAGTCGTACGTGCCCTTAAGGTTACATTTTTGTAGTAAGAAACGATAACTATATGAAAGATAATGAGGATGAAAGAGTTCACTGGTCAGAATGACAAAAATACATTCACGTCACCACAGCCACCTTCACAACTGAAAAAAGACACCACCACCACCACCAACCACCACCACCACCACCACCACCACCACCACCACCACCACCACCACCACCACCACCACCACCACACCACAACAACAACAACAACAACGACGACGAAGCCCCAACCCACCACCACCACCACCACCACCACCACCACCACCACCACCACCACCACCACCACCACCACCACCACAACAACAACAACAACGACGAAGCCCTAACCACCACCAGCACCACCACCAGCACCACCACCACCACCACCACCACCACCACCAACCACCACCACCACCACCACCACCACCACCACCACCACCACCACCACCACCACCACACAACGACGAAGCCTAACCCACCACCAGCACCACCACCACCACCACCACCACCACCACCACCACCCACCACCACCACCACCACCACCACCACCACCACCACCACCACCACCACCACCACCACCAACAACAACAACAACGACGAAGCCCTAACCCACCACCACCACCAAACCACCACCACCACCCCCACCACCACCACCACCACCACCACCACCACCACCATAACAACGACGACGAAGCCCCAACCCAAACACACACAATAACTCTTCCACTCACACAAATATGAAAAGGAACAAGCCCCCCCCCCCCCCCCCCCCCCCCCCCCCCCCCCCATCCCGGCCACCTCACCCTCACACCTACACGCTAACACGCTAATCTCTTTATTTTACTTTTTTGATTTCTTTTATTTCGAGGATAACGGAATAAGCGCACATGTGCTTTTTTTACATCCAGTCCCCGTGTGTATGCAGTTTTGTCAATTTTGTCATTTGTTCCCACCGGCCTACACCTACGAAAAGCGGAACAGGTTTTCACGTGTGCGCAAGATGTTCTACGAACTCCCCCCCTCCCACCCCCGCCCCCCATTAAAAACACACAACAGCAGCAACAACAACAGCCCTGAAACAGGCAAGGAAATGAATTGAGTAATGATATATTGATGGACTGATTGATTGTTTCATTCATTCATTCATTCATTCATTCATACACATGAATTTCTCGCCCTTTTGAGATATTAAAGATTTCGTATTCATTCATTCATTCATTCATTCATTCATTCATTCATTCATTCATTCATTCATTCATTCATTCATTCATACACATGGGTTTCTTCGTCCTTTTGAGATATTTAACGATTTCGTATTCGCATTCATTCATTCATTCATTCATTCATTCATTCATTCATTCATTCATTCATTCATTCATTCATTCATTCATTCATTCATTCATTCATTCACTTCCTTGCCTGTTTCAAGGTTATTGTTGTTGCTGCTGTTGTGGTGTGTTCTTTTAATGTTTTTTTCTCCACAATCCTAATCCTCCTCCTCCTCCTCTTTATTTTAGTCCTCCTCCTCTTTATTATTTTTCTAAATAAAAGATGGAAAAGAATGCTACACACATGTTCTTTTCCTCTCATCTGCTCCGACCCCCCCCCCCCCCCCCCCCAGTTCACCTTTCAATACAACCCCTACCCCAAAGTGCAATGCACGAGAGCAGATCATTTCATTAACAACAACAATAATAGTAATAATAATCACAACAACAACAATAACAGTAACAATAACAACAGTAACAATAACAGACCAGCAACAAAACCATAATTGTTGGAGATATTATGGTTTTGGTATCTCGAGTACAATCGCAAGCTTCTGAATAACACACAAACCCGCTATCTCCCTTCCCTTTGCACATACACACACACACACACACACACACACAACACACACACACACACACACACACACACACACACACACACACACACACACACACACACACCACGCACGCACGCACGCACGCACGCACGCACGCACACACGCACGCACACACACAACACACACATGCATACGCACACACACACACACTCGCACGCACGCACGCACGCACGCACACACCACTCACTCACTCATTCACCTACCCAACACACACACACACACACACACACACACACACACACACACACACACACACACACACACACACACACACCACACACACACACACACACACCACACACACACACACACACACACACGTGCAATCATACACATCACACACACGCACGCACACAACACACACATGCACACACACACACCACTTACTCACTAACCCACCCAACACACACACACACTACACAACGCAACACACACACACACACACACCAACAACATACACCCCCCTCCCCACGCACGCACCTCATCCCCCTTCCACACCTTCCACACCTACATCTTACCCAACCCATCCACACACACACACACACACACACACACACACACACACACACACACACACACACACACACACACACACACACACACACAACACACACACACACACACACACACACACACACACACACAACACACACAACACACAACACACACACACACAAAACACACACACACACACACCTTCAATGTTTGCCTTACCCTGTAAGCTGTGCGCTTACCTGTAGTATCTATCTATCTATCTATCTATCTATCTATCTATCTATCTATCTATCTATCTATCTATCTATCTATCTATCTATCTATCTATCTATCTATCTATCTATCTATCTATCTATCTATCTATCTATCTATCTATCTATCTAGTAAACCTACCTACATCAGCTATGTTATGCACGCTTTTTGTCATCGCTTTTTCTCTCTTCTTCCAGTGTTCCTAAGTCAATGATGCCTGTTATCTTGCTGCTCAACAAACAACTACAACAAAAAACAGCCCGGGGGGTCTATTTCA
>CM054152.1:35781390-35806390 GCA_028751875.1 Rapana venosa | reverse complement strand
TGTCTTTAAACATTTTTGTCTTGGTTTGTTGTTGTTGTTGTTGTTGTTGGAGAATAGACTCTGTGAGAGATAAGGATTTTGTTATGTCTTTTACATTTTGTTTGTTGGTGTTGTTTTTTGTTGTTGTTCTTGTTGTTGTTCTTGTAGGAGTACAGGTTCTGTGACAGTGATTGTTGTTTTTTTAGTTATTTTTTTGTTCGTTTTGGTTGTTGTTCTTGTCGTTGTTACTGTTGTTGTTGTTGTTGTTGGAGTTTAGGCTCTGTGAGAGTTACAGGGGCAGGGGGTGGGTGGTTGTTTGTCTTTTTCATATTTTGTTTGGTTTTGTTGTATTTGTTGTTGCTGCTGTTGTTGTTTATGGAGTATAGGGGCTGTGATAGTTAAGGGGGTGTGTGTTTGTCGTTTTCATTTTGTTTGGTTTTGTTGTTGTTGTTGTCATTGTTGTTGTTGGAGAATATGCTCTGTGAGAGTTATGGGGGTTTGACTTACCAAAAAAATTGTTATGTTTGTTTGTTTCTTGTTGTTATTGTTGTTGTTGTTGTTGTTGGAGGAGGAGTATAGGCTCTGCGAGAGTTATAGGGACTTTGTTTGACTTTCGTTTCGAAATTTTGTTTTGTTTTGTTGTTATTGTTGTTATTGTTGTTGTTGTTGTTATTGTTGTTGTTGTTGGCGTATAGGATCTATAATTGTAAGGGTGTGTGTTTGTCTTTATTTTGTTGTAGTTGTTGTTGTTGTTGGAGTATAGGCTCTGTAAGAGTTATGGGGGCTTTGTTTGTCTTTCTCATATTTGTGGGTTTGGTTTTGTTGTCGTTGTTGTTGTTGTTGTTGTTGGAGTGTAGGCTCTGAGAGTTATGGGGTTTGTTTGTCTTTTAATTTTTTTTCTTTTCATTTGCTGTTGTTGTTGTTGGAGTTGGAACGGTAGTAAAGGGGCTTGCTTGTGCACAAAGAACTTTTGACGTTTCTTTCTGTTACAAATGAAACTATTTACGTGGTTTGTTTTCCTTTATTTTATAGAGGTTTTTTTGGTTCTGTTTTGGTTTGGGTTTGGGGTTGTTGTTGCTTTTTTGAGGGGGGACTATTCGGTTGTTCCCTCTCCCCTTGTTGTTGCCGTTTTGTTTTGCTCTTGGTTCTTGCTATTTTTTCGGTTGTTTCTGTGTTTTCTGTTCTGCTTTCTTTCTTACTTGTTGCTTCCCCCCCCCCCCCCCCCCCTCTCTCTCTTCCGTGATTTTTGTGGGGATTTTTGTGTAGATATTTTTTCCGTAAGCTGTGTAAGTGTATTGTTATGGGCTTTATTTTATTTTATTATCATATATATCCTTAAGGACGGGGCCTGGATGTAAAAAAGCACATGGGTGCTTATTCATTATCCCCGAAATAAAAGAATTTGTCATTGTCATTGCCATTATCTATTTATTTATTCATTCATTCATTCATTCATTCATTCATTCATTCATTCATTCTTTCATTCATTTTTTTGGTATGACAATAATGGAATGAGCTCTCATGTATGTGTGTGTGTGTGTGTGTGTGTGTGTGTGTGTGTGTGTGTGTGTGTGTGTGTGTGTGTGTGTGTGTGTGTGTGTGTTTACATCCAGTCATCATGTGCATACGGTTTCGTAAATTTTATCATCCGTTCCCACTGGCTCACAATAGTCTACACTTCCAAAAAGCGGAACAGATTTTAATGTGTGCGCAAGATGTTAAAGAAATGATATATCACACACACACACACACACACAAACACACACACACACACGCACACACACACAACACACACACACACACACACAACACACACACACACAACACACACACACACATAAACACACACATACACCCTCCACACACACACACACACACAACACACACACACACACATACACCCCTACCCCCCCCCCCCCCTTCCCCCCCCCCCCCCCCCCCCACACACACACACACCCTCTATTCCTGATTGTAACAACGGGACAGACAGACAGACAGACAGACAGAGGGCCATGTCTTCAGTGTCTGCAGGCAAAAGGTGTTCCCAAACTCCGCCCAGCTAACCACCTCGCTGTTCTATCATGCCACCACCCATTCACCCTGCAGTCAGTCAGCATTGGCTGGCTACCATGATCGATGAAACGCCGACCTCCAAACTTTGTCGTCTGCTTGTCGCGGATGCGCCGCGCCACCTGGTGGGATAATGTCGTCTGCTTGGAAAAGGCGTCCTGTCGTCTGACTGGTTGACTGACTGTCTGACTGTCTGACTTGACTGACTGACTGAGGTAAACTTGTTTATTTAGGGCTTAGGCTTTGAACACAAAAGGGGGGGGGGGGGATTTTTTGATAGGCTTGGTTTTGGAGGTGTTGGTTTGCGGATTTACTTGTTGATGTTTGTTTTATTTAGGTATAAAATATCCCCCGCCTCTTTGTGGGGGGGATGCTGTGGGCCTGTCAGTATAAAGAGAGTAAAAGTCCTTCGGATGAGACTATAGACCGAGGCCCCGTGTGCGAACGCACGCAGAATATCTTGCGCCCATGTTAAATCCTGGTCCGCTTTTCGTAAGAGTAGGCCATTGTGTGCAGGTGGGAACAGATGGCAATTTACAAAACCGCATACACACGGGGACTGGATGTAAAAAAGCACATAAGTGCTTATTCCATTATCCTCGATATAAAAGAATAAAAAAAAAAATTAAAAGAGCATCCCCACATTCTGGAAATTCTGTGCTAGAGATTTCCTCTTTTCTTTCTCTCTTTTTGTTTCTGTCTTGTTCCTTTTCTCCCGTCACCTCCTTCTTGTCTATTTTCTGCCTTCTTGGTCCATTCTCCTGCCATTTCCGCCCAGAAAGGCTTAAAAGATAACAATTCCCTTATAATCATATGTCGAAATCGGATGCGCTGGGCCTAACTTGTCAGGCGCTTAACGGCAGCGTGACGCATTTTTGCTCATATAACAGACAACAGTAGTTGAAGTTTGAGTGTTCGACGACGACGAAGAAGAAGTTAGTTATAAAATACAGAAAGTGCATTGCGGGAGAAATGTTTGGGAAAAAAATCTTTAGTACTTTTCTTTTGCAGTGTGTGTGTGTGTGTGTGTGTGTGTGTGTGTGTGTGTGTGTGTGTGTGTGTGTGTGTGTGTGTATGTATGTATGTATGTATGTGTGTGTGTGTGTGTGTGTGTGTACGCCAGCAATACTATAAACAAAATAAATCAATGACAATGATGATGATGGTGATGGTAACATAATAATGATAGTAATAATGATAGTCTGTGCTTCTCTACGGGTCAGAAACGTGGCGGGTCATCAACACCAGCTCCTCCAAGATCCAGACCTTCATCAACGGATGTCTCTGGCAGATCCTTCATCTCAGATGGTTCGACAGAGTGCCAAGTACCGACCTGTGGATGAGGGCGAACCAACAGCCTATGGAAGTCCAAATAAGGCGGCGAAAGTGGCGTTGGGTCGGCCACACCCTACGGAAGGAGCCTTGCAACATCACCAGACAAGCGCTCGAGTGGAACCCGCAGGGGAAAAGGAAGAGAGGGCGCCCCAAACAGACCTGGAGGAGAAGCCTGCATAGTGAGCTGAGAGACTCCAGCCTGACATGGGAAGAGGCCAAGACCCTTGCCAGAGAAGGAGAAGGTGGAGGGACACTGTTGAGGCCCTGTGCTCCGCTAGGAGCTATAAGGAATAATAATAATAAGAAGAATAATGATAGTAATAATAATAAAAAATAATTATAATGTTCATGATAATAACACTACTACTACTACTACTACTACTACTACTACTACTACTACTACTACTACTACTATACGATAACAACGATAATACTTTAATAAAATATAATAAAATTTAATATTATAACAATAACAACAACAACAACAACAACAACAATAATAATATATAATAACAATAATAATAATAATAATAATAAAATAACATAATAATAACAACAACAACAACAACAACAAAAGAACGAAACGACAACAACAACAAAAACATAATCAACAACAACAACAACAACAACAACAACAACAACAACAACACACAACAACAACAACAACAACAAAACAACAACAACAACAACAACAACAACAACAACAACAACACAACAACAACAACAACACCAGCAACAACAACAACAACAACAAAACAACAAGTGTTGGGGTTGAGGCGCCATGTACCTCTAAGTCAGTCTGTCATGGGCCAGCCCCATGTAATGCACTCAGCCAGCAGCCTACTCCGCTGCTTTACTGTCCAGTCTGTGACATCCTCTGCCCATTGACGTCTTGGTCTTCCTCTATCTACCTCTCTTGATAATGATGATGATGATGATGATGATGATGATGATGATGATACTACTACTACTACTATAATGATGATGATGATGATTATGATGATAATAATAACAACAATAACAACAACAATAATGATGATGGTGATAATAATAATTGATAATAATGATGATAATAATAATTTATAATAATAATAATAATAATAATAATAATAATAATGATGAGATGATGATGGTGATGATGATGATGATGATGATGATGATGATAATAATAATGATGATGATGATGATGATGATGATGATGATGATGATGATGATGATGGTGGTGGTGATGATGATAACAACAACATTAATAACACGGCTTTTACAGAGTACTGGTATGTCTTACCAACTTAAAATGCGAAAAAAAACCAAAACGCAAACAGAAACTTTGATAAAAACAACACCACTAAGAATACTGATAACTAAGTCTTCTATTATGACATAAGACAGTCATCCATATTCTACTTATTATTTCTTCTCAGTTTACTCTGCATTTAGGGATAGTCATCTGCCTCATCAGTTTTTAGCTTGTACGTTTCGTGCGTGCGCGCGCGCGCGTGTGTGTGTGTGTTTGTGTGTGTGTTTTGTGTGTGTGTGTGTGTGTGTGTGTGTGTGTGTGTGTGTGTGCGCGTGCGTATAAGTGCACGCGCGTGTGTGACATGCAGACAGACAGACAAGAAGACAAAGGTAACGCTCAGGCCTACATCTGTCCTTTCCTAACCTCCATCCCGATACCTCCCCCCCTTTCCTTCCACACAGGAGTAGGCGGTAAAGGTAAAGGTAAAGGTAAAGGTGTCCCATAACCTATGTGGTCGTAGGGGAGCGAGGCATCAGAGACCTCAGCTTCTCTAGGGGCCAGCATATTGAGGACGGCGCCCATCTCCCCTCTCTCGCTGCTTTACCTTCTCTGACCCTAAAGAGGGCAAGGTACCCATTTACAGCTGGGTGAACTGGGGGACTGTACTGAAACCAAGGTGCGCAAACGGTCACCCGCCTAATCGGTAACCACGCTTGACGCAGCTTAACATTGGCTGGGGGAAAGTGAGTGCTCTGCCCACTGAGCTGTCTCTTCCCCATCCACACAGGAGCAGCCCCCACAAAGTGGAAGAAAAACGCATTCGGTTCCGCTAATTTAACGCGTGGTCATCCTCCACAAATTTAGACAACAAAACAGATGACGTAGTCCATTACTTCCATCCTTCGAACAAAAGCCCTCGAGGGGCAAACCTTGCCGCCATACCGCAGACGCATCCGGGCATTCTCCATTTCCGCTTGAAAAGAGAACCCGGATGACGTCTGAGAGGGAGGTAATCAGCAGGTCTTTTGTTGCCTTCGCGGTCAAGTGAGGATGGGGAGGTGGCGAGGAGGATTGAGTCAGCGTGCACCGGCTGGCCCTGTGTGGAGAGGCCTTTAATTTAGTGTGGGCTGTATGGTTAGCATTTCATCCGTCGATGGCTTGGTTTTATCTGCCCCTAGATTCCGCCTGTGTTTACGGTGCTTGTTGCGCATGCTCGCCATCTCTTGCCGTGGCCTGTCAAGGTGTATTAGGGCCGGTTGGAGGGGCAGTAACTGTTCTTGCTTCAGGCACTACCGCCGCCACCACCACAGTACAGGCCATGTTTCTTCTTCCAGGTTTTGTTGATTTTAGTCTGTCCTACAGGAAGAGAGAAGTGGCCGGAAAAAAGACAAATAAGCAAACACGAGTGTCGTTTGTTTGCTTGTTGCTTTGTTCCTAATCAAAGTATTTAGCAAGCCGTGAAGTACAACATGTGCTGAGGAGGGTATGTATTTTGTATCCTACACCCGACACGTACTTCCTTCCCCATGTCCAAAAGTGGATTTTAAGTGTCGTGTATGTGGTTTTCCCCCACACATCACAGTGACCGTACTGTGCCATCCTGGAGTGACCCTTAGTAAAGGGCTAAGATGAAGATTCTAGAATCGAAATAAGAGCTGGGTTTTACCCAGGTGTGTACATCTGTATAAAGCAGCATAGTTTTCATCTGAGCTTTAACCACTGGAAAGACAGAGACACACCTTCAAATATCAAAATTGTCAAAACACTAATGTGGCCAGTGTGGATCGGTGGTCTAGAAGTAACGCGTCTGTCTAGAAGGCGAAAAGTCCGGGTCGGAAATGTGCGGTGGTTTGAATCCCGTTTGGACCCAAAACTTTTTGCCCCATCCATTAGATCATGATTGGTGGTCTGGGCGCTAGTCTTTCGGATGAGACAATAAACCGAGGTCCCGTGTCTTACACATAATTATTATTTAGCGCACGTAAAAGAACCCACGGCAACAAGAGAGTTGTCCCTGGCAAAATTCTGTAGAAAAAAGCCACTCTGATAAGGAAACAAATACAGTTGCAGACAGGAAAAAAGAAAAAAATGGGTGGCGCTGCTCTTGTGGCGACGCGCTCTCCCCGGGGAGAGCAGCCCGAATTTCACACAGAGAAATCTGCTGTGACTTAAAGTGGTATAAAGCATAAAGTGTTGCTGTATGCGTAAGAAGTCTTGACACTACGGAAAATGGAAAGAGACAAAACTAAACACAGCCGATATGTGATTCTACAGGCCACATGAAAGCATTCTTAATGAACTCGCAGTGCAAAGACAAATGTTATGAAATTAATAAGCACAGACTGAGATACGTTAGTCATGCAAACAGAAACACACAGGCAAATCTGAAGACGACAGTTCTCCAAGGTAAGGTGAGGGCAGAAGGAAAAGAGGCAGACCACCAACATCCTACATTGCCAACATCACTGAGATCAGTGGTCTGGGAGGAGGGCTGCAGGAGATCGTAGAACTCAGCAGAGACAGAAACAAGATGGTGAACCCTTGGTGGCAGGTGTGTGTGTGTGTGTGTGTGTGTGTGTTGTGTGTGTGTTGGGGGGGGGGGGGGGTTGCTTTCTGTTCTTTTGTATGTGGGTTTCGTTTTGTATGATTTTCTTTCGAATACAAAGCTGGCTTATGATTGAAAGCAGGGCTAATGAAATATATAAGACCATAGATTTGATTTTTCTTTCCCTTAATTTTGGCAGGTGTGACAAAAATAGCAGAAAATGAGATATTTTTTTCAAACAAGTAAAGAAGATAATGAACGATTGGCATTTTAAATTCAAAGTGACAATAACCGTGTTATGTATTTTTCTTGCCTTGCTTTTTTTTTTTTTGATGTTTTGTTTAATTTTATTTTTTTTTCTTCCTTTTTTCTCTCTTCTCGTGTTTAATCATCTTTCCTTTTTATTCTTATTCTAGTTTGTTTCATAAGTTATATTTGATTTTCTAACAATCAGTGATTCACGACCATGAAGTTAAAAATATTCAAATTACTTTCTGACGAGCCGGACTGCAGTAAAATTTGGGCAAGCAACATTAATCCTGACTTTTTTCTTTAAATTGTGCATTTATAAACAAAAAATGTCATGGTTGGCCCTCGGATGAACTAATGGGTTTATTAGCTGGTGTTTGAAATAGTTTAGTGTTTTGTTCGTGAGCAAGCTGTCAATTTTGTTTAGCTTGTTGTTTTTACCTGTGTATAATGGTAATAATAATAATAATGATAATAACAATAATAGTGATAATAATCAAAATCCTCCTCCTCCTCATCTTGCTCCTCTTCTTCGTGTTTTTCTTCTTGTTTTTGTTCTTGCTCTTGTTCTTCTTGTTCTACTCCTCCTCCTCTTCCTCCTCCTCCTCCTTTCTCCTCCTCTTCTTTTCTTCTTCTTTCTTCTTCTTCTTTCTTTCTTCTTCTTCTTCTTCTTCTTCTTCTTCTTCTTCTTCTTCTTCTCCTCCTCCTTCTTCTCCTCCTCGTCCAGTCGTTAATTTACACAGGAAGCATAGAGACTCTGACAAAAGCAACAAATCATTCAAGACATTGCAGGAGTGCTGTATATATAAGAAAACAAAAACAAGAACAACAAACACACAAACCACAGCAAACAGAAAAAGTATCAATATGAAGCTAATGCAGCAAACTTTGCTTCGTAACCCGTTTGTCGGGACATGAAAGTGCTACCTTTCCCATCAGTGAACTCCAAAACATGAATGACACGGTCTGACCTCTCGGGTACATACCTGCTCCTGTTTTCTCACAATGCCTTCCACAACTTGCATCTATTATCACTAAAATAGCAAACTCATCTCTTGTGTCAGGAAATTTTCCACCAGCTCTTAAAACAGCAATAGTCACACCTCTACTGAAAAAGCACGACCTCGATCCCAACATTCTGAAGAATTATAGACCTGTCTCAAACTTACCCTTTGTCTCTAAAGTGCTAGAAAAAGTTGTTCTCAAACAGCTCAACAGTCACCTTCATTCCAATGATCTCCTCCCCCCTTTTCAATCTGCCTATCGCCCCAACCACAGCACCGAAACCACCCTAGTCCACACTTTAGATACACTTCTACTTGCTTCTGATGCAGGAAAAATCTCCCCCCTCACTCTTCTTGACTTATCTGCAGCCTTTGATACTATAGATCACTCAATTCTTCTTTCTCGCCTCCAAAATACGTTTGGTATTAACGGCACAGCCCTCACCTGGTTTACTTCATACCTCACAGACCGGTTCCAGAAAGTTATTGTAAACAAAATTCAATCAAAACCTGTCAAAATGGAATGTGGAGTCCCGCAGGGATCAGTCCTGAGCCCTGTTCTCTTTACTCTCTACACTGCTCCACTCTCACATATAATAAACAACCAGCATATTGATCATCATTTCTATGCCGATGATACTCAGCTTCAGTGCAGTGATACTGTTGAAAACTTGCCTTCCCTCCTGACGAATATGTTCTACTACCTTCAAGACATTCAAAACTGGATGACTCAGAACAAGTTACAACTTAATGCCGATAAAACCGAAGCTATGCTCATAGGGACCCAACATAAACTTTCCTCTATCGCAAAAACTTCAATAGAATTCGGCAATACGTCAGTTCCTTCGTCCAACTCTGTGAAGTATTTAGGAGTAGTTCTTGACAACACACTCTCTATGAAAAAGAATCATCACCCAGACCTGCCAGTCTTGCTACTATCAATTACGGCGCATAAGCGCGATTCGCAAGTATATGTCCACTGATGCAACTTCCAAGCTTGTCACATCTCTCATTCTTTCACGTTTAGACTACTGTAATTCTCTTTTGGCTGGCCTACTAGCATCATCTATCCACTCTCTTCAACGCATACAAAACTCTGCAGCTCGACTGGTCCTAAGAAAGAACAAATCTGAACACATCACTCCTCTTCTGCGATCTCTTCACTGGCTGCCTGTCTCACAAAGACTGGAGTATAAAATCAATACCCTCTGTTTCAAATGTCTCCACAAATCTGCACCCTCTTATCTCTGTAACTGTCTTCACCTGTACACTCCATCCCGTTCTCTTCGTTCAGCCGCAGATACTTTGTGCTTTCGAACACCCAGATTCAAACAAACCACTGTTGGCCGTCGCTCCTTCTCTGTTTCTGGTCCATCCACCTGGAATGACCCCCCTCTTTCACTTCGCCAAAAGCCTTCACTTGATACCTTCAAATCCATCCTCAAAACACACTTATTTCCTACCTGAGACTTTCCCCCCACATATCTGTCCCTAATTTTCAACAGCATCTTTCACCTTCTATGTGTTGTTCCGAGTGTATGTGTATGTGTGTGTGTGTGTGTGTGTGTGTGTGTGTGCGTGCGTGCGTGCGTGCGTGCGTGTGTGTGCGTGCGTGCGTGCATACGTGCGCGCGCATAGATTTGAAATCTGTTGTTCATTATGTTTAAGGAGAGTTGCATGCCTGTAAATGATTGAGTGCAAGCGCTTCGATTTGTTTGTTTTTTTACAAGATTCAGCGCTATATAAATTCCATATATTATTATTATTATTATTATTACATCAAAACAGCACTATTAATCAAACTGGTCAGCTGGCCGAGGGTCAGACGTAGCAAGGCCTGTAATTATGTGGCTATGACTTGAAGTGATGTGTTGAGACTGTCTTCACCCATGACACACTCCTTGCCAAACAACCTGCATTCTCCATAGAGGTGGGAAAATAGTGTACTTGGAAGTGGAAATATGGCTGAATGTATAGCGATGTACTTCAAAACAGCCGCGCGTGCACACGCACACACACATGCGTTCGCGCACACACACACACACACACACACACACACACACACACACACACACACACACACACACACACACACACACACACACACCACACACACACACACACACACACACACTTATACACACGCATGCACCACCACACAGAGTAGATCTATCTATCTATCTATCTATCTATCTATCTATCTATCTATCTATCTATCTATCTATCTATCTATCTATCTATCTATCTATATCTATCTCTTTCATTCAGTCTCCTATTTTAGGGCCGTCTGGTATCACTTAAAGTGGAAAGACGTTAAAATTGAAGACTTACTTACTTACGCGCGGTGGGAAAGGATGACAAAATTGACAAAACTGAATACACGGGGACAGGATGTAAAAAAGCACACGAATGCTTATTCAATTATCCTCGAAATAAAAGAATAAAAACACACACATTTCTCATCCAGTGTGTACTTAATAGTCCTACAGTGATTCCCAGGTGGGATGAGTGAGATGATATATATATATTATATATATATATATATATATTATATATATATATATATATATATATATATATATATATATATATATATATATAATATGAATATCAATATATATAATATATATATATATAATATAGATGTAGTATATAATATAATATAAAATAATATAATATAATATAAAATAAAATAATATAATATAACATAATATAATATAATATAATATAATATAATATAATATAATATAATATAATATATATATTCAAACTGACCACAGACTGCTAAAGTTGGGAAGCGCTCAACAACAACAGCAGCATCATCATCATCAACAACAACAACAACAACATCATCAACAACAACAAACCTGCCCATAAATGAAAACTGGAAAAAAAAGCACCAAGAAAACAACCTAGCAAGGAGTGACAGGTCACACTGATGACAGCAGGACCGCCTATGAAGCGAAGAATGTAATGCACACCCCACACTCTCCTAGTATTGCAACGCACTGGCTAACACCACACATGGCGATAATAAACAACGCCCTACTGACTGCGATAAAAGTATGGGTTTGTGTTTTTATCGTTGTCTATATGACCCCCCCAAAACAAAAAAACAAAAAAATTATCTGCATTCCTGACCGATGAATAGTGGTAGCAGCCTACTTCATAATAATATCAGTTAATCGTCGACGCTTCCTTTCTTAGTCCAAGATATGTTTCGTCAATGAACGCAGCGAAAAAACAGTCTATCAAGGCCACGCCATAATTATCTGCTTTATTTAATGATTGAAAGTAAGTACAAAGAGGAAGAGAGGGGAAATAAGGAAAGTTGGGGATGGGGTGGGGGTGGGGGTAGGGGGGAGGGTGTGTGTGGGAGGGGGGTGGGAGTGGCGGTTGTGGTGGTGGGGGGGATTCGAGCCACCGTCTAGACACCCATTGAAGGGGATTTTTTCCCCCCTGGAGTTAACATAAGTACTGACTCTGCTCCTGCCTGCAAAAGTCCTTCACTCGTCTGTATAAGCATCATTCTATTAAATCCTCACGAGGGGAGCAGATCGCCTTGTGGTTAGAGCGTGGCGCTGGCGATTTGACAGCCTAAGATTGAGCCTGGGTTCGAGCCACCATCGAGACCCCCTCGCTGTGAAAAGAATATTTTTTTTCTCTGTAGGGGACGGGATAGACAGCTCAGTGGTCGGAGCACTCGCTTTCTCCCAGCCAAGGTTAAGCAGCATCTAGCGTGTTTTTTTCTAACTGGGTGGGTGACCGTTTGCGCACCTTGACTTCAGTACAGTCCCCCAGTTCACCCAGCTGTAAATGGGTACCTTGCCCACTTTAGGGTCAGGGAAGGTAAGCAGCGAGGGAGAGGAGATGGGCGCCGCTGCCCTCAATATGCTGGCCCCTGGAGAAGCTGAGGTCTCTGACGCCTCGCTCCCCTACGACCACTTAGGTTATGGGACACCTTTAGTGTTAACATCCAGTACTGACTCCACTCTCCCCAAAAGTCCTTCGTCACTTGTCTGCATAAGTATCATCATTATGTTAACTCCTCACGTGGGGAGGGATGGGGCTCAAAATAAGCTGTAGCTTGATGCCTTCCTCTTGCTGTATTGATGTTGGCTGATGTTGAAAGTATAGTGAATAAATCATGTTTAAACAAAAAGTCCTTCGGATGATATGATAAATCGAGGCTCCGTGTGTGAATGAACCGCAGAACATCTTTCGCGCGGTTTAAAACCCGTTCTGCCTTTCGAAAGAGTAGGCCACTCGTGCCTGTAAGAACGGATGAAAAATAAACAAACAAAAAACTCCCAACCAACCAACAAAACCGCCCCACCCCTCCCCGAAAACCCCTCAAACCACCCAACACCAAAAACAAAAAAACCCGAAAAACCCCGCAGGCAGACTGGTGTTGTACTTAGACATGAACTTGAAGTCGGAATGGACTACCTTGTTGGTGGTTAAACAGTCCTATACACAACATCTCACCGTTAGTGAACCGTGGAGCTCTAGCCGAGCAACAACAACAACAACAACAACAACAACAACAACAAACAAAAAGAAACGAAAAAACCCATGATCAAAGATATCATAATGATTTTTTATTATATTTTTAAAAAGGTGAATGAGGTTTATATAATGGAGTGTTTCCTCAGCTTTTCATCTGTAACTGGTCTGACTCAAGTTTTCTGGCAAGTCTTAGAGAGGAGACTATGAGCCGGGGTCCTGTGTGTTGTTGTTGTTGTTGTTGTTTTGGGGTATCCCCAGCTTAACAACCTTGTAGTCACCCTAAATAATTATGTACTGTGCCTCACCTCTTCCACTTGGGAATCACTGTGAGACCAAACAAATTCACACACTGGATAAAAAGTTGCTGTGTAAGGCTGTCTTCAAGTACCTCACCATAATTACAGGCAGGCAACCAAACTCCGACTTCAGAGTAATTTTTCTCCTTCTTTTAATGAAGAACAGGTCAGTTATGGACAGTGGTATTGGATGACTTAAAAACACATCGTTACACCTAAAAGTTAATGATGGGTTTTGTGATTGGTGAATTTCTGGCTAGTGGATTTCTTAGTCCATGAGGCGTAGCGTATGTGTGCTATTGCTATGTGATCGGTGACTTTCTGCCTTGTGGAGTTCTTAGTTAATGTGGTGTAGTGTATTTGTGATATTGTTCTGTGATGTGGGGGACGGGATAGCTCAGTGGTCAGAGCACTCGCTTTCCCCAAGCTGAGGTTAAGTAGCATTGAGCATGGTTACCAAATGGATGGGTGACCGCTTGCGCACCTTGGCTTCAGTATAGTCCCCCAGTTCACCCAGTGGTTAATGGGTACCTGCCCTTTTTAGGGTCAAGGAAGGTAAAGCAGCGAGGGAGAGGAGATGGGTGCCGCCCTCAATATGCTGGCCCCTAGAGAAGTTGAGGTCTCTGACGCCTCGCTCCCCTACGACCTTATAGGTTATGGGACTCCTTTATCTTTTTACCATGTGGCTGGTGAAACTTCTGCCTTGTGGATTTCTTAGTCCACGTGGTGTAGTGTATGCTACGTAATATTCTGCCTGCTGGAACATTAACCCTTGGCAAAACATAAAACTGAAACTTCAAAACACGTAAACGCTCCTATTCAAAACAAAGCGACAGGGAAGTAGAAAAAAAGAACAACCACAAGAACAACAACAAAAAGGAAAACAGCGGTAAAAAGATTGTTGGCAAAATGCTTAAGACTTAAAGAGTGACACGCTCGGACTGTTCCCCCCCCTCTCTCTCTCTCGACACAGGGACCAAGGTCGTTAAAAAGAGAGGCATCTCTCTCTCTCTCTCTCTTCTCTCTCTCTCTCTCTCGTAATCGTCTGCTTCGCTGTGCATGGTTTCAGAGGTGTGAGTGAGCGTTGAACCTTGGAGCGCCATTTGCATTGAAACTGCATTTTGTGTTGAGGTTGTTTTGTTGTTGTTTGTTTTTTGTGTTGATGGAGATTAGCTAAACATATCCCCTCAGAAACACATGGCTGCAGAGGTTGCAGTGTTAAGGGTGTCTTCACACGTTGCAAGGTTTCTAAGTTGCTGCCTGTCGTGTCGTGTCGTGTTGTCTTTGTGAAGGGGAGACATTTATCAGGCACAGGTCCTCTGTCAATACTAGTCGTGGCAATATTGAATGGAAAAGAAACCTACTTTTGTCTGATATGTTGATTTTCTTTTAAAAAAAAAGTTTTTTCTTTATTGTCTGATTTTTTCTTCCGCCTTTCCTTCCGTCCTTCTTTTCTTGCTTGCTTCCTTCGTTCTCTTTCTTTCTTTTTTTCTTTCTTCCTTCGTTCTCTTTCTTTCTTTCTTTCTTCTTCTTCTCCTCCTCCTCCTCCTCCTGCTTCTCCTTTCTTTCTTTCTTTTCTTTGTCCTTCCTTCCTTCCTGCCTTCCTTCCTTCCTTTCTTTCCTTTCTTTCTTTCTTCTTCCTTCCCTTTCTTCTTTCTTTCTTTCTTTCTTTCTTTCTTTCTTTCTTTCTTCTCTGTCTGTCTGTCTTTCTTTCTTTCTCTCTTCCTTTCTCCTTCCTTTCTTCCCTTCTTTTTTTCTTTTCTTTTTAGCTTTCTTCCGTTCTCTTTTGAAATAATGGCAGGCATTTTCTTTGATAACGTTTGCACAATATATTCTCCTTTTATGAGCGCCAGTGCCTTGATAAAGGGAGAGCAATGTACAGAACACGCTGAAATACAAAGATGAATAATTATAGGTGATAGCAGAAGAGAGAAAAAAACCCAACTTTATTTATTTTATTTATTCTTTTATATCGAGGGTAGTGGAATAAGCACTCGTGTGCTTTTTTTACACCCAGTCCCCGTGTACGTGTGCATGCGGTTTTGTACATTTTGTCATCTGTTCCCACCATGTGTTCCCACAATGGCCTTCTCTTACAAATGGCGGAACAGGTTTTAACATGCCCGTAAGATGTTCTGCGTGCGTTCGCACACGGGACCTCGGTTTATAGTCTCATCCGAAGGACTTTTGGGGAGAGTGGAGTCTGCACTGATGTTAACTCCAGAGGAAAAATTCCCTTGAACGGGATTCAAACCTCGGGTCGTCAGATTGCGAGCGCAATATTCTAACCACTAGGCTATCCAGTCCCCTTAAAAGAAGCAACAAGGTAAATACTTACTTAGATAACTCCCCTTATTATTTATTTATTTATTTATTTACGGCAGATTTCTCTGCGTGAAATTCGGGCTGCTCTTCCCGGGGAGAGCGCGTCGCCACAGGAGCAACGCCACCCATTATTCTTTTTTTTCTTTTTTTCCTGTGTCTGCAACCTTACATTGGAGCTTACTTCTTAACGGCTCACACAGTCACATGAGGCAGTCAAGGCACTCAGTTTTTCATAGTTTTCAGCTTGTTGTTGTTGTTGTTGTTGTGGACGCTATTCCATCGTCAATTGACAAAGCTAAGGCCCTTTACCGCTGCCTGGTACAAGTTCATCCTGGATTGTCTTCTCTTCTTTTTTTTCTTTTCTTGACTTGCAGATGTCCATTTCACGGTTTGATAACCATTGTGTGTGTGTGTGTGTGTGTGTGTGTGTGTGTGTGTGTGTGTGTGTGTTTGTATGTGTGTTATGTGTTGTGTGTGTATGTGTGTGTTGTGTGTGTGTGTGTGTGTTGTGTGTGTGTGTGTGTGTGTAAAGCAACGTTTTATTTGCAGATTGTACACCGAATGTGTGTAAGTGTATGTGTGTTGTTTTTGGGGGGTTTCGGTTTGTGTGTATGTGTGTGCACATGTGTGTGTGTGTGCACATGTGTATGTGTGCATATGTGTGTGTGCACATGTGTGTTTGTGTGCACATGTGTATGTGTGCATACGTGTATGCGTACATATGTGTGTGTGCACATGTGTGTCTGTGTGTTTGTGTGAAAAAGTCAAAGTTTTATTTACAGATTGTTCACTGGATGTGTGTCTGTGTATATGTTTTCTGTGTGTGTGTGTGTGTGTGTGTGGTGTGTGTGTGTGTGTGTGTGTGCGCGCGCATGTACAGAAGTAAAAGCGAGTAAAGGATACATAAATCAAGTTAAAAAAAAAAAAAGTGTATCGAACTTCAACCTTTTTTTTTCAGCGGTAGAGAGAAAGTCTGCCTTAACCCCCCCCCCCCCCCCCCACTCCCCACCATTCCCACCCATCCCCTCTCTCCCCCCCCCCCCCAAAAAAAAAAAGTCAAAGAAAAATGATGACTGCTACTTTAGTCTTTATGTCTGAAAGATGGAGCGTGCGAGGTGTAAACACAGCTGTAAAACACAGGGAGCGCCGACGCAACTCCCTCCCTCCCTCCATCCCTCCCTCCCTCCCATTTGTCGGCTTTTTCTGTTCGTTCCTTTTTTTTTTGTTTTTTTGTTTTTTGTTTATGCTTTTGTTTTTTGCTTTTTGTGAAACAATAAACAAGAGTACAGAAAGGACATGGAGGAGGAAGGAGGAGGAAGGAGGGGGAGGAAGAGAAGGAGGAGGGGAAGGGGAAGCAAAAGGAGGAGGGGGAGGAGGAAAGGAGGAGGAGGAAAGAGGAAGAGAAGGAGGAAGAAGAAGAGAAGGAGGAGGATGAGGAAGAAGAGGAGAAGGAGGAGGAAGAAGAGGAGGAGGAGGAAGAGGATAAGAAGGAGGGAAGAGGAGGAGGAAGTGGTGAAGTTGGAAGAAGAAGAGGCGAAGGAGGAGGAGGAGGAAGAAGAAGAGAAGAAGAGAAGGAGGAGAAGGAGGAAGAAGAGGGAGAGGAAAAAGAAGAGGAGGACGAGGAGGAAGAGGAGGAGGAGGAGGAGGAAGCGGTGTCAAACATGTAGACATCATGCAGGCATAGAGACAGGCGTGGACAAGTCATTTAGAACCACCCCATGCAGGGGCTTTTTTTAATATGTTTCTGCTGCCCCTCCCTGCTCCGATTTCTGTGTCTCTGTCTGTCTGTGTCTTTTTTGGGGGGGTCTGTCTCTGTCTCTCACTATTTCTGTCTCTTTGCCTTGAAGTGCTTTTTTCCCCTGTATCAATGTTTCTGTTTCTGTCTTTCTGTCTGTTTGTCTGTCGCTTTTTGTCTCTGTCTCTGATTCTGTCTGTCTGTCTCTCTTCCCGCTCTCTGACTGTCTCTCTGTCTGTCTCTCTCCCCCGCTCTCTGACTGTCTGTCTTTCTATGTCTTTCATTCTCTCTCTCTCTCTCTCTCTCTCTCTCTCTCTCTCTCTCTCTCTCTCTCTCTCTCTCTGTATCTCTCTCTCTCTGTCTGTCTGTATGTCTGTCTGTCTGTCTGTCTTTATGTCTGTTTCCCTCTCTGTTTCTGTCTGTCATACCGAAAAAGTGTGCAGCCGTATCTACAGACTTACACCATTCCTTTTCCCTTTTCTACTCCTAAGCACACACGCACATGCAAACGCATGCTCACACACGCACACACGCGTGCGCATGTGCTCACACACATGCACGCCTGAACGCACACACACACACCCACCCTTGCTCCCACCTTCCCACTCACCCCCCCCCCCCCCACACACACACACACACACACGCAAGAAGTTAATGGAGAAGTCATGGGGGAAGTGGGGGTGGGGGATGAGGGACGGGATAGCCTGGTGGTTAATGATGCTCATTGCGCTCGTGATCTGCTGACCCGGGTTCGAATCCCGTTCAAGAGGATTGTCCCCTCTGGAGTTAACATCAGTGACGAGTCCATTTCCCTCACATGTCCTTCGGATGAGACTATAAACCGAGGCCCCGTGGGCGAACGCACGCAGAACATCTTGCGCACACGTTAAAACCCGTTCCGCCTTAAGGAAGAGTAGGCCATTGTGCGCCGGTGGGAACGGATGACAAAATTTACAAAACGCCATACACACGGAGATGTAAAAAAAAAAAAAAAGCGCATGGGTGCCTAGTCCATTATGCTCGAAATACAAGAATAAAATAAATGAATAAAGAAAATAAAAACACTCACTGATTCATAAAACATCACAGCTCAATGCATACACAAACACAACACAAACAAAAATAACAACAACGATAATATACACACACAACACCCTCCCCATCCCCTACCCCACCACCACACCACCCCACCCCACCCCTGCACCATCCTCCTACCTCCCCCCCCCCCCACAATCCCTCACCCCCACCCCACCCCACCTTCACACGCATACACGCCTCAGTGAGTGCAAAGCAAAAGCGAGTGGAGCGTTCAGAGAGGCATTATCTGTTGGACAAAACGCTGGGTAAACGATCGCCTGGTTACACTGTTTCCACCCCTCTGCCTGCCTGCCTGACTGCCTGCCTGCATGTCCTGCCTGCCTGCCTGCCTGTCTGCCTGCTTGCCTGTCTTGTCTGTCTGTCTGTCTGCCTGCCTGTCTTGTCTGTCTGTCTGGCTGCCTGCCTGTCTTGTCTGCCTAACTTTGCAGCACATTCTTCTTCCCTTGTCTACCTTGTTTGACAAGCTTAGGCCTCTGCCACGGGGGAAAGAAAACAGAATAAGGACAATGACAATAAACTGAAAGACATTACGAGAAAGAAAGAAAAGAAAGAAAGAAAAGAAAGAAAGAGAATGAAGGAGAAAGGAAGAGAGAAGAGAGGAAAGAAAGAAAGAATCCCATTCTGTAATGTGGTTTAACATACTTCAGTCACTGTTACGGAAAAGAAAACAGAAATTTATAGAAACGACAATGAAATCAAACTGAAAGACAACGAGAGAGAAAGAAAGAAAGAGAAAGAAGGAAGAGAAGAAAGAAAGAAAGAGAAAGAAGGAAGAGAGGAAAGAAAGAAAGAATCACATTCTGTAATATGGTTTAACATACTTCAGCCACTATTACGGGGGAAAAAAACCAACACAAATAAAACGAAAATAAACTGAAAGACAACGAGAAAGAAAGAAAGGAAGAAAGAAAAAGAAGGAAGGAAGAAATGAAAGAAAGAAGGAAAGGAAAGAGTGTATTTGCACATTCTTACATTCTGTAATGTGGTTTAACATACTTAGCGCTGTTACGGGGAAAAGAAAGCAAAAAGGACAACGATAATAATAAACGGAAAGGCAACGAGAGAGAAAGAAAGAAGAAAGAGAGAGAAGGAAGGAAGAAATGAAAGAAAGAAGGAAAGGAAAAAAAGTATCCTTGCACATTCTTGCATTCTGTAATGTGGTTTAACATACTTAGCCGCTGTTACGGGGAAAAGAAAGCAAAAAAAGGACAACGATAATAAACTGGAAGACAACGAGAGAGAAAGAAAGACAGAAAGAGAAAGAAGAGAGGAAAGACAGAAAGAAAGGAGGAAAGAGTGTCTAAGTTGCACAGTCTTACATTCCTCTAATGTGGTTGACATACTTCAGCCGCTGTTGCCGAAAATAAAACTTTAAAAAAAGGACAATGAAAATAAACTGAAAGACATTAAAAGAAAGAAAGAAAGAGAAATAGAAAGAAAGAAAGAAAGAGTGTCTGTGCACATCCTCACCTTCTGTAATGTGGTTTGGCATACTTCAGTCACTGTTACGGAAAAGAAAACAAAAAGGACAATGAAAATAAACTGAAAGACAACGAGAGAGAAAGAAAGAAAGAAAGGAAAAACAAGTCTGTGCACATTCTTACCCTCCCCTAAAGTGGTTTGACATACTTTAGTCATTGTTACGGAAAAGAAAACAAAAAAGGACAATGAAAATAAACTGAAAGACAACAAGAAAAAAGAAAGGAAGAGAAAAAGAGACAGAAACAAGAGAAGAAAGGAAAGAAAGAAAGAATGATGGAAAGAAAGAAGGAAAACAGTATTTTCCCACATTCTCTATCAATTTTGCCATGCTCGAGCCACCGTTTCGGCAAAGAACAGGAAAAGACATTACGAAAAATATGTTAAAAGGACAAAAAAGAGAAACAGACATAAAGTAAGAAGAAAAGTAGAAGGAAAGAGAGAAAAACAAGAAGAAAGCGAAGACTATCTGAACACATTCTTACACCCCAACCCCACCCCACCCCAAAAAAACCTGAGACACCAAGATTTGGCATCAAGAGTAGACACAATCTCAAATAATCCCACTTCCTAAGAAAGGTAACCTAGGACAATGACAATGAAAAGTTCTTTTATTTCGAGGATAATGAATAAGCACCCATGTGCTTTTTTTTTACAATCAGTCCCCGCCCTTAGGGATATATAAGAGAAAGAGAAAGAGAAAGAGAGAGAAGAGAGAGAGAGAGAGAGAGAGAGAGAGAGAGAGAGAGAGAGAGAGAGTGTTGGAGTGGAATTGAACCTAAGACTGTTCGAGTTTTTTGTCCACCTGATGTCAGAACTACGGAACCACCAGCATTATAAGCCGTCCAAGCAAGGCAGGGCTCAGAATCATTCTAAAATCGGCTAAAAAAACAGGCTGAAAAAGTGTTGGCGGAAGAACAAGCTGGCCTTTTCATACCTACCTGGAAGGAACAGGAAAAAGTGATCAGAGTTTTAACTGCAGGCTTGTCATCGAAAAACATCTCCAACGCTAGAAAGATTATGTTATGAAATATGATTGCTAATACAGACTATTTATAAGATAAAGTAAAGGTAAAGGTGTCCCATAACCTATGTGGTCGTAGGGGAGCGAGAGGCATCAGAGACCTCGACTTCTCAAGGGGCCAGCATATTGAGGGCGGCGCCCATCTCCTCTCCCTCGCTGCTTTACCTTCCCTGACCCTAAAGAGGGCAGGTACCCATTTAAAGCTGGGTGAACGGACTGTACTGAAGCCAAGGCGTGCAAACAGTCGCCCACCCAAGTGGTAACCACGCTCGATGCTGCTTAACCTTAGTTGAAGAAAGCGAGTGCTCTGACCACTGAGCTGTCCCGTCCCCACAGACTGTATACACACATTCAACTAAAGAAACATAAATAAACCATAGCTGACTCAAATAATGTTGAGAGAGAGAGAGAGAGAGAGAGAGAGAGAGAGAGAGAGAGGAGAGAGAGAGAGAGAGAGGAGAGTTACGGTTCCACCTCCCCAAAATAGAAAACCCAACATAACAACCACACCAATAACACAAAGAACTAAAGCGCGCGCGCACGCGCGCTCACACACACAAGAAAGAAAGAAACTGAAACACACACACACAACTCAAATAAAAATTTGACTTTGACTTTGAAAAGTTTGACTTTCACACACACAGACACCCTCAGACACACACTCACAGACAACACCCCCCCCCCCCCCCCCCCCCCACACACACACCACAACACACACAGACACCCACCCACCCCCACCCACCCCCACCGACCCACCCAACACACCACACTCACAAAACAGTAACAAAACACCTACACACAGAAGGCAATAAAAGGAAATAAAATACAAGACTGGGCGTCATAGGGCCTTAAAGAAGTAAACTAAGAAGAAGTATCAGGCCATAAAACGGCCGTCAAATGGCCATAAACGGCCAAGGATACGTCAGTCTTTCTCACTTCTCAAAGGCCAAAGTATCTGGAGAGCCAAAATACGATATGCTGAAATCAGAGAGAAGCTTGAGCACTGTGTGTGTGTGTGTGTGTGTGTGTGTGTGTGTAGTGAGTGTGTGTTTAGTGTGTGGATAGTGTGTGTGTGTGTGTGTGCGTGGTATGTGTGTAGTGTGTAGTGAGTGTGTGTGTAGTGTGTGTGTTCGTTCACACGTGCACATGTGAAAATAGACAGATTTGTGTGTAAAATTACATGTCTTTGAGCGCAAGCACACACGCACACACACTGTACCATCTGGAAATAAAGTTTGGGTTTTGATTTTGACTTTGACTTTGCTTTTCACACACACATATCTTTCTTTCTCCTCCCCTCTATCATTCCCTGCCATCCTTCCAATCTCTCTCTCTCTCTCTCTCTCTCTCTCTCTGCCCCTTTGAATGTATTATGGCCTAAGGCGCTTTGATTTGTTGCTTTACAAGATTCAGCGCTATATAAATTCCATACATTATTATTATTTTAAAAAACACCTTTTTAGAGTCCAAAGACCTATCTCTCTCTCTCTCTCTCTCTCTCTCTCTCTCTCTCTCTCTCTCTCTCTCTCTCTCTCTCTCTCTCTCTCTCTCTCTCTATCTCCAGTTTGTTTATTTGGTTTTTTATGGTTTTCATGTTGTATGTTTTGTTCACAATCCCCTTCATGAGGGGCCATGGCCTAATGAATGAACTGTCCGAATCTCTCTCTGTTTTTTCTCTTTTTCTTCTTCGTCTTTGTTGTTTTTTGTTGTTGTTATTTTCCAAGGTTTATTATTTTTTTTTTGGGGGGGGAGGGGCTCTTTTTGTTGGTTTTTTTTTTTGGGGGGGGGGGTGTTGGTGGTGTTTTGGGGTTTTTCTTTTATTTGTTTGGTCTTTTTGTTGTTATTGTTTGTTTTGTTTTTGTTTTTGAAAGGGTTATTTCCCTTTGTTTCTACGGTGTGAGAGTATGAGTATCGGGTTATTATTAAGATGTATCCCTACGGGCGGGGACTGGATGTAAAAAAGCACATGAGTGCTTATTCATTATCTTCGAAATAAAAGAATTCGTCATTGTCATTGTCTCTCTTCAAAAACCTGACCTCTCAATGCCAAAGAGGGCAGTGGCCGCTGCCACTGTCAGCTCGGATGAAGGCATCCTGTGCTTCATCAGGTCTTTGTTGTCCTTGACGACCTTCATTTTATGGGCCACGCTAGGGCCTGCTAGAGATTCCCTCTGCCGCGGAAATTCCATCAGCTGATCTGGATAGTCTTCCCCTCTCTCCCTTCCCCTGCTACCTCCCTGACCCCTTCCAAACGTCCCTCCTTTCTGTTAGAAAAAATTGGATCGCCAGATTCTTTTTCTTGTTGTTCTTGTTGTTGTTCTTGTTGTTCTTGTTGTTCTTGTTCTTGTTCTTCTTGTTCTTCTTGTTCTTGTTGTTGTTGTTGTTGTTGTTGTTCTTTCTTCTTCTTCTTCTTCTTCTTCTTCTTCTTCTTCTTCTTCTTCTTCTTCTTCTTCTTCTTCTTCTTCTTCTTCTTCTTCTTTTCTAGCTGTTGATATTGTTGTTGTGTCTTGTTGTTCTTCTTGTTTGTTGTTGTTGTTGTGTTGTTGTTGTTGTTCTTCTTCTTCTTCTTAACCCTTCTTGTTCTTGTTCTTGTTTTTGTTCTAGTTCTTCTTCTTCTTCTTCTTCTTCTTCTTCTTCTTCTTCTTCTTCTTCTCTTCTTCTTCTTCTTCTTGTACAGATGGACACTTCAGTCTCTGCTATGAAGGCATCATGCAGAACGCTGCAGGGTCTTCAAGTCACTGTGCAGCTTCTTCCTCAGTGGGGTGGGGTCAGGAATGATCCGCTTTCCAAAATTGACCAGGTATTGTTTGTTTGTTTGTTTGTTTGTTTCTTTGTTAGCTAGTTTGTTTGCTTGCTGGTTTCTTGGTGTGTTCATTTTGTGTGTGTGTGTGTGTGTGTGTGTGTGTTTGTTTTTTTGTTTTTCAGGCCATAGAACTTGCAGAATGAGTTAAACCCTGAAAGGCTTCTCTAGCTGCTTTGTTGGTCATGACACGGAGAAGAAGTAGAAGAGGGGGAGAAGAAGGAAAGAATATGCATGGGAGAAAACGAAGAGGCGGTGCAGAGGATGATAGAAAGAAAAAGAAGAGGAAGAAAAATTACAAAGAAGAAGAGGAAGAAGAAGAAGAATTGCAAAGAAGAGGAATTGCGAAGAAGAAGTGCTAACAAGAAGAGGTGCAAAGAAGAATTGCAAAGACGGTGAAAATTTGTGAAGAACTGCACTCCATTAAAAGGGGCTGTGCATTTCATTAAAAGGGGCTGTGCACTTCAGTCAAAGGGGCTGTGCACTTCAGTCAAAGGGGCTGTGCACTTCAGTCAAAGGGGCTGTGCATTTCAGTCATACGGGCTGTGGACTGCAATCAAAGGGGATGTGCATTTCAGTCAAAGGGGCTATGGACTTACTGCTCTGGATTCTCACCTTCTGACATAATCGCTTAGAGAGAGAGAGAGAGAGAGAGAGAGAGAGAGAGAGAGAGAGAGAGAGAGAGAGAGAGAGAGAGAGAGAGAGAGAGAGAGAGAGAGAGAGAACTCGAACTCGAACTCAAATGATTTATTCACAAAAAGGCCATTGGCCCATACATGAAGGGGGTCGCCGAACTGCTTAGTATTTTGGTGGGGGTAAAAGCAATAGTAACGACAAAATGTTACTGTATAACAAAAAGTCAGCTACAAAAATATGACTTAGGATAACAATATCTCTCTTATTCTGAAAGCTTTACACAAATATAAAGTGAGGCTGTGCACAACCTCAGGATGACTTGGTGCCAGGAGTAAACAGAGTCTAAATAAATTAGGCTGTCTACATTATTTAACAGGGATGTAGTTCTGCCTAACATCCTCAAAAACTGGACAGCACAACACAAAATGTACTTCATCCTCCAGTGCTTGCTTACATAATGGGCATAGCAACCTGAGGTCATCATCATCATGTTCTCTGTATCTGAATTTATGAACATTTATATCTGATACTCTATCTATCTATCTGTCCCGTAGTCTGACGACCGTGGGGGCACCCTCAAAGACTCAACAACCAGTTCCCTCCATTCCTCTCTCTGTTCTGCCTTTCTCAGGGTTTTGTTGAGTTCTAGGCCTGTCCATTCGCTGATGTTATCCTCCCA
>CM054152.1:35773890-35776390 GCA_028751875.1 Rapana venosa | reverse complement strand
TCTCTATCTTTCTGTCTGTCTGTCTGTCTCTGTCTCTCTCTGTCTGTCTCTCTCCTTCTCTACCTCTCTCTTTCTCTCTTCCAACCTACTTCTTCTTCTTCTTTTCTTTTCTTTCTTTCTTTCTTTCTTCTTCTTCTTCTTCTTCTTCTTCCATGTGGTTTCAGGGAAAGTGTGAGGATAATTTATTTCTCGCTGCATAACTTGTCGCTGGACCAAGTAAGTGAGTCGTTGTGGAGACGTCATGTCCAACCTCAAGGTCGTTGGGGTTGTCTATCCTGTGACCTTGTGTCTGTGCTCAGGTTATGGAGAGTTAAGGGCCTTCCTTGGCGATGTCTTTTTCATCTATAGATGGCTTCTTCTTGTGTGTCTCTTTTGCTCAATTTTTGTTGTTGATTTTTTTGTTGCTGTATTTTTTCTTTCTTTCTTGCTTGATTTCTTTCTTTCTGTCTGATCTGTTTGTGTTTCTTTGTTTGTTTGTTTGTTTGTTTGTTTCTTTCTTTCTTCCTTTCTTCCTTTCTAACACACTTGCTTACTTGCATGCTTGTTTTCACTCTTTTTCTGTTTGTCTTTTACCCTTTTTCCTCTCTCTTTTCTAGCTTTTTCTTCTTCTATCATTTAGTGTTTTTTTCTATTATTTCATTTTTCTTTTCTGCTTTTCTTTATCTTTTTCTGATTCTGTCTATCTTCTATTTTCTTCTTTTTTAAAATCTCTTTTCCTTTATAAAAGTTTCTTTTTTCTTTTTTCCCTTTTGTTCTCTCTCTCTCTCCCACAGACACACACACACACACACACACACACGCACGTACGCACTCACACGCACACACACACACACACACACTCACCCGCACGAACACACACACACACACACACACACGCACGCACGCACTCACACACGCGCACTCACGCACTCACCGACAGATAGACAGCAAAAGAAAGACAAGACAGAAGGCAGCAAAAGAGACAGAGCAGAGAAGAAAATGCCCTCATTGTTAGCAATGACACATTATCAATATTGATCATCAATGACTAACGCTAATGTCCACCCGCACAACTGGCCGCACACTCACCCCTGGCCACGCACTGAGTCTGCAAGAGGCCAGCCAGCCACTCACCATTGTCCTTTCCTCATCAATAACAAGCCGTCAATTAATCAAAGAAGGTGCGATCGTTCTCCTCTCATAAATAATGCGGTCATTAATCAACCAAGGAGATGATGGGACATGACAGCAGGCGCGGATCCACTGTAGACAATAGGGGTGGCTAGAGCTAGATGGTAAGGAAAGAAAAGAAAGTCAGGTGCTGACCGACGAGCCTTTTCAACCGCATGGTTTGGAAAGTACCGTTCTGTTGGGTCCTGTCTGGGGGGGTGACATGGATGTTCTGTGGAAGTGAAGGGTTCAAGGATTTATGATGTGAAGGTACTTTTTGTGAGTTTTGATGTGTTTATCATGTGCATATATATATATATATATATATATATTATATATATATATATATATATTATATATATATATATATATATATATATATATATATATATATATATATATATACACGGTGCATATGCGCGAAGTGCGTATAGGTTGAAAGATTGTAAATGTATGAGTTGGTTTTTTGTGTATTGTATTGCATCGATTTGTGTCATATTTTATTGTGTTGATTTGCATTGTACTGTACTGTATTGTATTGCTTTGTATTGTATTGCATTGCTTTGTATTGAATTGCATTGATTTGCATTGTATTGTATTGTATTGTATATTGTTTTGTATTGCATTGTATTACATTGTGTAGTGTACTACTTTAAGTCACAGAAGATTTCTCTGTATGAACTTCAGACTGCCCTCCCCGGGGAGAGCATGTCACCATGAGAGCAGTGCCACTTATTTTTTGTTGTTGTTGCTTATTTTTTTTAAATAATTTTTTTGTTTGCATGTGTGTTTGCTATTCTATCTGTTATCGTAAATCCTTAAAAAGAATTTTAAATATAAAATATTGCCAGGGACAACTCTCTTGTCGCCATGTGTTCCCGTACGTGCACTTCATACATGCCGCACATGGAACCTTGATTTATCATCTCATCCAAAAGAAAATCAATGGAAGGTGTGTGTGTACGTAAATACATATATATATTTTATCAATCAATATGTATATACATATGTATGTATGTATGTATGTATGTATGTATGTATGTATGTATGTATGTATGTATGTATGTATCTATCTATGTGTGTGTGTTTGTGTGTGCGCGTGCTCGCGCGCTCGCGCACGCGCGCGTGTGTGTGTAACTATTTTGGGCTGATATCTCATATCTTACATATCTATCAAACCTAGCACTTTCATAGTTCCTCAGTGTATCAGTTATTGTCTGATATCTCGTACCTGTCAGTCACACCTCGCGAAGATGTCATAACGATGTTATTGTTATCGTGGAAGCAGTCATTGTGTTGAAGCTGATACCCGTGTCAGAGCCGGCTAGGAGAAAGTCATACCCCGTTATCG
>CM054152.1:35766390-35768890 GCA_028751875.1 Rapana venosa | reverse complement strand
ACACACACAAAGACACACACAAAGAGGAAGGGAGGCGGGGTGGGGAGGGGGTGGGACAAACAGAGACAATATGACAGACAAACAGACAGAGACAGAGATGCAGGCAGGGTAATGGATAAACATTGGATTCCATTATTTTCATTCAGTCCTTGCCGTCAATAGGAACTACAATATATATATATATATATATATATATATATATATATATATATATATATATATTATATATATATATATATATATATATATAGAGAGAGAGAGAGAGAGAGAGAGAGAGAGAGAGAGACATACACACACATACACACACATACATACACACACACACACACACACACACACACACACACAACACACACACACACTGGCAGAGGCGTCAAAGCCAACAACCAAAACATAAACCACACCCTAACAACAAAAAGGGCAGCTTTCAAACGACCAAACTACACAAAAAAGTGGAAATTTAGTCCCCTAAACACCCTAGTCCATACCTTAAACACGCTTCTACACGCGTCTGACTCAGGAAAAATCTCCCTTCTCACTCTTCTCGACTTATCTGCAGCCTTCGACACTATAGACTACTCAATTCTTCTCTCCCGTCTCCAAAAGACTTTTGGTATTAAAGGCACAGCCCTCACCTGGTTCAGTTCATACCTTACAGAACTATTCCACACAGTTGCAGTAGACAAGATTCAATCAACACCTGCCAAACTGGAATGTGGAGTCCCACAGGGATCAGTTCTGGGCCCTGTTCTTTTCACTCTCTACACTGCTCCTCTTTCACATATAATAAATTGTCATCAGATCAACCATCATTTTTATGCAGATGACTCTCAAATTCTTAGCAGTGATACTCCTGAAAATCTGCCCTCTCTCTTGATTAATATGTCCTATTGCCTTCAAGATATCCAAAATTGGATGATACAGAACAAGTTACAGCTTAATGAAGATAAAACCGAAGCCATGCTTGTAGGGACCAAACACAAACTCTCTTCCATCACAACAGCTTCAATAGAATTCGGCAATACGTCTGTCCCTCTATCTACTGCTGTGAAATATCTAGGGGTCATTATTGACAACACATTCTCCATGTCAAAAATTAATCACCCAAACCTGCCAGTCGTGCTACTATCAATTGCGACGCATCAGTACAGTTTGAAAGTACCTGTCCACTGATGCAGCATCCAAACTAGTCACGTCTCTCATTCTCTCACGTCTGGACTATTGTACTTCTCTTCCGGCTGGTCTGCCAGCTTCATCTATCCACTCCCTTCAACGTATACAAAACTCTGCAGCTCGCCTAGTCCTCAGAAAGAAAAATAATCTGAGCACATTACTCCTCTTTTGCGATCTCTCCACTGTTGCCTGTGCCACAGAGAGTAAACTATAAGATCAGTACCCTCTTGTTACAAATGCCTCCATAAAACAGCACCTTCCTACCTCTGTGAATGACTTCACCTGTACACTCCTTCTCGTTCCCTCCGCTCTGCTGCAGATACCGTGTGCTTAAGAATACCTAGATTCAACCAATCCACCGTTGGCCGTCGCTCTTTCTCTGTTTCTGGTCCATCGATCTGGAATGACCTCCCTCTCTCCCTTCGCCAAAAGCCTTCTTATGACGCTTTTAACTCCGGCCTCAAGACACATTTATTTCAAAGCTAAGATTCTCCCCTCTTGTTCCATTTCATTTTTGCTCCTGCCATCAACAGCCCAAACCCCATCACCTTGCCGGAGAGTAAACCTTAATGTGTGTGTGGGTGTGCGTGTGTGGGCGTGCGTGTGTGCGAGCGTGTGTGTATAAATTTGAACTTGTAAAAAAAAAATCCTATTAATTGTAACTGGCTGCATGTGTATGAGTAGGATGAATGAAAGCGCTTTGATTTGTTTTGTTGTGAAATACAGCGCCATGTAAATTCCATGTATTTTTCTTCTTCTTCTTCTTCTTCTTCTTCTTCTTCTTCTTCTTAACTTCGTCTTTAACCTGAAGAAAAACGAAAATGTCCACTTTCAACACAAACATCTTACCATAGAGCCATTCTCATCATTCTGCAGGGAGGTGGGGGGTCAAAGAAGTACACCCCTAATGATTATTACCGCCCCCCCCCCTCCCCCGCTCGCTCTCCCCCCCGGTCAGGTCAAGAGGAGTGTGTGTTGAGTACAGCCATGCTGTCTTCTATTAATTACCTTTCTTCTTGCACGTGCGTGTACCGTAGAGTGTGTGTACACACACAACACAGGCAACTTTCTCAACACCCCCCCCCCCCTACCTCCCACATACCCGGACCACTGCACCCTTTGTCCTCTTTCTCTGCCACTTCTTATTGTTCCTATGGGGGTTGGAGGGTGGGGGTGGGGGGTGGGAGCTATTATGGGATGAGAAAGTTGTTTCCTCTGTTTTTGAGTGTGTACTTATTTTTTTTATTTTTTATTTCCGAGGATAATGGAATAATGTGTGTGTGTGTGTGTGTGTGTGTGTGTGTGTGTGTGTGTGAGGTAGAGAGAG
>CM054152.1:35756390-35758890 GCA_028751875.1 Rapana venosa | reverse complement strand
AGGAAAATCTTCTTCTTCGTCGAACGCTCAGCACAGCAACTATTGCTGTCTGTCATATGAGCTACAAATGCATTACATTGCCGTCAATTTAAGCGTCTGATAAACAAGTTAGTCCCAGCGCATCCGACTTTGGAATAATAATAATAATAATAATAATAATAATAATGTTAATAATAATAATAATAATAATAATAATAATAATAATGAGGATGAAGATGAGGATGATGATGATAGCAATAAATTGAATTTATACAGAGCTATATCTTGCAAAGACAAATCAAAGGGCTTGCTTTCAACCTATACTTACAGTCATGCAGCCAGTAACAAGTAATAGTTTTTAACAAATTCAAACACACCACACACACACACACACACACACAACACACACACACACACACACACACACACACACACACACACACACACACACACACACACAACACACACACACACACACACACACACAGGTTATACATTTTGGCAGGGTGATAGGGATTCGGCTGTTGAAGGCAGGGGACAGATATGAGATGAAACAGGAAGGGAGAATCTTAGGTTTGAAATAAACGCCTTGAGACTGGATTTAAAAGCGTCATAAGTAGGCTTTTGGCGAAGAGAGAAAGAGAGGTCATTCCAGATCGATGGACCAGAAACAGAGAAAAAGCGACAGCTAACAGTGGTCTGGTTGAATCTAGGCATCACAGGGTACCTGTCCAGGCACAGGGTATATGCAGCAGAGAAGATGGAACGAGAAGGGGTATACAAGTGAAGACATTCACAGAGTGTTTTTGTGGAGGCATTTGTAACAGAGGGGACTGATCTTATAGTTCACTCTCTGTGGCGCAGACAGCCAGTGGAGAGAGATCGCAAAAGAGGAGTAGGCCTAATGTGGAAACAAGGAAATGACTTGAAAATGGAATGTCGAACAAAATCGAACTCGTATTCTAACCATCCCTAGTCACTTAGTATCTTAAATAGAACAAAAAAAATGCTATGAAGAGAAACAAAAAAAAAAAGTTGTTCAACAAAGTTGAAAAAGTTTTCTAACCATCTGCAACAGGATGGAGTCTGACAGAAGGAGGGGGTGGGAAGGAAGAGAGGAGAGGAGAGGAGAGGAGAGGAGAGGAGAGGAGGGGAGAGGAGAGGACTTTAGACTTCAGATATTTATTCAGATAGGTCAAAGCCCCTTCTGAAGGGCTGGAAACATACAACAGCGCTAGTATACAGCCATGTGCTGTCAAGTTATCGTTGAAAATAAATCATTCCATGAACATTTGTTACAACTGAAAAATTTACATTAGGCTACTATCCCTTCTTCTCTTCAAAAGATTTATACAGAAATATCGCTAGATTTTTAACAGTTTGCTCATTTTCAGATGACATAAGTTGAGCTAGCCTGACCAATAGAGAGGAGGGGAGAGGAGAGGGGAAAGGAGAGGAGAGGGGAGAGGAGAGGGGAGAGGGGAGAGGAGAGGGGCCCGCACAGCTGCAGCAGGTGTGGGCTGTAAGACTGTACAGTGTCTTAGGATGAAGGGGAGGCGGAGTGAGGTCTGTTGTTGGAGCATGTAGACAACGCCTCGTGTGCATGTTCTCTTCTTCTCTGTTTGCTTTTGTCTGTTGACCTCTGAAATGCTATTTGTTGATTCTGTGTGTGTGTGTGGTGTGTGTGTGTGTGTGTGTGTGTGTGTGTGTGGTGTGTGTGTGTGTGTGTGTGTGGTGAGTGTATGTATGTGAGGGAGAGAGAGAGAGTTGTGGTTTGTTTGTGTGTGTACGTCTATGTGTTGTGTCAGTGTGTGAGAGTTTTGTGTTGTGTTGTGTGTGTGTGTGCGTGTGTGTGTGTGCGTGTGTGTGTGTGCGAGAGAGAGAGAGAGTGTTGTGGTGTGTGTGTGTGAGCCTCATTGTGTGCGTTTGTGAGTGAGAGAAAGAGAGTGTTGTGTGTGTGTGTGTGTGTGTGTGTCAGTGTGTGTGTGTGTGTGTGTGTGTGTGTGTGTGTTGTGTATGTGTGTTGTTATGTTTTGCTTCTGGGTTTTGGTTTTGTTTTCTTCTGTAATTTGTTTCTGTTTCTGTCCATTTTGCGCTTTGTTTCTTTGGTTTTTTTGGTTTTGTTTTTGTTTTTTGTTGATTTGCCCCCTCCCTCTCTCTGTATCTGTCTCTGTCTCTCTCTTTCTGTCTGTCTCTCTGTGTCTGTCTCTGTCTCCTCTGTTCTCTCTGTGTCTCTGTCTCCTTCTCGTGTCTGTCTCTCTGTGTCCTCTCTGTGTCTCTCTGTCTCTGTCTCTGTCTCTCTCTCTCTCCTCTCTCTCACACATCAGAATACTTCCTGCCCTCATCACCTCGTTTCCCCCACATCTGCACTCCCACTCCCACCCCCACCCCTGCCCCCCACACTCCCACTCCCTCTCTTCCTCTCCCTCCTCCTCCTCCCGTTCCGCTTCATTGCACGCTGACCATGATGACACACAGAGGGGAGGGGTCAGGAGAGAGGTCATGCACGAGACGTGGCCAA
>CM054152.1:35738890-35753890 GCA_028751875.1 Rapana venosa | reverse complement strand
CCCCCCACCTCCCCTCACCTATCCACCCACCAACCCACCCATCCACACACACACACACACACACACACACACACACACACACACACACACACACACACACACACACACACACCACACACACACACACACACACACACACACACACACACACAACACACCACTACTCACTCACCACACAAACACACACAAACGCACACACACACATATGGTGACCTTTGACAACCCCCTCTCTCTAATTCCAGCCATTTCAACCAAATGTGTTACAAAGGGGACGGTATTATTAAGTGAGTCAGGGGAGACAACACACCGGTAGGGGAAGTAAGCATGACAGGGGTCAAAGGGTACAGAACTGACAGGCGGTGATTTGCACATCCTGGAATGGACCAGAGTAGACCCCCAAAAATGCAATGAGGCCACAATTGCCGGTTCCATAAAAGACGAAGTAGTGGCAACGATAAAAGGCTATTTTAAAACAACAATATCCCCGAAGTCGGAATGCGGCTACCTTCATATTGGACCCACCCCCCCCCCCCCCCCCCCCCCCCCCACAAAAAAAAAAGAGTCAAATACACAAAATCTCACCATTGGTGAACCTCTGAACTCTAGCCGAGGAATGACCCCCCCCCCTCCTCCCCCCCTTCTTCCCCGTCCCCCCTACAACAACGACAACAACAACACTATGTGTTTGTAACAGCGTTGTGGTAGGGTTAAAATAAAACAATACAAACAAACAAAAAACTGCAAGCGGAGCGAAAGAGCTTCAGGGTGTTCGTTCTTTAACTACAGCTGCAGCCTTCACCAATGGTGAGGGAGTTTTGCTTATATAAATGCAACTGTTTTTGCCCCAGCATGAAATTAGTAGGGGACGGGGTAGCTCAGTGGTCAGAGCACTCGCTTTCCCCCCCCAGCTAAGGTTAAAAGAAGCGTGGTTACCAAGTGGATGGGTGACCGTTTGTGCGCCTTGGCTTCAGTACAGTCCCCCCAGTTCACCCAGCTGTCAATGGGTACCTGCCCTCTTTAGGGTCAGGGAAGGTAAAGCAGCGAGGGAGGGGAGATGGGAGCCGCCCTCAATAATTATGCTGGCCCCTTAGAGAAGTGAGGTTTTTGATTGTTCGTTCCCTTACGATCACATAGGTTATGGGATACTTTTACCTTTTTACCTTTAATAAAGACAGCCACTTTCCCGTTCTTACCAGAACGACATTGCCTACTCTTTTGGAAGGTGGACATGCAGACAGAAACAGAGACAGAAAAGCACTGTCACACTGATCGTGGAATCTCTCTCTCTCTCTTCTCTCTCTCTCTCTCTCTCTTCTCTCTCTCTCTCTCTCTCTCTCTCTCTCTCTCTCTCTCTCTCTCTCTCTCTCTTGCTTGTTTAGATGGAATTTATTGGTGTCTTGTAGAAATCCTGAAATACATAATCTTTCTTTATTTTTCTACACGGCTTTCAAGCTTAGAGAAATAATAATAGTCACTTCGTGAAGTTGCGTACAGCTTAGTGACCAGATTAGTTTTCACTGTATTTGTGATACCATGTAAACTATTGTATTGTTCACGTCTTCATAAGGAGCTGATGCCTATTTCAATAAATCATCTGCGTCTGCGTCTCTCTGTCTCTGTCTGTCTGTCTCTGTCTATCTCTCGTACGCTTACTTGAAACTATTAGCTCTGATTATCAAGGATAGCCTAGTCTCTTCTCAGGGCAAGGGCCGGATGAAAAACAGTATGCCAACACTTTTCTGTTACCCTTGGGAATAAAGATGATAAATCTCTCTCTCTCTCAAACTGATTCCCAAGAAAAAAAACCCCAACGATCTGCCACAGTATTAGCGAACCACTTGCGACAAGCTTATAGTTAAGAAAACCAGAGTACTAGCCCTGTACCTCCTCCTCCTCCGCCTCTCACCCCTCACCCAGCAATCACTACGCCCCATACCACCACCACCACCACTACCACCACCACCACAAACAGCCTCTGCCGCCAGCAGTGCAGTACAGTGCAGTGCTGGGCAAGCCCTCAGCTATGCTACCGTTGCGTCGCTGTTGTTGTCGTCTGCCTGCCTACCTTAGGCCTCCTCCGCTCGCACACAGCAGCAAAGCCGTAGTAGAAGAGCTCAGTGGCGCATTCACACCCAGTGCCCACAACACAGAAGCCGCTGTAGCGAGAACGGGGCCAGCCGAAGAGAAAAAGATAGAGAGAGCGAGAGAACAGCTCGGCTGTGGTAAGAGGGTCAATTGGTATTGACGGACAGAAGACAGACAGGAGGTGGAGACAGCGCCGTGAAGTGGTTAGTGATCTCATCATGGGATGAACACTAGGCTGCGTTGCAGGACCCTGTGTATTCTTTTGTAGTGCCACGTTTTTGCTTCTGTTTAGTGTTGTTGTTGTTGTGTTATTGGTGGTGGTGGTTGTGGTGGTGGCGGTCTCTTTTGCTGAAGTTGGTCTTGTTTGGGATAACTAACTGGCTACATGTGAGGAGGCAGACCCCAGATTTGGATATTTTATTTTTTCTGTGTGTGTGTGTGTTCGTTTACTGGATGTTTCAAGATCATCGGAGAGTGTGATTTAACACAATAACGAGAATCGGTGTTTCGTGACGTGGATTTACGGAGGCTTCGGGAATATCATAACGCTGTTGAACAATCAGGATTTTGTGGTGTTTTTATCGATTCCAGGTAGGACTGATATCTCCAGGTTGTTTTTGTAGTTGTTGATGTCAGTAGGTTGTTCCGTCAGTCTTTGAGACTTGAGCAGTGTCATTTGGTGTCGCCACACTACAACAAAAGACTGACAGTTTGATTCTGGTTACTTTGGAGACTTACTCTCATTGTATGTGCTCGTACGTTTCTCTTGTGTGATTGATTGGTAGAAGTTTGAGGTAGAAATCTATTCTGTTTGCTGACAGATTACACGACAAAACAACAACGCTACTGGTTATACGTGAAGTAAAGACACAATTTTTATCCTTACAAATACAGTAGACAAAACCCTTAATTACCAGTGACAGTAAAAAAAAAAATCGATGTGTTGAAAACATACGTTTCTCGACAGAAGTGTGGTTTAGCTTATATAGAATGTCCTTCACGTCAGCGGTGACACTGCCTAGAAAAAAACAGATTATAGTCATGATGAACACAGAATATCAACTCTAAGTGTGAGCCGTGAATGGGTTTTATGACAGGAGGACTCAGGAATAACCGTTACTGAAGTCGCATAGACCGTGCCAGCCCCCATGTTCAGTGACATAAACCCCGGTGTCATGCCACCGCCACTGACAGCTTTATAGTCTTGCTCTACAGTTGATCTGCAAGTGTCTTCTGCCACCAGCCAGTGTGTTCCCACCGACTGTGTGCTTGCAGTTTATTGTAAACAGACTTCTCTTTCCGCATAGTCTGAAATCCAGGTTTGGTGTGTGTGTGTGTGTGTGTGTGTGTCTGTGTGTTTCTATTGTGATCTCGTTAAAACGTCCATCTGTCGCCTAGACAGATCATAATAAACACTGCCACAACATTCTCTCACAAATAGCGGTTATTCACCATAATTTACATATCAGTTTAAAAATCAACAACAACAACAATAACAACATCACCGACTTTGTCATAATACCAGCCTATTTTCAAGAAGAGTGTAGATAGCGACTATGTATACATAACTGATTCTGAAATGTACACGTGTGTTTATCGACAACTAAATTTATGACGAACAGAATAACGGTATAACACTATACTTCCTCATACAAACCACAAACGTGATTCCTTCAAGACATTATAACTTAGCCAAACAAGGGCTGCAGCAGTTGTGTATTAATCAGCTAGCTACGTATCATACAGTGATCATTACAGTCCTGTTGCGAAGTTCTACTGATTGTGTTATAATACAAGTGACGGTGCTACTAACTACGCTTCTAGTGCTTAGTGGTGACTGAAAAAGTCCTGGAATAACAACAACAGTACTGCAACACCTAACAAATCCTCGACCACGGCTGTGACCCCCTAAAAAGAAAAACAACAACAACCCCCCCCAAAAAAAACCCAAAAACCAAAACAACCCCTCCCCAAACCCCCCCACAAACCCCAAACCCAAACCAACCCAACCCAAACAAAACCCAACCCAAACAAAACAAACCCTACTGACTATCAGCATTACAACAATTCTGTCACCATCTACTACCCGCTCTAACTATCACTTCCTACACCCTGATCTGTGACTTTTAGAGTACACCACACCATAAACACCATACCATACCATCAAACTTCTTCACGCCCCCCAACCATCCCAAAACACCCCCCTCCCCCTCCCCCACATTCCACCTCAACCCCCCCCCCACCCCCCCCCTCCACCTCAACCCTCCAGTGGTGCCTGTCAGCCTTCACATCCCCCTGCTAATCCGGGGCTGGTATTGTGCGGGGTCTTGCCCGTGTTGAGCCCAGCCGAGAAAAGACTGCGACATTGGATACGCTTTCCGGCATTGACACAGCGTCTTCATCTGCAGCCTTATCTCCCCCTGTCATCTTCTCGCTGACGCTCTTTTTTCTTCCTGCCGTCCCCCCTCCTTGCCCCACTGACATCCTGGGGAAGGGAGTTGTGTGCCCCTGAAAGCAAGCAAGCAGGCAAGTCTCAGGTAAAAGCTCTGGGCTAAGCATTTGTTTTGGGGGGAAAGTATGTGTGTGTGTGGGATGGGGTGAAGGAGGGGGTTTAGATTATAATGATTTCATTGGATTGACTTCTCCCTTTTATTAACTCTTTAGGGTGAGGTGTGAGTGTTGGAGGAGACGGGAGGGGAGGTGGGAGAGAAGGGGGACGGTGTGGGGGTGGGGTGGGTCGGACTGTGCTGAAATTTTCAGTGTGTCGTGTTTTTTGAGTTTTGGGTTTGGAGGTTCGGGCATAATGCAGATACACATTCACGTGACAAACTAAAGCATACACACTTAAAAAAAACAAAACAATAAACACACGCACACACCTGGACGCATAGACGCGCGTATGGACACGTACACACAACCTACACTTATACACACACACCCTACACACCCTACACACACACACCTACACACACACACCCTACACACACACACACCACACCACCCCCCCCCCCCCCCCCCCCACTTACACCTCCCACTCCCCCCTCCACACACAGCCACATCACCCTACTTTCCCTGTTCCCACGTGAAATAAGTATTAATTCTAAATTTAAAAACAACAACAACATCAACGTCAACAACAACAACAAACATAAAAGCTACCCCCCCCCCCCCCCTCTCTCTCTCTCTTCCCTGACCTGATAGAAATGAGAACGACAGGCAAAAAGGACATATCTATCTCACATTCATGACTGACATGTGACATTCTGGCTGATTAGGAGGACTGACAGCACAGACAGTGACCGCGCGCGATAGCCTAGCCTAGACAGCCACAGAAAGGGAATAAGATGCTTTCTTTTTTTCTCTTTTTTTTCATTTTTTTTTCTCGAGGGAAAGAGATAGGAAGACAGATAACAAACAAGAGCGCTCACGCTCGCACGCATACACACGCGTGCGCACACATACACGCACACATGCACACACACACACGCGCGCGCATGCACGCACGCACACATATACACGTACACGTGCGTGCGCACGTATCCATGCATGCACACATACACGCACACACACACACACACGCGCATGCACACACACTCACACAGTCATCATCATCATCATCATCATCATCATCATCATCATCATCATCATCATCATCATCATCATCATCAATTTTTTGTTCATATTAATCTGAAGCTTGCAATGACATTGATTTTTTTTTCATGTTGAAAGGATAATTACAAAGAAAGAAGTAGTAAACAAAAACACAAACAAAATTACTGAGATAAACAGTATTGACCAAAAAAAAACCCTCAAATTAAATTCAACAAGAAAAATTAGTTTGTGAATCGAAAAGTGGGGGAGGGGTGGGGGGACGAGGAAAAGAGGAAAAGGAGCTGGGTAAATATATATATATATATAGATAGATATATATATATATAGATATAGATATATATATATATATTTGTATAATTATATATCTATATCTATCTATATCTATATCTATCTATATCTCTCTCTCTCTCTCTATATATATATATATATACAGAGAGAGAGAGAGAGAGAGAGAGAGAGAGAGAGAGAGAGAGAGAGAGAGAGTTTCACTTCTTCCTCTGGCGACGATGACAATGATGATAATGATGGGGGTGATGATTAGAAATATGATTTTGGGTTTTTTTTCTCTCTCATGTCGAACTTACAGATAAGCACTGGTATTTTTTGCTTTGTTTTATATCCTGCTGTCGCTCTAGATGGACACACTGACAGAGAGAGAGAGAGAGAGAGAGAGAGAGAGAGAGAGAGAGAGAGAGAGAGAGAGAGAGAGAGAGAGAGGGGGGGGGAGAGTGGGGGGGGGGGAGGGGGGGAGGAGAGAAGTAGACAGACAGACAGAGATAACAATGACCTTATTTCGAAGATGATGAGCACTGCAAATGCCAAACGTTGACATTTTAGTTTTGTCTGGCCTTTGTCCACGTTCTAAGATAACAAGGAAAGACAGACAGAAAGAAAGAAAGAAAGAAAGAAAGACAGACAGACAGACATACATACATACAGACATACATACGTACAGACAGACACACAGAAAGGCAGACAGACAGACAGACAGACAGAAAGGCAGGCAGGCAGACAGACAGGCAGGCAGGCAGGCAGAGCAGACAGGTAGGTTGACTAAGACACAGACTCGGATTGAGAAATATCAGTACTTTGGCCGTGGTGTATTACAAATGGGATTAGTCTATATGAATATAATGACACAACAATGGAAAGTAAAAGTAAAGGTAAAGGTAAAGGTGTCCTCCATAACCTATAAGAACGTAGGGTTAGCGAGGCGAGGCGTCATATACCTCACTTTTAGGGGCCAGCATATTGAGGGCGGCGCCCATCTCCTCTCCCTCGCTGCTTTACCTTGCCCTGAACCCTAAAGATGGCAGGTACCCATTTTAAGTTGGGGGAACTGGGGGAACTGTACAGTAGTTCCAACATCACCAAGCGCGCAAACGGTCACCCATCCAACTGGTAACCACGCTCGATGTTGGTTAATTAACCTTGGCTGGGGGAAAAAGCAAGTGCTCCGACCACTGAGCTATCTCGTCCCCATTGGAAAGTACACTCACTATAATTATCTGAACTATAAATACAGGTTGTGTTTTAAACTCAAACTAAAAAAAAGTATCTTAAACATAACTACATAATCTGTACTTAAAAGAAAAAAGTGTTGATAGCAGAAACTTTACATGATGAAATCAAATAAGAGAAGTTATTTAAAAAAAAAAAACAACGTAGGAAGACATCACATCAAATACAAGAAAAACATTAATTGTAATTGAAGATAGCAAGTCCAAGTCATCAATGGTTATTGGCATTAATTAATCACGAAACAATTGCTTCTGTAGATATATTTTACTACCAAAACAGTAAAGTGAGGAAATATTTCACTAATCTACGTATATAATCAGCGAAAGTTTAAAAAAAAAAAATTTTGGAGTGAAGGAGAGGACAGAAGAAGACAACAGAAACAGACAGTCAGGACCCAGTCATGCACACACACACACACACACACACACACACACACACACACACACACACACACACACACACAACACACACACACACACACACACACACACACACACACACACACACACACACACACACACACACAGATAGAGAGAGTGGGGGAAGGAGGGGAGAGGGAAAGAGATTTTGTTATTTTATTTCAAGGATAACGGAATAAGCACTCATGTCCTTTTTCACATCCAGTCCCCGTGTGTATGCAGTTTTGTAAAAAAAAAATTGTCACCTGAGAGAGAACTCGAACTCGAAAGATTTATTCACAAAAAGGCCGTTGGCCCATACATGAAGGGGGTTGCCGCACTGCTTAGTATTTTGGTGGTGGGGGGGGGGGGGGGGGGGGGGGGGGGGGGGATAACTATAACAAAAAGTCAGCTACAAAGATATGACTTAGGATAACAATATCTCTCTTATTCTGAAAGCTTTACACAAATATAAAGTGAGGCTGCGCACAACCTCAGGATGACTTGATGCCAGGAGTAAACAGAGTCTAAATGAATTAGGTTGTCTACTATATTTAACAGGGATGTAATTCTGCCTAACATCCTCTAATACTGGACAGAACAACACAAAATGTACTTCATCCTCCTCTGCTTGCTTACATAATGGGCATAGCAGCCTGTCACCTGAGAGAGAGAGGAGAGATAGAGATAGATAGAGAGAGAGAGAGAGAGAGAGGAGAGTGAGAGAGAGATGAGAGATGAGAGAGAGATGAGAGAGAGAGAGAGAGAGAGAGAGAAGAAGAAGAAGAAGAAGAAGAACAACAACAACAACAACAACAACAACAAGAAAAATTGGAAAAAAAAGGATGAAAAGGTAAAAAAAACAAACAAAAAACACAAGAAATATCTAAGCAATATCAAAACATCAAACACACACAAGAAAATAAAGACGAAAAAGAAGAAGCCCCCCCCCCCCCCCCCACCCCCCCAACCCACCCCCACCCCCACAAAAAAGACAAGAAAAAAACCCACCTCCATTAATTAGATTATCAAAATAATTTTTTTTTATTAAAAAAAACCCATCTCTTGAAGCTCAGCGTACCTAACTAAGGCCAAGTTATTTTTGAAGTGGCGAAAGAAGGTGTCCCGTGGCGCTCCCCCCTAGAGGCCAGGCTGTGATGAAATGACTTGGTTAATGAAGGCGGCAGGCACATCACAGGCCGTCACAAATGAGGCCCATTCAGGGGCCGGCCCTCTGAAGTCTAGCATAGTGCCTGATCAACACACACACACACACACACAGCCAGGTCATTCTCTACAGGCGTCATCAGCATCTAGGAGGCTGAAAAGACACCATGGCGAGTACAGGACAGTTTTATTGTAAGAGGAATATGTTCTTTTCTATCTATCTATCTATCTATCTATCTATCTATCTATCTATCTATCTATCTATCTATCTATCTATCTATCTATCTATCTATCTATCTATCTATCTATCTATCTATCTATCTATCTATCTATCTATCTAACTGTATGTATGTCTCTCTGTGTATATGTATATATATATATATGTATATAATAAATGGAATTTATATAGCGCTGTATCTTGCACAGACAAATCAAAGCGCTTGCACCTCAACTCATTCTTACAGAGTCATGCAACCAACAGCAAGTTATAGTTCTAACAAGTCCAGATGCATGCACACACACACACACACACACACACACACACACACACACACACACCACACACACACACACACACACACACACACACACACATACACACAAGAGAGAGAGAGAGAGAGAGAGAGAGAGAGAGAGAGAGAGAGAGAGAGAGAGTGAGGAGAGAGAGAGAGGAGAGAGAGAGGAGAGAGAGAGAGGTTATACACTATGGCAGGGTAATGGAATTTTTGGCTGTTGAAAAGCAGGGATAGCTATGAAATGAAACAGGAGAGGAAAATCTTAGGTTTGAAACAAATATGTCTTGAGGCCGGATTTAAAAGTGTAATATATATTTAAAAGTGTATATCCCTCTCAGGGGACGGGATAGCTCAGTGGTCGGAGCACTCGCTTTCCCCCAGCCAAGTTAAGCAGCGTCGAGCGTGGTTACCAGTTGGATGGGTGACCGTTTACACGCCTTGGCTTCAGTACAGTTCCACAGTTCAACCACCTGTAAATAGGTACCTGCCTCTTTAGTGTCAGGGAAGGTAAAGCAGCGAGGGAGAGGAGACGGGCGCCGCCCTCAGTATGCTGTCCCCTAGAGAAGTGAGGTCTCTGACGCCTCGCCCCCCTACGACCTTATAGGTCATGGGACACCTTTAAAATTAAAAAAAAATAAAACAATTAAAACTTTCTATCTTATATATATATATATTATATAAGATAGAAAGTTTTAATATAAGATAGAAAGTTTTAATTGTTTTAATTTTGAGCCACAAAGAAGATTCCCTATGGCGTTCATTGCAGGCAAGGTTGCAGTAAAATGACTTCCTTAATGAAGGTTGTAAGCGGACAGACAGACAGACATAGAAAGAAACAGGAAGGCAGACAGACAGAGAAGGAAGAAGAGGAAAGGGGAGGAAGAGAGAAGGAATGCAACTAGAGAGAGAGCAGAGATTTCTTTCTTTCTTTTATTTTCTTCTTTTATTTCGAGGGTAATGGAATAATCTCTCATGTGTGAATGCAGTTTTGTAAATGTTGTCACCCGGTTACCACCGGCACACAATGGCCTACTCTTCCGAAAAGCGGAACGAGTTTTAACGTGTGCGCAAGATGTTCTGCGGGCGCTCGCGCGCACACGGAGCCTCGGTTTATAGTCTCATCCGAAGGACTTTTGGGGAGAGTGGAGTCTGCACTGATGTTAACTCCAGGGGAAAATATCCCCTTTGAACGGGAATCGAACCCGGGTCTTCAGATTGCGAGAGCAATGTTCTAACCACTAGGCTATCCCGTCCCCCCCTCCCCCAAGTCGGTACGCGGCTATGTCACCTTAATGGTGGGGGTAAAAACAGTCGTGAACTAAAGGAAAAAAAAGAAAAAGGCTCACCATTGCTTAAACCTCAGAACGGGGAAAAACCCCAACAACCAACTAACCCAAACTCATACCCCCCCTCTCCCCACTACCACCACACCACTCTTCGCCACTCCCACTCCCCCCCCCCCTTCCCGCTAATACACGCCCCTTCTGCCGCTGAATTAATACTACTACTACTGGTTTGACTTGCTTCCATAAACCATAATCAGCAGTCATTTTATTCCCAGGTGCTGTTTTTTTTTTCGTTTTTTTTAATTGTTTTTTTTTTTTTTTTTTTACATTTGAGGCGATTTCGTTATATAACAATGGTTCCAGACCTTGGCTAAGTGTAACCGTCGTGGATTAAAATTTTTGTTGTTTGTTTTTGTTTTAAAAATAGGGATGAATGAAGAATTGCCTGGTTCACAGAGAACGTACCCCAGTCTCTCCACGTCTGAGTTGGTCACCAGTCAGCAACAACGAGTTAAACTTAAGCTAGATAGAGACAGAAAAAATAATGAGAAGGACATGAAAACACCGAAAAGAAATTGGAGAGAGAGAGGGGGGGGGGGGGAAGAGAAAGGGGAGGGAGGGAGGGAGGGAGTGGGAGAGGGAGGGAGAGAGAGGGGGTGGGTGAGTGGGGAGGGAGAGAGGGAGAGGGTGAGAGAGGGGGGGGGAAGGGGGAGAGAGAGGAGAGAGAGAGAGAGAGAGGGGGGGGGGTAGAGAGAAAGAGAGGGAGGAGTAGAGAGAGAGAGGCAGAGAGAGATGGAGAGAGCGAGGACGATATATATTATATATATATCTATATCTAGGAGAGGAGAGAGAGAGAGAGAGGGAGAGAGAGAGAGAGAGAGAGAGAGAGAGAGAGACAGACAGACAGACGGACAGACAGAGACAGGGACAGACAGACAGACAGAGACAGAGATAGGGAGAGTTCAGAGGGAAAAAAAGAGATTAAATGCTGGAGGGGTTGGGGGGTGGTGGTGTTGAAAAAAGGAGGGAAAGGCAATAAGAAAATAGGAGATGGGGGAAGGGGGGGAGGGGAAGGGGTTATATTGCTAGGATGTTTATCGTTATTACTGTAATCCAGACATCTGTAGGAAATAACCACATGTGTGGAAAGTGTGTTCATTACTTTCCATAACTGATTCTACACAGCAATACATAATATCATTGTTGTCTTTTCTGTTCTGTTCTTTATTATTATTTTTTTTTGGTCTTGGGAGAAAGGGGTTGAGGGTGAGCGTAAGGGTTATGGTCGAGAGGGCGAGTAGTGTGGGAATCAGGAAAGTAAGATGACAATTTTCTACATTTCCATGTTCTGTCAGATGAATATTACCCGAATAAGGTTTAAAAGAGAGAGAGAGAGAGAGAGGAGAGAGAGATGAGAAGAGATGAGAGTGCGAGATGAGAGAGAGAGAGAGAGAGAGAGAGAGAGAGAGAGAGAGAGAAGAGTAACGGTGTTTCCATAACCTATGCGGTCGTGGGGGGAGCGAAGCGTCAGAGACCTCAGCTTCTCCAGGGGCCAGCATGTTTAGGGCGGCGCCCATCTCCTCTCCCTCGCTGCGTTACCTTCCCTGATCCTAAAAGAGGGCAGGTACCCATTTACAGCTGGGTGAACTGGGGGAACTGTACTGAAGCCAAGGGGCGCAAACTGTCAGCCATCTAAGAAGTAGCCAGGATCAACGTTGCTCAGCCTTAGCATGTGGAGAGCGAGTGCTCTGACCACTGTGCTATCCCGAACAAGAAAAGAAGAAAGAAGGAAGGAGAGAAGAGGAAAGGAAAGAATGAAGGAAACAGTGATGGAGGAAGGAGAAAAAGGGAGACAAAAACAGAAGGGAAAGAAGAAAAAAAAAAGAAAAAAAGAAACAAAGAAAAATCAATAAAGCAAGAAAAAATAACAGGAAAAAGAAAAGAAAAAAAAAACACGAAAAAAGAGAAAAAGGGGTCAGAACAGATAGTCTATAGACATAAAGAAAGAACGTTAGAAAGAAAGAAGACATTTTTCCATATGTAAGTGGACAGTAGAGGTTGTATCTTGTAAGCGAAAAAAAGAAAAAAAGAAGGAAAAAAAAAGAAAAACGTTTGGGAAGAAAAAAAAGGTCATAGTAAGAAAATAAAAGGAAGATTAATACATTGAGGAGGAAGGGGATATAAAGGAGGGGGGGGGGGGGGGGGGTGAATAAGGGCGGGGAAACGGGTGGAGGGGAGTGGGGGTAAGTGGGTTAGTATAACTATATAAAAAAACCCACCCCATCATGTGTATAACCATAAATTCATTTTCATCATTGGTTTTTCACAGCAGTAACTGATAATATTCTTGTCTTTGCCTCCCTGTAACTGATTTCGTGCAGTGATACATGATATTGATGACTTTTTTTTCTGTAAGCGATTTGATACAGCAATAAACGAAAGTGTCACCACTTTTACCCCTGATTTTATACAGTGGTTCATGATATTGAAAAATTCTTTTTTTCTGTAAGTGATTTGATACAGCAATAAATAAAATCTTTTACGCCTGATATTATGCAGTACTGCTTTTTCTGTAAGCGATTTGATACAGCAATAAACAAAATTGTCATCGCTTTTTACCCCTGATATTATACAGTACTGCATAAAATTGAGAACTACTTTTTCTGTAAGCGATTTGATACAGAAATAAACAAAATTGTCATCGCTGTTTATGCCTGATATTTTACAATGCTGCATGATATTGAGAACTACTTTTTTTGTAAGCGATTTGATACAGCAATAAATAAAATTGCCATCGCTTTTACGCCTGATATTATACAATACTGCATGATATTGAGAACTACTTTTTCTGTAAGCGATTTGATATAGCAATAAACAAAATTGTCATCGCTTTTTACCCCTGATTAACTACCTACAGTATTGACAACTTTTTTTTTCTGTAACGGCAATACATGGTAGAAATTACAGTTTTACCCCCAACTGATTTCACGCAGCAAAAATTAAATGTATTACATTTTTACCCCAAGTGTTTTCACACAGCAAAAATTATATTTCTTACATTTTTACCCCAACTGATTTCATACAGGAAGAAATTATATTTATTAAATTTTTACCCCAACTGATTTCACGCAGCAAAAATATTATATTTATTACATTTCTACCCCAACTGATTTCACACAGAGCAAAAATTATATTTATTACATTTTTGCCCCGACTGATTTCACACAGAAAAAATTAGATTTATTACATTTTACCCATACTGATTTCATACAGCAAGAAATTATATTTATTACATTTTTACCCCCAACTGATTCTACACAGCAAAAATGAGATTTATTACATTTTTACCCTAAATATTTTCGCACAGCAAAAATTGTATTTATTACATTTTTATCTAAATATTTTCGCACAGCAAGAAATGATATTTAATACATTTTCACCCCAACTGTTTTCACAGAGCAAAAATTTAATTTATTACATTTTTACCCCAACTGATTTCATACAGCATGAAATGATAGTTATTACTTTTTTACCCCAACTGATTTCACAGAGCAAAAATGGTATTTATTACATTTTTACCCTAAATATTTTCGCACAACAAGAAATAATATTGATGACACTTCTACCCCTAATGGTTTTGCTCAGCAAAGATTATATTTATTACATATCCCCACTAATTTCATACAGCAAAAAATATATTTATTACATTTTACCCCCACTGATTTCATACAGCAAGAAATTATATTTATTACATTTTTACCCTAACTGATTTCATACAGAAAGAAATTATATTTATTACATTTTTACCCCAACTGATTGTACACAGCAAGAAATAATATTTATTACATTTTTAACCCTAAATATTTTCGCACAGCAAAAATTATATTTATTACATTTCTACCCCAACTGTTTTCACAGAGCAAAAATTAAATTTATCACATTTTTACCCAAAGTGACTTCAATCTGCAAGAAATGATAGTTATTACATTTTTACCCCAACTGATTTCACAGAGCAACAATTATATTTATTACATTTTTACCCTAAATATTTTCGCCCAGCAAAAAATTATATTTATTATATTTTACCCCATCTGACTTCATAGATATATAAATGATGTTTATTACATGTTTACCCCCAACTTATTTCATACAGCAAAAAATAAAAAAAAAGATATTTGTTACATGTTTACTCCCAATTGATTTCATTCAGAGATAAACGATATTTATGACTTTATTTAAATTCCCAAATGACTTCATTCAAAGATAAATTTTATATATATATATATATTATATATATATATATATATATATATATATATATATATATTATATTTTTATTTTTTTTTTTTTATTTTTTTATTTTTTTTTATTTTCCCCCCAGGGAAGGGTAAGGGTTATAGCATGGATGGGAATTCG
>CM054152.1:35696390-35721390 GCA_028751875.1 Rapana venosa | reverse complement strand
GTGTGTGTGTGTGTGTGTGTGTGTTGTATTATGTGGTGTGTGTGTGTGTGTGTGTGTGTGTGTGTGGTGATGTTGTGTGTGTGTATGAGTGTGTTGTATTATGTGGTGTGTGTGTGTATGTGTGTGTGCATGTTCGTGCGTAAACCTTGTGCGCGTTTATTTATGTGTGTGTTTATTTATTCTTTTATTTCGAGGACAATGGAATAAACACTCATGTGCTTTTTTTTTTTACATCCAGTCCCCATGTGTTTGTAGTTTTATCAATTTTGTCATCCGTTCCCACCGGCACACAAATTGCCTACTCCTCCGCAAAACGGAACAGGTTTTAACATGTGCGCAAGATGTTCTGCGTGCGTTTGTACACGGGACTTCAGTTTATAGTCTCATCCGAAGGACTTTTGGAGAGAGAGAGTAGAATCTGCACTGATGTTGACTCCAGAGGAAAATATCCTCTTGAACGAGACTCGAACCCGGGTCAGCAGATCACGAGCGCAATGCACAATGCGCAACACTCTAACCAACCAGGCCTTCCCCCTCCCCCCCCCCCCCCCCCCCCCCCCCTGTGTGTGTGTGTGTATTTATTTATATATTTATTTGATATTTTATTCTTTTATATCGAGGATAATGGCATAAGCACTTATGTATGTATGTGTGTGTGTGTGTTGTGTGTGTGTGTGTGTGAGAGAGAGAGAGAGAGAGAGAGAGAGAGAGAGAGAGAGACTGTGTGAATGTGTGTGCGTACGCGAGCGTGTGTGTACGTGCGCCCGCGCGCGTGTGTGTATCTTGGACGTGCGTACGTACATGTTCGCGCGTAATTCTTCTCCTACCTATGTACGTCTGTGCTTTCGTGCGTGTGTGTGTGTGTGTGTGTGTGTGTGTGCATTTGCACTTCATATCCCTGGAGTGGGTGTATTTACAAACCCAGGTCCGTTCTTCTCCTGCGTTGATAGCCCTCTCAGACAGACGAGGCGTGGTGTGTCCCAAACATTCGATACCTGGCGGAGACAACTTCAGACCAATTCGGGATCCTTGTGTTCCCTCAAACACATAACCACTCGTCAAGTTTGCACAAACTGGAAAGCCCGCCACTTACGGGTAGCCAAACTGCTTGTTAGAACATCAAAGATGTAGTTTGGGGGGTGAAGATTATGGCGAGGATTTTTGAATATATGATATGACTCAGAATGAAGTGTATTATCTGTCTCACACACACAAAAGAGAGAGAGAGAGAGAGGAGAGAGAGAGAGAGAGAGAGAGAGAGAGAGAGAGAGAGAGAGAGAGAGAGAGAGAGAGAGAGAGAGAGAGAAAGTGTGTGTGAAAGTTGGGAGTGGATGTGATAAGTATGCTCTAAACCCAGCTGTATCTATAATAGTACCAATGGAAAAATGTGTGTGTGTGTGTGTGTGTGTGTGTGTGTGTCTGTGTGTGTGTCTGTGTGTGTGTGTGTGTGTGTCAAGTCAAGTCAAGTCAAATTTTTATTTCCAGATGATACATTGAAATAAGAAATGCATTTGCTTTTTTTGTTTCATCAAGCCATCTATCTAAGAACACAAATTTCTTAATGATAATACTGAAATACTACATTATTGCAACCTTTACCAATAAATTTTACCAGTAAAAAGAGGAAAACCAATAAGATGTGTGTGCGTGTGTGAGTAAGTGTGTGTGTGTGTGAGTAAGTGTGTGTGTGTGAGAGAGAGAGTAAGTGTGTGTGTGTGTGTGTGTGTGTGTGTGTGTGTGTGTGTGTGTGTGTGTGCTAAATAGCGTCGTGATGTACGGAGAATAAAACAAGCGGTAGATTCATTTTCCCCCTGTTCCTCGGCTAGAGCTCCGAGGTTCACCAATGGTGAGATTTTTCATATGCGACTGTTTTTACCCACCATTAATGTAGCGCATGACAACTTCAGGTATAGATTCATTTTTAACAAAAGCAACAAAAAAAAGGAAAGAAAGAAAAAAAAAGAAAACGAAAAAAAAAAACGAAAAGAAGAAAAGAAAAAGGAGAAGAAAAAAAAGAAATTCTATGAATACGGTTGTCATTTTCGACATCTGACGATTTTATTTTTTTATTTCGAGGATAATGGAATAAGCACTTATATGCTTTTTTTTGACATCCAGTCCCCGTGTGTATACGGTTTTGTAAATTCTGTCATGTTCCCACGATGACGGACTTAGGGGTCAAAACTCATCGAGTCCTGCTTAGCAGAATTAAAGTTGGAATTTTTTGGTTTTTGTTAGTTTGTTGTTGTTTTTGTTACTGCAAAGTACAGGCTGGGATAGTCTAGCGGTTAGAGCGTTGTATTTCTGACCTGGAGTTAACACAGCGCGTGGGATGGAGTCTACGCGAAAGTGTTGTAGAGGAGTATTCCCTTGGAGTTAACAACTGTACGGTACTGACGCCACTCTTCCTGAAGAATCTTCGAATGAGACTATAAACTGAGGTCCTAATATGTGCGAAGAGGCGCAGAATATTTTGTGTACATGGAATAAAAAAGAACCTCCGCTTTTCGTAGAAGTCTAGGTCAACTATAGCTATGACTATTGGGATGACACAAACATGCCCAGTATGCGTTTTGTTTTATTGGTTAGATGTTGTTTTTTTTCCCTTTTCTTTTGCTGGTTTTCTCTCTCTCTCTCTCTCTCTCTCTCTCTCTCTCTCTCTCTCTCTCTCTCTCTCTCTCTCTCTCTCTCTCTCTCTCTCTCTCTCTCTCTCTCTCTCTCTCTCTCTCCGCTCTCTCTCCTTGCTGTCTCCCCTCTATTTTACTTACTTAACTATAATCAGTGTATCAGTTTTAATGTTAATGTTCAATTCATTTGAGAATTATGTGTTTATTAACGCATATCTCTTTTCTCAAAAAATATAATCTATGTATCTCTTGAAATCAATGTTCAGGTCAGTTAGGGATTATGTATTGTTAAATATACACTTAGCTTCTTAAAGTCATGTTGTTTATTTATTTATTTTATTTTATTCTTTTATATCGAGGATAATGGAATAAGCACTTATGTACTTTTTTTTACATCCAGTCCCCGTGTGTATGCGGTTTCGTCAATTCTGTCATCTGTTCCCACCGGCACACAATGGCCTACTCTTACGAAAAGCGGAACAGGATTTAACGTGTGTGCAAGATGTTCTGCGTGCGTTCGCACACGGGACCTCGGTTTATAGTCTCATCCGAAGGACTTTGGGGGAGAGTGGAGTCTGCACTGAAGTTAACTCCAGAGGAAAATACCCCTTTGAACGGGAATCGAACCCGGGTCGTCAGATTATCGTTTTTGTAGAAGGGTTTCCCCCTTGTTTTGTTGATAGTCCCTAATCAGTGCAAGGGCCGGATGAAAAAAAGTATGCCTATGCTTATTCTGTTAGCCTTGAAAAATAAAGATTCATTCTTTCTTTGTTGTTGTTGTTGTTGTTATAATTGTTGTTGTTGTTTCTGTTTGTTTTCCTTTTTAGGGGTGGTTATTTTTTTGTTTTATCTAGGTCTTTTGTTTGCTTTTTAATATATCATTTTTGTTTTAATTATTTGTGACAATATTTTCCTAAGATTGTTTATATTATAACAAGATGTTCTTGTTATATACATTCGTTTTCTTCGTGTTTATGCTGTTATTGTAAACCGTGTGTATGCAGTGGAATGCGTACATTGATGGTAGGTTACAGATAAATAACCCATAATTCTGAAAAAATACGTGGTCTAATGTTTGATACGTCTTTTTAAACCTCTCTCTCTCTCCTCTCTCTCCTCTCTCTCTCTCTCTCTCTCTCTCTCTCTCTCTCTCTCTCTCTCTCTCTCCTCTCTCTCTCCTCTCTCTCTCTCCTTCTCTCTCTCTCTCTTCTCTGTCCAGTTTCAGGAGACTTTGATGGTCCAGGTGTTGGTCGTAAACAGAATTCCAAGGCCCCGTAAGCGATTCATAATCATTATCTAGTGCACGCAAAACAACCCACTGCAAAAAAAAAAATTAATGCTAGAAGAATTCTACATTAAAAAAGTCTGTACTGTTTCACGAGTGTGTATTTAGGTTGTATTTTTGTTGTTGTTTGTTTTACTTAGCTTTTATGATGCTTACTTTGGTTTTGCTGTTGTTGTTGTTTGTTATTGTTTTGAGTGGGGTTTTTGTTTTTTGTTTGTTTGTTTGTTTATTTGCTTTTACAGTATGAGGGTGACATTTTCTGCAGAATTCTGCTAAGGGCAACCTTTTTGATGTCATGGGTTCTTCTCCGTGCACTAAGATGTATGTATATGAACTCAGTTCATGTCTTTCTTTTTTTCTTTTTTATTTTATTCATTCCTAGTCTGGAGCTCCGAGACTTACCTATGGTGAGATTTTGTGTAGGCGACAGGTTTTGTTTTGCTTTTTTGTTTTTTCTTTTTACCCACAATTAAGGTAGCCACATTCCCACTTAGGAGATATTGTCTTATCTGAAAGACATGCACTCAGGCCACCAGTCACGGTATAGTGAATGGGGGAATCCTCTAGTTTCCTAGACAGACAGACAGACAGACAGACAGACAGAAAGTCAGACAGACAGATAGATAGACAGAAAAGGGGGACAGAGAGACAGAATCACACACACACACACACACACACACACACACACACACACACACACAACACACACACACACACACACACACACACACACTCACACACACACACACACACACCACACACACACACTCACATCACACACACACACACACACAGATGGACGGACAGACAGCTAGACAGACACAAGGAAAAGAGACAGACAGACAGACAGAGAAGAAACAAATACGAGACAGAAATGCAGTTGGACATAGAGAGACAGGCAGAAGCAGAGACAGACAGACAGACAGACAGACAGACAGACAGACAGAAAGACAGAATACTTTCCCAAATTCTCTTGGGGGGGGGGGGAGGGTGGGGGGAACCCTCTCCCTTCTCCCACCCCACCCCCTGAAAGTGTCTGTCTAGCTTCTTACAGGGAGAAAAGGCCAAACAAGGAACGTGGAAAAGTAAAAGGGAGCCCCTCAGAGTTCTTCACATTCCTGAAGGGTGTGGAGAGAGAGGAGCGAGAGAAGAGAGAGAGAGAGAGAGAGAGAGAGAGAGAGAGACAGACAGACAGACAGACAGACAGACAGACAGATAGAGACAGAGACATGTCCCCTTGAAAATATTTCGAAGAGGGGGACGTCGGGTGTGCAGGATGAGACAGCAGATTTTAGAAGCAACCTCTGTGCTCTTTTAAACAGAAGCACGTGAAATGTAAAACATTTCTCCCTTCATAAATGCTTAGTTTTAGTTCTTGATGCTTTGTTGATGGTGGTGGTGGTCTACATGAGGTTTTGTGGGTTTTCTTTTTTTTCTATATGAATATGATTGCAACATAAAGAAATCGTTCAAGTTCTCAAATGTTGGATCTAAAATTGGTGTTTGGAAAGCAGTACCTTGTTGCCTCGCTGATTCACATATGCTCATTAGCTGACAGAACGAAATGAGTCAAACATAGCGTTTCCAGCATGCCATGAGCTAGTTGCTTGTTATTGCAATATTCGTGTTTTCTGAATAAAGATCTGTTTAAATCAAATGTAAAGAGCAGGTGACGTGCGCATAAATTTTGTAGAGTTTCTTAAACTCCAGTCAAAAAGAGTCCCATTCCATTTCATTTCATTTCGTTTCAGAGTTGTTTTCCTTGAAGATTGGGCGATAAGCCACGTATTTAAGCTTTTGCAGGATTTAGACTTGTGTTAGGAATGTTGAAACTGTTAAGGATATCATTGAAAATGGCCAGTGGGACCTTAGAACAGGGCAGGGTCTCTTCTGCATAGTTACCTCTGGGCGATTTTTGCGAAGATAAAGGATAAGAATCTTCTAACACAAACGTTCCAAATACTGGACATTTTCACACATGATCATGTGCGGGTACTGCAAAGCCAGGTTTTTAGGAGGTGGGGATGGGGGTGGGGGTGGGTGGGAGGGAGGTGAAGGGTTGTTTGCTTGGTTGGTTGTTTTGTTTTTGTTTTTCTTAGAGGAGAGGTGTTGGTGGTGAAGTTAACATAATGTATGTTCTTTAAGAAGCCACCTCATTCCCCACCCCCACCCCCCAACACCCCACCCCCACCCCCAACACCCCACCCCCCAAAAACCCCAACAACAACAAAAACATACGTTGGCAGCCTTCAGTCTCGGGAGAGTGTAGAGTTGCGGTCTAGGTGTTCATTCTGGTACCCAGGGAACACAACAAAAGCAACAACAAAACAAAACAAAACAAAAAGAAAACAAACACGCGAAGCGAAATGCCTTCTTTTCAATAAAGTTAAACATTTTCTAGAACTATTGTGCTTGTATTAGTATAACATTAAGAATTTACTTGAAGTTAAACGATGCTTTTCATGAGAGAAAAAACAAATTGCCAATATTCATTTTCACATGAAACGAGTAATTCTCTTAAATCAGCCTGATACTCTTGTGAAGTAAATTTTATGTTTGATACGACTAATTTTATGTTGTTAAGCGAGGTAATTTATTGTAATTTTCTCATGTAAATAAGTCGGGTTTTGTTAATAGTCAAAATAGTTTTAACTACTTTTCACTTTATTAACCCGTGTCAAATACCAAGGTGGTGCTTTATTTAGTATTTATATATGAGTGTGTGTGTGTGTGTGTGTGTGTGTGTGTGTGTGTGTGTGTGTGTTACTTGAAGGGGTTTTAAACTTACTAAGCCAACAAATAAAGGTTGGATCTCAAAGTAATTCTGAAAAATACAAACAAAATTAAACAGAAGAAAAAAAGCGAAACACAATAACCTAGTCTAAATCTAGCGTGATAAGGTATACACACTCATAACAAAAATTAGACGGATTTTTTTTTTTTTTTAGTATACTTTCCTTTCTTCTTAGCATACCTAAAAAATATTAAAATCAAAACGTTCACAATTTTTCTCTACATAAAATTCTGACAGCTCTGCTTTAAAAAACCCCACCAACAACAAACAAAAACCGCGTAGCCATAGCATGGCGCCACTTATGGCTTTTCACTTTGTCCCTCGACTTCTTATGCCGATTAAGGCTAAAGAAATGTACCGTAGATAAGTCCTACACCAGTGAGTTTTTTCCCCTCTGAATTCACATGCAACAGACATATACATTTTTATACAAGAAAACAGTCATTAAGTTTAGAAAGCGATTGTTATGTCGAATCATTTACTTTATACAGCAATTGTTATGTTGAAAATTCTTCTTTTCATGATTATTATTTTTTTTAGTTATTTTTTATTTTATTTATTCCTTTATATCGAGGATAATGGAATAAGCACTTATGTGCTTTTTTGCATCCAGTCCCCGCGTGTATGCGGTTTTTAAAATTTTGTCATCCGTTCCCACCGGCACACAATGGCCTACTCTTACGAAAAGCGGAACAGGATTTAACGTGTGCGCAAGGTGTTCTGTGTGCATTCGCATACGGGACCTCGGTTTATAAGTCTCATCCGAAGGATGTTGTATTGCATTGTATTGTATTGTATTGTATTGTATTATATATATATATATATATATATATATATATATATATATATATATATGATAATCAGCTAAGAAAAAAAGGTGCAATGTACAGCAGCACAGTAAGACACAGGGCAAAAAACAACAGCAAAAGAATAAGAAGGAAAGAAGAAAACTAGGTTGATTATATTTTATTACATTTATATTGTATTGCATTGTATTGTTTTGTATTGTATTGTGCTGTGCTGTATTGCATTGTATTGCATTGCACTGTATTATATACCATTTTCAGTCACAGTTCATGATGACCATTACAGTACAACTCTCTTGACACATGTGGTCGGCCATAACATGCAAATGATTTCGAAAAAAATTATCGAATGCTTTCAAAAGAAGCGAGCAAAAAGAAAAAGAAATGATCTCTCTCTCTCTCTCTCCTCTCTCTCTCTCTCTCTCTCTCTCTCTCTCTCTCTCTCTCTCTCTCTCTCTCTCTCTCTCTCTCTCTCTCTCTCTCTCTCTCTCTCTCTCTCTCTCTCTCTCTCTCTCTCTCTCTCTCTCTCTCTCTTCTCTCTCTCCTCTCTCTCTCTCTCTACTCATATATATATATATATATATATATAATCAGCTAAAAAAAAAAAAAAAGGCGCAATATACAGCAGCACAGAAAGACACAAGGCAAAAAACAACAGCAAAAGAATAAGAACGAAAGAAGAAAACTAGGTTGATTATATTGTATTGTATTACATTTATATTGTATTGCATTGTATTGTTTTGTATTGTATTGTGCTGTATTGCATTCTACTGTATTATATACCATTTTCAGTCACAGCAGATTTCTCTAAGTAAAATTCGGGCTGCTCTTTCCAGGTAGAGTGCGTCGCCACAATAACAGCGCCACCCATTTTATATAAACAATTATTGTCTTCATGTATATTTGTTTCTCTACAAGAGTGGCTATTTTTTTCTACAGAATTTTGCCAGGGTCAACCATCTCGATGCCGGGGGTTCTTTTACGCGCGCTAAATGTGTGTTGCACACGAAACTTGGGTTTATAGTTTCACCCAAGCCACTACACAGGATCTAGTGGATGAAAGATAAGTTTAGTGTCTATTTTAGCTGCTAGCAACTTTTTTCTAAGCCAGAATAATACAAAAGCAAACAAGATTTTAACATTTTATTTAAAGAAAGCATTGAGATTTGTGTGTGTGCAATTCATTCATTCATTCATTCATTCATTCATTCATTCATTCATTCATTCATTCATTCATTCATTCATCCATTCATTCTCTCTGTCTGTATCTGTCTCTCTCTCTGTCTCTGTCTGTCTGTCTGTCTCTCTCTCTCTCTCACTCTTGTCTCCTTGCCTGTATGTCTCATATACATCCCCCCCCCCCCCCCCAACTCATTCATATCCTCTCCTTATCTATTCCAAATTTTGAGTATGCGGTAACTCATCACCTTTCTTATCAGCTTGTCTAACAGCCTCCGTTTCTATTTCTGCAGGCCCCTCGGTAACGGAGACCCTGCCCTGCCAAAAAGGTCTGCAGGAGACAAGAGACTGTGCCAGAGGTCTGTTCCTGTCCATGCCTTTCATCACATGACAGTCTGGAACTGATTGCTCAAACGGAACCGTGTCTGGCGTTATCCTGGAAATAAAAAAATAACAACCGTGCACCAAGTCTATCAAAACTCCTGGAGAACACTTGTAAGGATCTTTTTCTGTGGTTCTGGAAGCCTGGTTCCTTCTCTGGAAAGCTTTTCATGTAGAGATTGGGAAGAATCTGTTCTCAAGTCTGTATGAATTTTGCTGAGGTAGAAACATTTTAATGCATATCACCAGTCTAGAGTTGTGAAAGAATAAGGGAGAACCTTACATTCTAAAAAAAAAGGAAAAAGAGAAATTAAAATTTAGCTGACAGTTGTAAGATTTGTCTTTTAACAACAAGAACTTACGCAGATCATTAATCCCCGGTGTTCTGAAAGACTCCTCCATAACAAAACAAAATATATCCGAAACAAAATCCATTACAATCCATAACAAAATCCAAAATATACTTTTTAGATCTCGAAACTCACACTAACTATTTACTCAAAATAACGAGTCCAATATTTTGTATGGAGAAATAAAACAGTCAAAACTCTGGGAAAAAAAAGTCTTCATTCAAAATAGAATTGACTGATCTTGAAGATTCTGGTGGGTTTTTTTCTTCCCATCATTCCTGTCTGGATACAGATAGCAGACGTCATTTCCGTTACGCAACAGGGCAGGAAAGGAAGAGAGGGAAGGAGGTAGATAGGGAGATAGGGGAGTGGAGAAGAGAAGAAGGAGGGGTAGGATAGAGATGTGTATCACGCTGACAGTCTGATGCTTAACGTGTGGGTCCCAGCACCGTGGGTGACTGTGATGTTGATGGTGCAGCTGATATAACTGGCACAACTGGAGAGGAGGAGGAGGAGGAGGCAGAGGCTGCAGAAGAGCAGTCAGTGTGGGTGACAGCAGCTGTTAACGGAGTGATAACAGACGTGTCTTATTTTCTTCCCCCTTCAACTTTTCTTCCCTTGAGTTTATCGCACTGAGGTGAGGAAAAGCCACTGTGTGTGCCACAGAGAGAGAGAGAGAGACAGAGAGAGAGAGAGAGAGAGAGAGAGAGAGAGACAGAGAGACAGAGAGAGAGACAGAGAGAGAGAGAGAGAAAGACAGAGAGAGACAGAGACAGAGAGAGAAAGACAGAGAGAGAGAGACAGAGAGAGACAGAGAGAGAGACAGAGACAGAGAGAGAGACAGAGAGAGAGACAGAGAGAGAGAGAGAGAGAGAGAGGGTGGAGGCAGAAGAGGAACGATAAAGAGGATAAGTGATGATGGATTTCCACTCTTGTCTTGTTCCTTTCCGTGATTAGGTGGTGTGGGGTGTGTGCTGTTCTGATGGGAAGAGACGACACTGGGTGCTTTTTTTTTTAGGGGGGGAGAAAAGTTTGGTCGATTCTCCTCTGAGTGCAAGAGATGTGGTGATGACGAGAAAGGAGTCTACGTGAACTGAAAGGAGTATATCAGGAGTCTTTGAACGCAACAGTGTCAGAAAAAAGTTTGATTTTTGCATCTGACATTGCGTGATAACACAGGAGTGTCTTTCAACTTCTGGACACCTCACTGAACTTCTTTTTTCTTTTTGTTTTACGGTGCAGTGGTTACCAGCGAGTCATAATCTATCCTTGTGACTAGTCTTGGAGTGTAAGTGAACCTAGCCAGGGGAGATTTACTGCAGTGCGTTCTTCAAAATATTAATAGACTGCTTTCCATCTTTGGGTGATTCTTAACTGACCTCCAGCTGTTTCTGGACGACATACAGTCAAACTGTCCCGCATCACCAAAGCCTGCGTCCTTCACTCAGCATCAAGTCACCACTGTTGCAGCAGCACTCGCCCCCCTCCACCCCCCCCCCCCCCACACACACACACATATCCATGAAGAAGGTACTACATCATCCTGAGGCCGACGGGCAATCCTGGCCGCGTGTGGTGGTGGTGGTGGTGTAGGCCGGCAGGGGAGTGAGGCGCTGTGTGCTGCGGCAGCAGGCTGGGGCGGGCTGTGGAGGATGCGGCTGCTGCTGCTGCTGATGACGGGCATCGGCTTCAGCCTGGGGCTGCTGTGCGGCCTCCTGCTGCATCTCCCTGCTGACGGCATGCCGGCCACCCTCCACCTCCTCCCTCACCTCCAACCCCACCTCCAACCCAGCGGTGACCTGGCAGCCCGTGCAGGGCGGGGCCTCAGGCAGCAGCGTGTCCCGGTGACTGGGGGCTTGGCTCAGCCTCGCAACGCCACTGCCCGGGGCCGCTTGAAGGAGCCAGAGGCGCGGTCAGAAGACAGAGCGCTGCATCCTCCATCTCACCCGGGGAGGACCGCCAACCCTGCGGGGTCTGACGATGACGACGGTGGTCAGGGACAGCAGGACAGGGGTCAGGGAAACAGCCAGGCAGGGCAAGGACAGAACGGGTTGACCAGGAGGACAGGGCAGGAGACAGGGGAGAGTGGATTAGTGAAGGAAACCGCCCACCCTCCTGGTGCAGCCGTCACTCAGCCTGTGGTCACCTCCTTCACGCTCAGGCTGAGGAACGCCGGGGGTCGGTTCGTGGTGGCCTCGGCTGTGCAGAGGCGGGTGGAGGAAGCGGGGGAGGAGGTCCCCGCCAGTCAGGGCAGCCAGGCTTCAGAGCCAGGCCTGCACACAGGAGGTGCAGGGTCTCCCCCCCGCTCCTCCCTGAACGCCTCCCTGGCAGGCGTGGTGCGGGGCGTGCTGTGGTCCCCAGGGCTGGAGGACTCCTGTCCCAGGGGAGCCCGGCAGCAGGACGCCGAGGCGTGGCGGAGGAAGGCGGCGGGGATGGAGGTGGTGAGGATGGAGGAGGGGTGCGGGAGGATGCAGAACAGGCTGCTGACCTTCAAGGACGGCAGCCAGGCCTGCGCCCGCTACCGCCTCAACACGGACCAGATGCAAGGCGAGGTCTACTCCTACTACCTGGCCTCCCTCCTGCGCATCCCCAACCTGCCCCCGGCCCTCCTCCTCCCCGTGCGCGCCCTCTCCGCGCAGTGGCGAGCCGTGCACCTGCAGCTGTCGCTGGCGCAGTGGGCCGACAGCCGCCCGGTCATCCTGACCCGCTGGCTGCGCGACCTCCTCCCGGCGCACATCCCCCGCGAGCTCAGGGAGGACGACCGCAGGCTGCACCCCACGGCGGCCATCCTGGGCGGCAAGAGCGTCCCGGAGCTGTGCGACCTCCTGCAGTGGTCCGACCTCGTCGTCTTCGACTACCTGACGGCCAACCTGGACCGCGTGGTCAACAACATGTTCAACCGGCAGTGGAACGCCGAGATGATGAGCAACCCCGCCCACAACCTGGAGAAGACGCGCGCGGGCGGCCTGGTCTTCTTGGACAACGAGTCCGGGCTGTTCCACGGGTACCGCCTGCTGGAGAAGTACCGGGGCTACCACGAGGCCTTGCTGGCGTCCCTGTGCGTCTTCAGGGGCAGCACGGCCAGCGCCGTGAAGACGTTGCATCGGTCCCGCAAGGTGGGGCAGGAGCTTCAGCGGGCGCTGGAGCAAGGGGAGGAGCACCACCGGCAACTGCCGCCCATGCCGGAGAAGAACGTGGAGGTCCTGCAGGACAGGCTGGGCCGCGTGCACGAACAGATCGTCCGCTGTGAAGCTGTGTACGGCCGGTAGCATCGGCTTGTTTTTTTTTTGGGGGGGGGGGGGGGGTGTAGGAGTGTGTGTGGAGGGTGTGTGTGCGTGTGTGTGTGTTGTGCTGTGTGATATCTTCCGTTTAACGTCTATTCACATTTAGTGATTTTAGACGAACTGTGGTGTGTGTGTGTGTGTGTTGTGTGTGTGTGTGTGTGTGTGTGTGTGTGTGTGTGTTTGTGTGTATAATCACGCCTACTTGTGTGTTGAGATAGAGAGAGAGAGCTACTCCTCTCTGTGTAAACGTGCACTACCAACACACACACCACCACACACACACACACACACACACACACACACACACACACACACACACACACACACACACACACACACAACAACGTTCCATTACAAAAAACATAAAACAAAAAAACAATAACAAAGAAAAAAACCCAAAACAAAACCAATAATCATTCACGGCAGAATGGATGATATTTATTGATGTGATAAATTGTGTAAAGGTGTGTGTGTGTGTGTGTGTGTGTGGACAAAACTGTGTACATAGATATACATATATATATATATAGACTCATCTTGTGAAGAATACCTGAGGTGATGATCGAGACCCAGAGAAGAACACAGCCACGTGAGCCAGCTGGCATGATTGTGAAAGATGCTTTGGGGAGCCAGAAACCACTAACACTGCGAAGAGAACGTGCAGCAACGCAACAAAGATTATACATACATATCAAGGGTGGACATTCTTTTTTTTTTCTTTTTTTCATCCTATGAAGTTTGTGAACAATAAAACTGTGACTTGACTTCACTGGACTTCTTGGCTTGATTTGCCTTGACTTGGTGTGACTTGGCTTCTTGACTTGACCTCTTGACTTGAACTGACTTCTTGACTTGACTTCATTTGAAAGGGAAATCTGGTTATAGGAATTTGACGATGCACTAATTGTGGAATTGCTAATACTGTACCAATTTTGACGATTTCTTTTGTTTATGTGTTGCTTTGTTTGAAAATTATTGTTGTTCTTGTATTTTTTATGTTACTGTCATTGCTGTTGTTGCTGTTGTTGTCGTTATGCTTGTTGTTGTTGCTTGTCAGGTGGTTGGCTGGTTGCTTGTTGATAGTTTTGTTTTCCTTCGAAGGAATGGTGAAAAAAGCAAACGTGAAATCCTTTTGATTTTTTTTCCTGGTTATTTTATAATGAACTCTCTCTCTCTCTCTCTCTCTCTCTCTCTCTCTCTCTCTCTCTCTCTCTCTCTCTCTCTCTCTCTCTCTCTCTCTCTCTCTCTCTCTCTCCAAATCTTTCAAACTTGATGTCAGATTTTTTAGGATGTAGTCAATAATTCCTGAATACAATTTTAAGGACCATGATCAATCGCTTTGATTTATTGTTTGAGAAATGCATTATGTATTGAACTGTATGTTTTGAATTGAATGCCTCTGTCATTTTTATTTATATGAAGGACATAAAACAGCGCGCGAACCTTTAAAAAGAGCTGATTGGCTCTGTAGGTAGGTGGTTAGGTGGTTGATTGGTCGGTTGGTTGGTTGGTCGGTTGGTTAGCTAGTTGGTTGGTTGGATAGCTGGTTGGTTGGTTGGCTGGTTTGGCTACTTAAGCTCGCTACCCACAAAAAAAATGCTTTGTGCCTAATTTGCAAAGGACTGACCTTCTGCTCCTTCATTTAAAAAACCAAGATTAATTCAATCATTTTTTCACGCTATTTAAGGAGACGGAAAATAAGAATTCTACCTTACACCTCAACAGATCACAACCATGCACTCTTTTTGTGTGTATTAATGGACACATAATGCATGTAGAACTTAATAAAGCTAAGGTATAAAACTAAAGGTATTCCCATAATCTGTCCGGTCGTTGGGGAGCGAGGCATCAGAGACCTCACTTCTCTAGGCCCAACATATTGAGGGCGGCGCCCATCTCCTCTCCCTCGCTACTTAACCTTCCCTGACCCTAAAGAGGGCAGGTACCCATTTACAGCTGGGTGAACTGGGGGACTGTACTGAAGCCCAGGCACGCCAAAGGTCACCCATCCAGCTGCTTAACCTTAGCTTGGGGGAAAGCGAGTGCTCTGACCACTGAGCTATCCCGTGTTAAGGTATGTCGAGGTAAAATTTGGTATAACGATGACGAGCTTAGTCGTAGCAAGCTTAATACTGTAGATAAGGACAAAAGTAGGACAATACATTACAATGCAGCTCAGTGCAGCACAGCACACTACAGTACAGTAAAGTGCAGTACAATGTAGTGCAGTGCAGTGCAGCACAATACAGCGTAGTATAGCACAATATAGCACATAAAGCGCAGAATAAACCACATTACAATATATTAACATTGTATAGATGTGCAAATCCACGGTATTTTTCGTAGCTTTGGGGGGTTTTATGGGGTGGCTGGGTTTTTTTGGGGGGGGATGGGGGGGAAGGGGTGTTGTTTGGTTTGGGGTTTTTTGGGTGGTTTTTTTTTTTTTTTGGGGGGGGGGGGGGGGGCGGATCACTGTTGTTATGAATAGGATACGAAATAAACTGATACTGTCTCTTTTTTCCTCTCCTAAAATATGAATGTTATCGAAAATTCTCTTTATTTCTTGCTAGATGAAAAGGCAAACTGTGTTTTATGGCTTGGCTACACAATGACGTGGTTATGTTTGGGTCAGGTGGCGTTCATTTCGGGCAGCAAGCTCCCTAAGTGCTTCACCCATCTTTGTGTGCGCGGGAAGAGGTTGGCCTTTTATTACCTTATAATATATTACCTTATATTACAGGGACTTCTTGCCTAATGTGGATTGTGTTCAGTGCCCTTGTTCTTCTGAGATTACTATGCAGACTGTGAGTGTGTGTAGTGTGTGTGTTGTGTGTGTGTGTGTGTGTATGCGTGCGTGTGTGTGTGTGTAGTGTGTAGTGTGCGGTGTGTGTGTGTGTGTGTGTGTAGTAGTGTAGTGTGTGTGTGTGTGTGTGTGTGTGTTTTCTCTCGATTTATGTCTAATCACAAAAAAGTGATATTAGTGAGAGAGAGAGAGAGAGAGAGAGGAGAGATGAGAGGAGGAGAAGAGAGAGAGGAGTGAGAGAGAGAGAGGAGAGGGCGGGGATGGGGGCTTCTGAAGGTGGTGTGTGTAGTGTGTGTGTGTAGTGTGTGTGTTGTAGTGTACTGTGTGTGAGTGTGTGGGCGCGCGCGCGCACGTGTGTGTGTGTATAGAAAAAATCTTTTATTTCTTCTTTTATGCTGCTGTGTATTATAAGCGAAATACAACGTGTGTATTGATCAACTGATGGGGTTTTAGGATAAATTTATGTTGGTGTATGATTGTCGTCTGACTGATGGTCAGCGTTTAAATACATAATTATGGTATATGACATGAGCATTTTTTGGGGGGTGGGGGGGGGGGGTACATTTGTGTATTTGGATAACAAGTGTTTGCGCTTACGTTCTTGTTAATGTTCTGAAAGAAAGTGAGCGTTGTATAATCGATGGTGTGTGTGTGTGTGTGTGTGTGTGTGTGTGTGTGTGTGTTGTGTGTGTGTGTGTGTGTGTGTGTGTGTGGTGTGTGTGTGTGTGTGTGTGTTGTGTGTGTGTGTGTAGTGTGTGTGTATGTATATGTGTGTAGTGTGTGTATGTGTGTATGTGTGTGTGTTTTGCAAAGAAACGAGTGTTGCTGAATAATTGATTTTTTTTCCGGGGAGGAGGAGGGGGGCGGGGGAGGTGGAGATAGAAATGATTGTTTTGTTAATGGGTTATCCTTTTTGATTTGAGTTGTTGGTGGATATTGTGTGTGTGTATGTGCGTGTGTGTGTGTATACGCACGTGCGCGCGTGTGTGTGTGTATGTGTGTGTGTGTGCGCGCGTGTATACGCACGTGCGCGAGTGTGAGTGTGGTGTGTGTGTGTGCTTCAAAGGGAACGAATATAGAAATGAAGGTTATTGAAGAATCAGCGATGTACATGTCAGTGTTTCGAATGAAAACAATGAGCGTTTGTTGCAAAACGAACGGTGTATGTTTGGTGCATTTGCTAATGGGATGAATGTTGTATGTACAATATTATATCATTCACGCTTAATGTGAATGGCAAACCTTGTATGATGTGTCATGTATGATTGTGTTTAATACTGAACGGAATGAAGGCGCCTTTCTCTCAATCTTTGTTGTTGTTTTTTGTTGTTTGTTTGTTTCATTCTGAACTGACCATGTGCATTCAATAATAAATTTAATACGATCGCTGACCAGGAGCTACGTGTTTATACCTTCTTGTCTGGACTTGTGGAGTGTCTTCGTGAACGACTAGACGCTGAACATCTTGCGCACACGTTAAATCCTGTTCCGCTTTTCCAAAGAGTAGGCCATGTTGTGCCGGTGGGAACGGATGACAAAATTTACAAAACTTGCATACACACAGGGACTAGATGTAAAAAAAAAAGCACACGATTGCTTATTCCATTTCCCTCGATATCAAAGAATTTTTTTAAAAAAGATAAATAAAGAAATAAAGAAATGAATTAACGAATAAATAAAGACACTCTTAACGAGTTACCAATATTAATAAACAACTCCAAACAGGAAGAACTTTAGGAAGCACTCTAAACATAACTGTTCCTCGGCTAGAGCTCCGAGGCTTAACAAAGGGTGAGATTTTGCGTATGCCACCGATTTTTAATCCACCATTAAGGTAGCCACATTCCAACTTCGGGAATATTTAAATTTTCAAAAGTCTTTTTTAGATGACCAATTTTTACTTCAAAAGATGTTCGGCTTCAAAATTAAATTTATACCATCGTTTTTTTGGAATCGTCACTACTAGAGCGTATTGCTCTTTGTTGAAAACAGACACACCTATTGGCCTATCGCTATAGGGACGGGATAGACAGCTCAGTGGTCAGAGCACTCGCTTTCCCCCAGCCAAGGTTAATTAATTTATTCTTTTATATCGAGGATAATGGAATAAGCACTTATGTACTTTTTTACATCCATTCCCGTGTGTATGCGTTTTGTAAATTTTGTCATCTGAAATAAATAGTTGCTCACGGGAAAAGAAAATCAAATTATGCAACATCGAGCGTGGTTACCAATTGGATGGGTGACCGTTTGCCGCGCCTTGGCTTCAGTACAGTTCCCCAGTTCATCTAGCTGTAAATGGGTACCTGCCCTCTTTAGGGTCAGGGAAGGTAAAGCAGCGAGGGAGAGGAGATGGGTGCCGCCCTCAATATGCTAGCCCCTGGAGAAGCTGAGGTCTCTGACGCCTCGCTCCTCTACGACCATATAGGTTATGGGACACCCTTTACCTTTATACAGATTCAGCAGCAGCGCTGGCTGGGCCTCTTCTTGTCGGTGGCCTCATAGCGGCAGTGACTGATAGATAATTGCTGGTAAACTGCTGGCTGTAGGGAGGCGCGACAATGCAAACTCGGATCTGGCTGCGCGGTCATTTCGGTGATAAGCGGAACGATGGCACTAGGCTAGTGCATCATTAGAAAGAAAAGTGGATTGGTGGTCTGAGGTAACGCGCGTACCTGTCTAGAAAGCGAAAAGTCCAGGTGGGAAGCGTGCGGTGGTTTGATCCCCGTTCGGACCCGAAACTTTGTCCTCTTCCATTAGATCATGAGTGATGGTCTGGGTGCTAGTCTTTCGGATGGGACGATAAACCGAGGTCCCTTACACAATTATTTAGCACACGTATTTGCATGACTGTGTAAGATTAGGTTGAATGCATGCGCTTTGGTTTGTCTTTGCAAGATATAGCTCTATACTTGATTTACTTGACTTATGCCTCTTGGTTCCTTGGGATACATAGCTGAACAACAACCCCCAAACATCGGTTTCTGGAATACTTTAACTCGCCAAATGTCCATTCAGGGACCAACCTAAGAAGTTCCATTTATTAAAATTATTATGGTCGCTTTTATTTTATGTTTATTACATAAAAAACGCGCAAACAAGAGTTGTCCATGGCAATATGTTAATAAAACCCCTGACAGGGAAACAAGTCGGTGAAACAGGAAAAAAAATAATGGTGAGGCCGATCTTGTGGTGACCGTCTCCCGGGCAAGCAGCCCGTTTTCCTGAGAAATCTGCATAGCTTAAAGTCTAATGAGTTTATTTTAAAAGGAAAATTTATAAAAAACCAAAATACAAAAGAACGATCACGCCACAGCGACTGTAGCACTTTGTTGAGTTGCTTCACAGCACTAGAAGGCTGCCAATGGATTTCATTTTAGAGAAGGCTTTTCTGAAGACCTACCGCTGGTCACCTTCTGCCTCAGTCCAGTCTAGACCCTTGGTTTAGCCCTGCCAAGTGGACGGAGAGCTCAGTGGTCAGAGCACTCGCTTTCCCCCAGCAAAGGTTTAGCAGCATCGATCTGGGTTAACAATTGGATGGGTGACCGTTTGCACGCCTTGGGGGTTAGCACTAAATGTGAATAGACGTTAAACTGAAGATATCACAGTCCCCCAGTTCATCCAGCTGTAAATGGGTACCTGCCCTCTTTAGGGTCAGGGAAGGTAAAGCAGCGAGGGAGAGGAGATGGGCGCCGCCCTTCAATATGCTGGCTCCTAGAGAAGCTGAGGTCTCTGACGCCTCGCGCCTCTACGACCACATAGGTTATGGGACGCCTTTACCTTTCAGCCCCTGCCAACTTCACCACAGAGGCCACATCAGGGCTGTCCTGGTTAGAAGTTAAGTTAAAGCTGAGAGTAAAGTTAGCTGTCGCAGCTATACACAGATTTAGGTTTGTCCGTCGTGTTCGACCATGACCTCCAAAACAGAGAGGAGGCAGCTACTGTTTCGGAAATTGGTCAGAAATTTGATTATTGTGGAGATGCCTTGCCCACAGTACATCCCCACTCTCTCGGCCAAGTGGGCATAACGAGAGTCAGCATTGGAGATGTTCTCCAAAGGCCAACCAGCCCCCAGAGCTGCAGCACATAAGGACTGTGCGAGTCAAGCCTCCTAGTCAGAAAGGCATGGTCGATCACTTAAGACTAAGCTGTAGAGTGGAATTCCATGAGTGGGAAAGCCACTGATCATACAGCCTCTCACTTTGCTGTTGCCCCAAATGTCAATACACAGATTAAAGCACCAAGATTAAAAAAAAAAAAGAAACAAAACTGCTCTGTTTATATCCAGCTCTCAGCTAAGTTGTCCTCTCACCAACTTTAGGGCAATGTTACACATTTGTTTCGAAACGATGCCACAGGTTTCTACAATGTCTCGATTTGTAGACAAACGCAGTTAACCCTAACCCCACCAAACACTGACGAGAGAGAGAGAGAGAGAGAGAGAATAGAGATGGAATCTGCCAGGTATTTCTTGCTCAAGATACTTATTCTTCTTCGTCAGATTCTCGAACAGACACTATTGGCGTGTTACAAAATATGAGGGGAAATGCGTTACGCTGTCGTTGTAAGCGCTTGATAAGTCAGGCCCAGCGCATCCGACTTCGGCGTGGGAGAGAATTAGTTATCCTTTAAGTCGTTCTAGGCGGAAAACAGGGCCCGGAGAATGGACCAAGAAGGCAGAAAATAGACAAGAAGGAGGTGACAGGAAGACAAGGAACAAAGCAAAAACAAAGAGCAGGGATAGAAAAGAGGGAATTTCTAGCACGGAATTTCCAGAAAGGTAGGGGTGCTATTTATACTGACAGGTCCTGGACTGGATGTAAAAAAGCACATGAGTGCTTATTCATTTTCCCGAATAAGATTGTCATTGTCTGCATTGTCATGACAGGGTCCGGCATCAATCCCCATGGGAGGTCAAGATACACACCTGAATATTTCAATCCAGTACCAACCCAACGACTCCAAAAGAAGTTGAAGCAAGAAGTCGGGAGTGGAGAGAAGGGGGTGGGGAGTAGTTAGTAGGAGATTGAGCAAGGGTGGGAGGGTGGGATGGGGGGGGGGGTGGGAGGGGGGTGGAGAGGAGGGAGTGTGGAGGAAGCTAGGCGTTACTTACGTTCACCTTCCCTGTAGTTAGTTATCTTTATCCTGAAGTTATCTTTATCCTGAAGTTATCTTTATCGGAGTGACAGGCAGGCTAGCTGGCGGTGTGCTTAGCAACGGGAGAAGTCTTTTGATTTATCAAGCAAGTGAGTGGATTAACATGAGAAGGGGAGGGAGGGGGAGAGGATTTTTGCGGGTGGGTGGGGGTGGGGGTGGTAGGGGAGGGCGGGAAGGGGGGGGGGGGGTTAGGGGAGAAAGGGGGAATGAGGGGGGGATTGGGGTGGAGTGTACCCTAATCAGTTTTGAGAGAGTTCGTTGTGCCTTGTACAAGTACATTCTTCATTGTCGAGCGTTCAGTCAGCAACATTGGGTGTTGTCTGTCATAATAGTTAGTTATATATGAGCGAAAATGCCTTGCGCTGCCGTTAAGCGCCTGTCAAGTCAGGCCCAGCGCATCCGACTTCGGCGTGCCTTGTACAGTCATGAGACAATGCTTTATTTTTGGTCTGGTTGGCTGGCTGTCTGATGGGGTTGGTGGGTGGGTTGGTTGATTAGTTGGCTGGCTGGCTGGCTAGGTCTGTCTGTCTCTGTCTCTGTCTCATTCTTTCTCTTTCTGCCTATGTCTATTATTTATGGTTTATAATAAGATGTATCCCTACGGGCGGGGACTAGATGTAAAAAAGCACATGAGTGCTTATTCATTATCCCCGAAATAAAAGAATTTGTCATTGTCATTGTCTCCGTCTGTCTGTGTGTGTGTGTGTCTGTGTCTCTCTGTGTGTCTCTCTCTGTTTCCTCTGTCTGTCTGTCTGTCTGTCTGTCTGTCTGTCTCTCTCTCTCTCTCTCTCTCTCTCTGCTCCGTTCGTGTATGCCTATGCCTATGGCTTCATGCTAGTATGCTTGTATAATTATGAGAGAATGTATACAATGAGCATGTACTGTGTATGGCCACGTGCTTGTCTGCGTATTTACATTGTAATGGTTAGGTATGTTTTGGTTGGTGTGTGTGTGTGTGTTTGTGGTGTGTTTGTGGATATGTGTGTGTGTGTGTGTGTGTGTGTGTGTGTGTGTGTGTGGATGTGTTGTTCTTGTTTTTATTGTTGTTTTTTTAACCAAAAACAATGAATGACAAATCCATCTTACTAATACTAACTGGTGGTTTGGGTGAAAAGGTGTTGTGGAAGTGCATGTATGACGATAATTATGACGAAATAATGATGAAATAAACTTCTGACGGCAAACAGAGACTGCCTCAAAGCATTGTTGTGTTGGCTGAAAGCTGTTACGATTGTGCAAGAGACAGGCCTGGAAGTAGTGGTAGAAGTAGTAGCAGTAGTAGTAGCAGTAGTAGCATCAATACCAGTGGAAGCAGCAGCAGCAGTAGTAGTGGTGGTGGTAGTGGTAGTGGTAGTTGTGGTGGTGGTGGTGATAGAAGTAGTAGTAGAAGCAGCAGCAGCAGCTGCAATAATATCAATAATAGTCGTCGTAGCAGTAGTGGTGGTAATGGTTGTGGTGGTGGTGGTGGTGGGTGGTGGTAGTAGTAGTAGTAGTAGTAGCAGCAGCTGTAGCAGGAGCAGCAGTAGTATTGGTAGTAGTAGTAGTAGCAGCAGCAGCAGCAGCAGCAGCAGCAGCGGCAGCAGCAGTTGTAGTAGTAGTAGAAGCAGCAGCAGCAGCAGCAGTAGTAGTAGTAGCAGCAGCAGCAGTAGCAGCAGTAGCAGCAGCAGTAGCAGCAGCAGTAGTAGTAGTAGTAGTAGCAGCAGCAGCAGCAGCAGTAGCAGCAGCAGCAGTAGCAGCACTAGCAGCAGCAGCAGCAGCAGCAGTAGTAGTAATGGTAGTAGTAGCAGCAGCAGCAGCGGCAGCAGCAGCAGCAGTAGTAGTAGTAGTAGTAGTAGTAGTAGTAGCAGCAGCAGCAGCAGCACAACAACAACAACAACAACAACAACAACAACAACAACAACAACAACAACAACAGCAGCAGCAGCACGAGTAGTTGTAGCAGTGATGGCGAAAAAAAACAAAAACACCCAACAACAGATAAACCAAGGGAAGGCAGAGAGGATTTGTCCTTGCAATTTTCATCTTGGAGAGAGGGATGGGCTCCGCCAGGTTTACCTTGCCCTCGACACACTGCCTGAAAAACTCAGTGCATGCAGTGCTGCAACGACTTCTCAAGGAGTGGCGGGAGAAGTCATAGGAAAGTCAAACAAAGGCACATGGAGAGAGAGAGAGAGAGAGAGAGAGAGAGAGAGAGAGAGAGAGAGAGAGAGAGAGAAGAGAGAGAGAAGGAGAGATGCTCCCGTTGTTTTCCATTATTTTCAAGAAGCCCATACAAAAAGAGATAAAGAACAGAAATTAACAAACAAAACAAAAAAACGAAAGAAAGAAAGTCAGAAAGAAAGAAGTAAGAAAGCAACCAAACAAAAAAAAAAGTAAATAAAGAAAAGAAAAGATACAGACCGATCTAGCTAATAAAATAATTTAGAAAGAGAAAAGAAAGCAAAGAAATAAAGGAAAGAAAAAAGAGAAAAGAACGAACAGAAGACAGAATAAAGAAGTCAGAAAAGAAAAAAAAAGTAAAAGAAGAAGCGAGAAAAGAAGGAAAGGGGACCAAAAAAAAAGAAAGAAAGAAAACAAACCAGAAAGAAACACGAATAAAGAAAGGAAAAAATGAACGAACAAGAGAGAGAGAGAGAGAGAGAGAGAGAGAGAGAGGAGAGAGAGAGAGAGAGAGAGAGAGAGAGAGAGGAGTGAACACTGAACTCTGAACGTGTTTAATCTGTACATTGGACTTAGGCCACAATACAACGGGTTTGGGGGGGGGGGGGGGGGGGGGGGGAGGAGGAGAATCAATATATATACTGGTATGTCAAGTATTGTGTAACATTGAACAAAACAAAACAACCAAACAAACAAAACAAAACACCAAACCAACAACCGATTCTTGTGAACCGTGACCTCAATGATCAAGTCTTGGGCTATAACTTGATAAACAGAGAGACAGAGAGAGAGAGAGACAGAGAGCGACAGGGAGAGACAGACTAACAGACAGACAGAGACAGAGATAGACTAACAGACAGAGAGACACAGAGACAGACTAACAGAAAGACAGACAGAGACAGACTAACAGACAGACAGAGACAGACAGAGACAGAGACAGACTAACAGACAGAGAGACAGGGACAGAGACAGACTAACAGAAAGACAGACAGAGACAGACTAACAGAAAGACAGAGACAGAGAGAGAGAGAGACAGAGAGAGAGCGACAGACAGACAGACAGACAGACAGACAGCAGACAAAACCAGACAGAACCCAACAAAACGAAACAACCATACAAATAAACAAACAAAAAACAAATAAAAAGGGCACAGCTAATTATAGACAGAAGAAGACAATTAAACGAAAGAACTTTTTTCTTTAAAAGGGGAGATAAAAAAGCCGAAAACGGAAAGAACAAGGAGTTCGTGAACCTGAGTGTTTTCAGGTTTTTCAATCAAGTGATGAAATGCAACACCGCTCTGTTATCTCTGGCTATACCGTTGCCTTGCCTTTCCATGTCTTGCTCGCTTTTCCTTGTCTTGCTTTGTCTTGCCTTGCCTTGTCTTGCATTGCTTTGTCTTGCTTTGCCATGCTTTGCCTTGCCATGTCTTGCCTCACCTTTCCTTGTCTTCCTTTGTCTTGCCTTGCCTTGTCTTGCTTTGCTTTGCCTTGCCTTGCCTTGCTTTGCCTTGTCTTGCCTTGCTTTGTCTTGCCTTGCCTTGCCTTGCTTTGCTTTGCCTTGCCTTGCCTTGCCTTGCCTTGCTTTGGTCTTGCCTTGCCTTGCTTTGCTTTGCTCTTGCCTTGCTTTACTTTGTCTTGCTCGCCTTTCTTTGCCTTGCTTTGTATTGCCTTGTCTTGTCTTGCCTTTTCTTGCCTTGCCTTCCTTTGCCTTGTCTTGCTTTGCCTTGCTTTTTCTTGCCTTGCCTTGCCTTGCCTTGCCTTGCCTTGCCTTGCCTTACCTTGCCTTGTCTTGCCTTGCCTTGCCTTGCCTTGCTCTTGCCTTGCTTTGCTTTGCCTTGCTCTTGCCTTGCTTTTTCTTGCTTTGCCTTGTTTTTTTTGCCTTGCCTTGCCTTGTCTTACCTTGTCTTGCCTTGCCTTACCTTGCCTTGCTTTGTATTGCCTTGCCTTGTCTTGCATTGCCTTGCCTTGCCTTGTCTTACCTTGTCTTGCCTTGCCTTGCCTTGCTTTGCTTTGTCTTACTTTGATTTGCCTTGCTTTGCCTTGTGCATTACCTTGCCTTACCTTGCCTTGCTTTGCCTTGCTTTGCCTTGCCTTGCCTTGCCTTACCTTGCCTTACCTTACCTTACCTTGCCTTGCCTTGCCTTGCCTTGCTTTGCCTTGCCTTGCTTTGCC
>CM054152.1:35686390-35693890 GCA_028751875.1 Rapana venosa | reverse complement strand
GACTAATAAGGATGAAGATGATGCAGAGATGCTGCTAATGGAAATGCATATGCTTTGAGACGACTTGACAGGGCTTCCTATCACAATCTATCCCAGCATCAACCGGGCCCGAGAGATAATACAAACACCTGCAATGTTGGTCGTGTAAATTCAGCAACACTCTCAGAAACACACACCCATAAAGAGGATGAACATCGACTGTGTGGTCCCAGTCTTCCCGCTGAGCCCACAGCACACCCACTCTGATTACGCATCGGCCCGGAGTACGGGAAAAATACAAACCCCCACGACACATGGGATTCGAACCCGCAACTGTTCAGCCAAGAACCAAACCCACTACCCACTGCGCTAGTGTGGCGGGCATTTTTCCTCCCTCCAAAGATTATTTTTTAATTTTTCCCTCTCCAACTTGTCACAGAGTACTTTCCCTGAGCCAGAGCTGATAAAGGTGTCAGGCTGACTGTATCACTGGGGGCTGATAAATCTCTGCTTCACAAAGATCGTCCCCTCCACCCGCCCACCCCTTTCTCTGCGCTATCAGATCCGGGTGGGCAGTTGACGGGCGCAGTGCTGGTGCGTGTCTACCTCCCCTTGCCGTTGCTACGATCATGGAAAACCCCCGCTGAATCAAAGGCTCTGCCTGAACTATGCAAATAGTGTACCCAAAAAATCAATTCCTTCAATAACAACAAGAAAAAAGACTTCTGTTTTGTTTAGAGAATGAATGAATGAATGATGGGTTGATCTTTAGTACACAAGGTTGAAGCTTTTTGGCCAAGCCTAGTCTTACGCCCTGTTCTTGTACACATACTTGAGTCAAAACTCTGTGTAGAGCGTTGAAATACCATTAACGACGACAAACAAAAACCCCACACAAAATTCAATCATAGTGGACAGCAATATCTTCTTTTTTAAAAAGTGCACGCACGCACCACCAAGCTCAAGATCTTCAACTCCAATGTGAAGTCTGTGCTTCTCTACGGGTCAGAAACTTGGCGGGTCATCAACACCAGCTCCTCCAAAATCCAAACCTCGGATGTCTCCGGCAGATCCTTCATCTCAGATGGTTCGACAGAGTGCCAAGTACCGACCTGTGGATGAGGGCGAACCAACAGCCTATGGAAGTCCAAGTAAGGCGGCGAAAGTGGCGTTGGGTCGGCCACACCCTACGGAACGAGCCTTGCAACATCACCAGACAAGCGCTCGAGTGGAACCCGCAGGGGAAAAGGAAGAGAGGGCGCCCCAAACAGACCTGGAGGAGAAGCCTGCATAGTGAGCTGAGAGACTCCAGCCTGACATGGGAAGAGGCCAAGACCCTTGCCAGAGACAGGAGAAGGTGGAGGGACACTGTTGAGGCCCTATGCTCCGCTAGGAGCTATAAGGACTAAGAAGAAGACGCACGCACGCACGCACGCACGCACGCACACACACACACACACACACACACCGCGCGCGCGCGCGCACACAACACACACACACACCACACACACACACACACACACACCACACACACACACACACACACACACACACACACACACACACACACACACACACGGGGTCACACATAAAGAGAGAATAGTACACAACTGACTTCAACGTCGCGTTGTTTCTTTTTTTCAATCAAAGGAATAGGCTTAGATTTTATGAGATAAGTAAGAAAAAGCATGTTACAACTGTTTCTTACAGGCCTGTACACAATGGCATTTTGGAATGGTGTTGGAAAAGCATTCCGTACAGCTGGGCTTGAGAAATCTAAAAAAAAAGTGGATTGGTACAGTGCACTAGGTATGAAGGCAGACAAAATTTCTCAGAAGTTTTCTTCTTTTTCGTTCCGAGGCTAGAGTTCCGAGGTTCCCCTATGGTGGATCGAGATTTCGCGTATGCGACCATTTTCCCCCACCAATGGATAGCCGTACTCCGACTTCAGGGATACAGTTGGGAATTGAACCTAGCAATTTTGCCAGGACACTCGGGGGAGGGGGGGGGGGGGGTACCTCCCTGCTCTTTCCCATGTTCAACTGTCGTGGGCTCTGTTGACGTGCCTAAAGTCTTCAAGCACACTGGTCCTGCTGGTTCAGAGTCTCCTCCGAAAGACTTAACATTCAGTTCGACAGGGCAAGGCTGGGAATCGAACCCAGAACCTCGCGGTTTACTTGTAAAGCAGGTGAACGTCTACAGCACCTTGTCACCTTCCTTCTTGGTCAAGATATTTTTGGATGAATACAAAACGTAAAAAAAACCCAAAAAAACTTGTCCAGCTAGCAAACATTTATCTCTATTATATTGCAAATGTTTGGTTAAAAAAAAAAGGATTTAATGTCATGTTACTATAAATCACTACTGAGAGTTGATTCAATTCTTGTACTGTTCTTATATTATTGCTACTTTTTGTTTTTTGTGTTGAATTTGTTTTTAAATAATAGTTTTGTTGGTGTATTTAATCTGTGTGTGACTTACATGAGCACATAATTATAACTGCATAGACTTCTGCTATTTTGGGGGGTCTGTTTCTTTCGTCTAGCCCCCCCCCCCCTCTAACACCCCCCCCCCCTCCACTCCACCCCACCCCCATCCTGAAAGAAAACTGATTCAAACTGTTAAAAATGAACTGTTTCACTCGAACCATCGGGAAGATATTTTTGAGAGAGAGAGAGAGAGAGAGAGAGAGAGAGAGAGAGAGAGAGAGAGGAGAGAGAGAGAGAGAGAGAGAGGAGAGAGAGAGTGTGTGTGTGTGTGTGTTGCATAGCTATCTAGATAGGAATGTCATTTCAGTTCACCATCTTGTGTTAACGCTCACAACACGGTGTGGAAGTTGCCTATTCCAGCAAAAGTGTTATCTAAATGTCGATAGATAACAGAAGGGGGGCTAACTGTGTGTGTGTGTGTGTGTGTGTGTGTGTGTATGTGTGTGTGTGTGTGTGTGTGTGTGTGTGTGTGTGTGTATGTGTGTGTGTGTGTGTGTAGCCAGAGAGAGAGAGAGAGAGAGAGAGAGAGATGTGCAAGGCAAGGCAGGTCAGGGAAAGGCAAGGCAAGGCAAGGTAAGGTAAGGTAAGGTAAGGCAAGGTAAGGCAAGGTAAGGTAAGGCAAGGCAAGGTAAGGCAAGGCAAGGTAAGGTAAGGCAAGGTAAGGTAAGGGAAGGGAAGGCAAGGTAAGGTAAGGTAAGGTAAGGTAAGGCAAGGTAAGGTAAGGCAAGGTAAGGTAAGGGAAGGCAAGGTAAGGGAAGGCAAGGCAAGGTAAGGTAAGGGAAGGCAAGGTAAGGTAAGGTAAGGGAAGGCAAGGTAAGGTAAGGTAAGGTAAGGCAAGGTAAGGTAAGGCAAGGTAAGGTAAGGCAAGGCAAGGTAAGGTAAGGGAAGGCAAGGTAAGGTAAGGGAAGGCAAGGTAAGGTAAGGTAAGGCAAGGTAAGGTAAGGTAAGGCAAGGTAAGGTAAGGTAAGGCAAGGTAAGGTAAGGCAAGGTAAGGCAAGGTAAGGCAAGGTAAGGCAAGGTAAGGTAAGGGAAGGCAAGGTAAGGTAAGGTAAGGTAAGGCAAGGTAAGGTAAGGTAAGGTAAGGCAAGGTAAGGTAAGGTAAGGTAAGGCAAGGTAAGGTAAGGTAAGGTAAGGCAAGGTAAGGTAAGGTAAGGCAAGGTAAGGCAAGGTAAGGTAAAGTAAGGCAAGGTAAGGTAAGGCAAGGTAAGGTAAGGCAAGGTAAGGCAAAGTAAGGTAAAGTAAGGCAAGGTAAGGTAAGGCAAGGTAAGGTAAGGTAAGGTAAGGCAAGGTAAGGCAAGGTAAGGCAAGGTAAGGTAAGGTAAGGCAAGGTAAGGCAAAGTAAGGCAAGGCAAGGTAAGGTAAGGTAAGGCAAGGTAAGGCAAGGTAAGGTAAGGCAAGGTAAGGCAAGGTAAGGCAAGGTAAGGCAAGGTAAGGCAAGGCAAGGTAAGGTAAGGCAAGGCAAGGTAAGGTAAGGTAAGGCAAGGTAAGGCAAGGCAAGGTAAGGTAAGGCAAAGTAAGGCAAGGTAAGGTTAGGTAAGGCAAAGCAAGAGTCTGTTTTTAGGATAATATATAAGCATTGACGTACTCTTTGTTCTCTTTGTTGTTGTTGTTATTGTGAATCTAGTCCCTGCCCTTATCAGGGATTAATATCATTAATATCACACACACACACACACACACACACACACACACACACACACACACACACACACACACACACACACACACACACACACACACACACACACACACACACACACACACACACACACACACACACACACACACAAGACCGAGACCGAGATAGAGATTTATAGACAGACGCTTAGATACTCAGACACACGAGACAGACACAAGCACGAACACACACACACACAAAACCATACAGACAAGCACTGCTACATGCAAATGTAGTCACACTTTTTTTCTTTCGTTGGCTTCTTTTTCGTCAAGTTGTTCACCATTTTCATAATACATAATGGTATCCCCAAAGACGGAATGTAACTACCTTAATGGTGGGTAAAAACGGTCGTATACGCAAAATCTCACCATTGGTGAACCTTGGAGCTCTAGCCGAGGATCGAAACCACACACACACACACACACACACACACACACACACACACACACACACACACACACACACACACACACACACACACACACCCCAACCCACCCCCCCACAGTCCCTTCCGCACCCTCCCCACCCCCACCCAATAAACAAAACATCTTCGTTTCTTCTCCCTCGCCATACGACTACTAACTACTACTACAACACTACTAACTAACTAAAAACTAATAACTCACTACTATAACTACGGGCTACTTGCTAACTAACTACTAACTACTACTACACAAACTAGCTACTAGTAACTATGGCACTAACTAACTGCAACTAACTAGCTAACTAACTAACAACATTACTAATACTAACTTACTAACTACTATGGTAACTAGCTAGTAGCTAACCTTGCTAACTAACTAACTAGCTAACTAACAAGCTAGCTACTAACTAACTAGCTAACTAACTAACTAGCTAGCTAACTAACTAACTGTCCAACTAACTAACTAACTAGCTAGCTAGCTAACTAACTAACCAACTGTCCGACTAACTACCTAACTTACTAACTAGCTAACTGGATAACTAGCTAAGTAGCTAACTAACTAGCTAGCTAACTAACTAACTAGCTAACTAACTAGCTAGCTAACTAACTAACTAACTAACTAGCTAACTAACTAGCTAGCTAGCTAGCTAACTAACTAGCTAACTAACTAACTAGCTAGCTAACTAACTAACTGTCCAACTAACTAACTAACTAGCTAGCTAGCTAACTAACTGGCCAACTAACTAGCTAGCTAGCTAACTAACTAACCAACTGTCCAACTAACTAGCTAACTTACTAACTAGCTAACTGGCTAACTAACTAACTAGCTAGCTAACAAAAAAACTAACTAATTAACTAACTGGCTAACTTGCTAACTAACTAACTAACTAACCAACTAACTGGCCAACTAACTAACTGGCCAACTAAATGACTAGCTAACTGGCTAACTAACTAACTAGCCAACTTACTAACTAGCTAGCTGGCTAACTAACTAACTAACTAGCTAACTAAATAACTAACTGGCTAACTTACTAACCAACTATCTACCTGTCTACCTAACTAAATGACTTACTAATCCCTTCCTTTGCCTTATCCCAAATGCTCCGTGGCCAGAGTGCTTACAGTAGTAGTAGTAGTCACTCCTGCCTTGTGTTTGCTGACATGCTATGTCAGGTCATCCTGGTATAAATCATGTTTTATTACACAGCTTCTCTTTGCTGAAGACACTGATGACATCATCATGTAGTGAGTGACGTCATGGTTTCCTTGTCCCCCCCCCCCCCCCCCCTCTCCTCTCCTCTCGTGCACTCTCCAAGTCTTATATACATTAAAAAAAAGAAAAAAAGTCAGGATCAGTGGAAATTAATAATGATAATAAGATGGTCAGGCCTTACTGAAAGTCTTCCTGTGATAAAGTTAGTTCTGGGCAAGATTGGAAGATTATGTGGAAGGAAAATATGATCGTAGATGAAGATTTTTTTAAGTTGTTGTTCGGGGATTTTATTCGTTCGTCCTTTATTGTTGATGACTAAACAAGGTAAAGTTGTGTTTTATCCTTTTCTTGTCTGTCTGTTTATGTAGCCCCCTCTCTGTCTGACTGTCTGCGTGTCTGCCTGGCCCGCTCTCTGTCTCTGTCTGTCTGTCTGTCTGTCTGTCTGTCTCTCTTTCTTTCTTTCTTTCTTTCTTTCTTTCTTTCTTTTGTATGCAGTGTGTGTGTGTGTGTGTGTGTGTGTGTGTGTGTGTGTGTGGCGCGCGCGCGCGCGTGTACTCGCACGCGCGCGTTCGTGCCTTCGTGCGTGCCTTTGTGAGAAACGCCTGCATGCGTGCATGTTTGATGTCAGATTAAGAACTTTTGAAATATGAATTATGTTTCCAATTATCGTGTTCACAACCCCTATTGTGTGAAGGGCTGTGATGCTATAATAATAAACAATCAAAAAACCTTGATCTTTGTCATTGGTTTTTTATCCTCAGTTGTAGTTTTGCTGTGAAAATATTTGAACAGACCACTTTAAAGCAAAAAATTCAATCAGATCAGTGTCTGCGGCAATGCATTTAATATCGTTTTTATTTTTTATTTTTTTAAGTCTTCATTTCATGGCAGATACTTAAAGAAAGTTAACTTACTTTGTTCAGAAAAGGTAGTGGAGTAAAACAATTGCAGGCAATCACTTACAAAAGTTTGTATTTGGGTTTATTGTTGTTGTTGTTGTTTATTGTAAGATTAAATAATGGGGGACGGGATAGCATAGTGGTTAGAATATTGCGCTCGCAATCTGACGACCCGGGTTCGATTCCCGTTCAAGGGGATATTTTCCCCTTGGTGTTAACATCAGTGCAGACTCCACTCTCCCCAAAAGTCCTTCGGATGAGACTCTAATCCGAGGCCCCGTGTGCGAACGCACGCAGAACATCTTATGCACACGTTAAAATCCTGTTCCGCTTTTCGTAAGTAGGCCATTGTGTGCCGGTGGGAACAGATGACAATTGACAAAACCGCATACACACGGGGACTGGATTAAAAAAAAGGCACATAAGTGCTTATTCCATTATCCTGGATATAAAAGAATAGAATAAAAAAAAAATAGAGATTCCTTCCGGATCAGCATCCGCGGTCACGTGATGCACAGCCAACATGGCGGTCGTGTCTCAGATAAAACCGTATGACCTTCATTATCTGCATAAGACCTCAAAACCTTTAATCCTGATTGGCTTAACGAACTTCCCCTTGAACTTCTCGATGAGTCGTTGAAGTTTTCAGGCAGCGTGTCACGGTGTCCAAGTTGAACCTGGTGGAGTTCGTCTCTCTCCAAGACTCACATTGCATGCTGGGTATGTTCGTTTCATCCATCCTACCGGCCATAGCTAGGAAAGGGAAGGAGCGGCGGCTATTCTTCTGCGAAAAAGTTGGATGAGACTTTACTTGC
>CM054152.1:35673890-35678890 GCA_028751875.1 Rapana venosa | reverse complement strand
ATTTTTCCCTCTGGAGTTAACATCAGTGCCGACTCCACTCCCTCCCCCTAAAAAAAAGTCCTGGGGAAGAGACTATAAACCCAGGTCCCGTGTACGAACGCACGCAGAACATCTTCCGTACACGTGAAATCCTGTTCCGCTTTTCGGAAGAGTAGGCCATTTTGTGCCGGTGGGAATGAATGACAAAAATTGATAAAAACTTGCATACTCACGGGGACTAGATGTAAAGAAAAAGAACATGAGTGCTTATTCCATTATCCGCAAAATAAAAGAATAAAAAAATAAAAAAATAAATAAATAAAACTGACTCCAGGAATAAAATTCCCTTCAGCGGAGATTTGAACCCGTGCTCTTAGGGACTGCCAGGATCAGACCTGTGACATTCTAACCACTAAGGCCTTTCTTCCTCCCGCAAAGGTGCGTGCGTCACTGGGTTTGGAATAGTCCATCTGCGATACCGCAAAGACATTTTATTTTCTCTGCAGACGCATCATCCACTACAGATTCTACTCAGAACTGGTGGATCGGTGGTCTAGAGGTACCGTTAGCGCCTGCCTAGAAAGCGAAAAGTCCGGGTCGGAAGTGTACGGTGGTTCGATCCCCGTTTGGGCCCGAAAGTTTCTCCCCATCCATTAAGACCATGAGTGGTGGTCAGGGTGCTAGTCTTTCGGATGAGACGATAAACCCAGGTCCCGTGTCTTACACCTAATTATTTAGCGCACGTAAAAGAACCCACGCGGCAACAACAGTAGAGTTGTCCCTGGCAAATGTATTGTAGAAAAAAGGCTACTTTGATAGGGAAACATAATTATACAGCTGCAGACAGGAAAAGAAAATAATGGGTGGCGCTGCCCTTGTGGCGACGCGCTTTCCCCCGGGGAGAGCAGCCCAAATATGACGCAAAGAAATCTGCCGTTACTTAAAGTGGTATAAATAAAAATAAAAAAAACCCTGCATGAAACCAGAGGGATATGTGCTGGGTGTGTTCATATTTTCCAACCAGCTTTATGAGTGCGAGACTTTTTTGTTCTTGTGCGAGAATATTGTTTGATGATGTTGGTATGTGTGGAGGAAGCTGGTTGCAAAATCTCCAGTGGTGCCTGAACGGTCTACTAGTAGTACTAGATTACGGGATAATTGAACAACGACGGTGAAGATATAATTATGTGTGGCTAGGTGAGAATCATTAATGGCACTTGGTAGGTGTGCAATGGAATTTGAGATGGGAGATACACTCTCCCTTTAATCTAATTAGCTAGCAGCCACGCCGAATATGAAAATAGATAAATAAATAAATAAATAGAAACAAAATGATGTATGTTAGCTTTGCCGATATTGAAATATTGGGGTTTGAAACACACACACACAGTAGTTAAATATTATTGTTATTAAGTAATGTTTTGTTTCTAGATAGACGGCTTGATGAAAAAAAAAAAGCAAACGCATTGCTTATTCGATGTACCATCTGAAAAAAATGGACTTGACATCTCACACACACACACACACACACACACACACACACACACACACACACACACACACACACACACACACACACACACACACACACACACACACACACACACACACACACACACACACACACACACACACACACACACGAACAAACACAGACACAGACATACACAAACCCACCCACACACCCACACACACACCCATCCACACACCGAAACACACCCCCCCTCCCTCACACCCCCACACCCACACACCCACACCCATCCACACACCGACACATACATACACACACACACACACACACACACACACACACACACACACACACACACACACACACACACACACACACACACACACACACACAAACACACAGATATGATGGCAGTACCATATTGAAGATAAATTCATATCATAAGGGTCTACAGTGCAGGCCTGTGTGTTTAAAGTACAGGTTTCATAGATCATGATTCATATATAGGAACCTGCCTCTGTGTACGTGCGTGCGTGCGTGCGTGCGTGCGTGCGTGCGTGTGTGTGTGTGTGTGTGTGTGTGTGTGTGTGTGTGTGTGAGTGAGTGAGTGAGCGTATTTGTGTGTGTGTGTGTGTGTGTAAGTGTGTGTGTTGTGTGTGTGTGTGCGTATGTGTGTGGGTCTATCTGTCTGTCTTTGTGCGCGTGTGTGCGTGTACGTGTGGCGCGCGCGCGAGTGCATGTGTGTACGAATGTGTGTGTCTGCGCACGCATGTGAGCGCGCGTGTTAATGTTTGTGTGCGTGTGCATGCGCGTGAGAGAGCGAGAGGAAGAAAAGAGAAAGAGGGAGACAGACAGACAGACAGATGCAGAGTCAGAGACAGAGACAGACTGAAACATCACACACACACACGTGTAAACATACACGCGCGCACACATACACACACACAAACACACACATACACACGTGTGCACACACACGCACACACAAACACACATGCGCGCACGCGCACACACACACGCACGCACGCACACACATACACACTCACACACACACGCACACACGCATGCACACAAACACACACTCACTCACACACGCACACACACGCGCGCGCACACACACACACACACACCACTCACACACACATACATATACACATACACATGCACACACTCCCCTAAACAATATAAATACCATTAATTCTCTAAATGAACACCAGTAAGTTAACACAAAAAAACAAGAACACTGAACAAAGCCTAATAAATATGAAATCTAAGCTGGGAGACAGAACTCTTTATTGTTCATATTGTAACACATATATTGACATTTCCACTCCTCATCATATATCATCACATGTTGTGGCTTCTGCTATGAAACACAGGTTCGTATCAGGTCAGGTCAGAACCCAGCATGCAATTTCAGTGTTATCTTGGCTGTGTGGCGGTGTGTGGAGAGAATAGAGGGTCATGTGAAGGTTGTTGGCTTTATGGTTCAGAGTCTTTCAGAGGTTTTTTTGTTTGTTTGAGTTTTCTTCTTTTTCTTTTTGTTGTTGTTATAGCTTTGCTGTATCTACAAGTGCGTGTGTTGGCGGAGAGGGGGTGGGAGGCGTGGGGGGGGGGGGGGATTGAGGGGGGAAGGGGAGAAAGGAAGGTGGAAGATAGAGAGAGGGGGACGGAAGGGGGTGGAGGGGAGGTGGGGTGCGGACACGTGTGGGGGTGGGGGTGGGGATGGGATGTGGGGGTAGGGGGTGGATGTGTGTGTGTGTGTAGGGTGGGGTTGTGTGTAGATGGATGTGTGTGTGTGTTTTCTCTTGATTAATTGGTTAATCAGTTGTGTGTGTGTGTGTGTGTGTGTGTGTGTGTACGTGCGTGCGTGCGTCCGTGCACGTGTGTGATTAAAGAGATTGACATAGAAACAGACGTAGACAAATATAAAGCCGCTGAGAGAGCGAGAGAGAGAGAGAGACAGAGAGAGAGAGACACACACACACACACATAGACACACACACACACACACACACACACACACACACACACACACACACACACACACACACACACACACACACACACACACACACACACACACACACACACACAGAGATAGAGGCAGACAGACAGACATAGACAACGAGACATAGAGTCATAAATAGCAGACAGACAGACATAGACAACGAGACATAGAGTCATAAATAGCAGACAGACAGACAAACAGACAACCAAACAGACAGCCAAACACACAGACAAACGGACGGTGGGGAAAAAAAGAGGAGGAAAGTTATAAAGCAGGTCATCCCATTACAGGTAGTAGACGCTATCTCCTCATCAGCCCTCCCCCTTCCCCATCCCCCCCTCCCCTATCCCCGCTCTCCCCCCTCCCCCCCCCCCCCCCTCCCCATCCTCTCTACAGTCAACTCCCAGCCACGGAAACTGCGCCTGCATGTGCGCGAGCGCGCGCGCACAACACATACATACACACACTCACGCACGCATGCACGCACGCACACGCACTAACACACATACTACGCGCGCGCTTGCACACACACACACGCACGCGCCCGCGCACACGCACCCGTATGCCCGCACGCACTCACACACACACGCGCGCGCGGACACACACATACATACATACATACATACATACATACAGACTGACATACAGACATATATACATACATACATACATACAGACATACATACATACATACATACATACATACATACATACATACATACATACATACATATACACACACCCATGCACGCATACATACACACACATGAACGAACACACACACACACACACTCACACACACGCGCGCGCAGAGTGTATACTGTTGGTATCACAGTGCTTTCAAGGTCTGATGAGTGAGACATTATGTATATTCTGGGTGCATCCAAAGGTGTTGACCCGAAAAACACAACAACAACAACAACAACTGACAACCACCACCACCACCACCACCACCAAACAGCAACAACAACAACAACAACAACAACAACCAAACAACAACAACCAGCGACCACAGCCATTCACCATCACCACCACCAAACATCCACCACCACCACCACCACCACCAAACAACCACCACCACCACCACCACCACCACCAAACAACAGCAACCACCACCACCACCACCACCACCAAACAACCACCACCACCACCACCACCACCACCACCAAACAACCACCACCACCACCACCACCAACAACCACTACGAACACCCAGCGACCACCACCACAAAGCAACAAAAGCAACAACTAAAAACAACAAAAATAACCTACCACAATAGCCACCACCAAACATACAACAACAACAAACAACCACTGCCATGCACTACCATTCACCAAACCATCATCACCACCACAACCACCACACCACCAACAACAACAACCAGACACCACCACCACCACCAAACAACCACCACCAACAACAACAACAACAACGCAATAGCAACATAAATCAACCACCACCACTTTAGCGAATAGCTGTTAAACTGAGAAAACAACAGCAATAACAACATACATACACATAGGTAACAAACATAATTAT
>CM054152.1:35646390-35671390 GCA_028751875.1 Rapana venosa | reverse complement strand
TCTCTGTCACACACACACACACACACACACACACACACACACACACATATTGTTGTTGTTTTCTTGTTTTCTGTTTCTGTCTGTCTCTGTCTGTCTGCCTGTCTGCCTCGGTCTGTGTCTGTGTCTGTCTGTCTGTCTGCCTCTGTCTGTGTCTGTCTGTATGTATGCGTCTGTCTCTGTCTCTGTCTCTATCTTCTCTCCTTCTCTCTCTCTCTCTCTCTCTCTCTCTCTCTCTCCTCTCTCTCTCTCTCTCTCTCTCTCTCTCTCTCCTCTCTTCTCTCCTCTCTCCCTCTCTCTCTCCAGTGGGGGGCCTTTCCAAGGGTCTACTAAAATACTAACGGGGGTTTAATTGAACAACGACGGTGAAGATAAAATTAAGGTGTGGCAAAGGTAAAACTTTAAAAGGGCACTTTTAGGTTTTGTGCTTTTAAAATTTGAGAGGGGATAACACCCCTTTTAAAATCAAATTACTACAGCCAACCCCGAATATGAAAATAGATAAATAAATAAAAAATAGAAACAAAATGAGTATTTAGTTTTGGGGGCCCGAAAATTGAAAATTGGGGTTTGAAACCCACACACACAGAAATTTAAAAAAATTAAATTGTTATTAAGTAATGTTTTGTTTACTAGATAGACGGCGATGAAAAAACAAAAACCCCAAAGGAATTTTGCTTATTCGATGTACCCCCAAAAAAAAAAAAGGTTTGACATCCCCAAAACAAAAACCCACAACACACACACCCCCAAACACCCACACACCCCAAAAACCCCAAAAAAAAACACACACACACACCACAACCCCGAACAAAAAACAGACAAAAGCCCAAACCCCAAACCCACCCAAAACCCCCAAAAAAACACACACCCATCCCCACTCCGAAACACACCCCCCCTTTTCCCTCAAAAATCCCCCCACAACCACCCCCACACCCCCCCAACACCGACCATACATACAATACCACACCACACCCCACACACAACACACACAAAACAACCCACACACACACCACACACACAACACACACACAAAACAAACAACAAACACCACACACACAAACACACAGATTTTAAATGGCAGAACCATTTTGAAATAAATTCATATCATAAGGGTTTACAGTGCGGGCCTGGGGGAAAAAGTAACGGGTTTCATAATCAAAGATTCAATTTTAAAAACCTCCCCTTTTTTGTGAAACGTGCTGCGTGCGTGCGTGCTTTGCTGCGTGGGGTGCTGCGTGTGTGGTGTGTGTGGGGTTGTGGTGTGTTGTGTGTGAGTGAGTGAGTGACGTTTTTTTTGTGTGTGTGTGTAAGTGTGTGTGTGTGTGTGGGGTGGGGTTTTGGCGATGGTGGTGGTCAAATTCTGTCTGTCTTTGTGCGCGGTGTGTGCGTGTACGTGTGGGGGCCGCGCAGTGCATGGGTGTACGAAATTTTGTGGGTCTGCCGCACGCGTGTGAGCGCGCGTTTTTAATTTTTTTGTGGCGTGTGCATGCGCGTAGAGAGCGAGAGGAAAAAAAGAAAAGGTAAACAAACAACAACAAAAGCAGAGCCAAGAAAAGAGACAAACTGAAACATCACACACACACCAAAGGTAAACATACCCCGCCGCACAAATACAAACACAAAAAACAAAACACATACACACGTTGCACACACACCAAAACACAAACACACATGCGCGAAACGCGCACACACACACGCACGCACGCACACCCCTTAAAAACACACTCACACACACCCCCGCACACACGAAATGCACACAAAACACACTCATCCACACACGAACCACACGCGCGCCACACACCCAAAACAAAACCACTCACACCACATAAAAAAATAAAACATAAAACATGCAAACACTCCCCTAAACAATAAAAAAACCCCAATTTTTTTTCCTAAATGAAAAAACCATTAAGTTAACACAAAAAAACAAGAACACTGAACAAAGCCTAAAAAAATATGAAATCTAAGCTGGGAGACAGAACTCTTTTATTGTTAAATTTTGAAAACACATATATTAAAAATTTCCACTCCTAAACCATATATCACAAAATTTGGCTTCTGCTATGAAACACAGGTTCGTATCAGGTCAGGTCAAACCCCAGCGGGAAATTTTCCCAGTGTTTCTTGGTTGTGCGGTGTGTGGAGAAAAATAGAGGTCTTTTGTGAATTTTTGGGGCTTTAGGGGTTTAAAGGGCCCTTTCAAGGTTTTTTTGTTTTTTTGGGATTTTTCCCCTTTTCCTTTTTTTTTTTTGTTTTTTGTTTTTAGTTTTGTTTGGAAACTCCCATTGCGGGGGGCGGAGAGGGGGTGGGGGGCGGGGGGGGGGGGGGGGGGGGGGAGGGGGGGGGGGGGGGGGGGGGGGGGGGGGGGGGGGGGGGGGGGGGGGGGGGGGGGGGGGGGGGGGTTTTTAAAGGGGAAGGGGAAAAGGGATTTGGGGAAGATGAAAAGGGGGGGACGGAAGGGGGTGGGGGGGATTTTGGGGTGGGGACACTTGGGGGGGTTTGGGGTGGGGAGGGAAAGGGGGGGGTAGGGGTGGAAAATGTGTGGTGTGTGGGGGGGTTGGTGAAGAGGGAAATTTTTGGTGTTTGTTTTCTCTTGATTAATTGGTTAATCATTGGGTGGGGTGTTGGGGTGTGTGGTGTGTGAAACGGGCGTGCGGCGCCCGGCCCACGTGTGGATTAAAGGGGGATTGACAAAAACCAAAAGGGTAGACAAATAAAAAACCCGATTGAAAAGACGAGAGAAGAGAGAGAAAAAACAGAGAGAGAGACACCCCACACACACCATAACACACACCCCACACACACACCCCACACACCCAAAACACACACAAAAAACCACACACACACACACACCCACACACAAAACCCCACCCACAACACACAACCACACACACACAAACACCCCACACAGGGGAAAAAAGGGGGGCGGGAACAGCCCAAAAACAAAAGACAAGGGAACAAAGGGGTCATAAAATAGCAAAAAGACAGGACATAGAAAACCCGAGACCATAAGCCCAAAAAGAGACCAAAACAACAAAAAAGGACAACCAAAAAGACGCCAAAAAACACAGACAAACGGAGGGTTTGGGGGGAAAAAAAAGAGGGGGGAAAGTTTTTAAAGCAGGCATCCCTTTAACGGGTATAACGCTATCTCCCTCACCCGCCCCCCCCCTTCCCCACCCCCCCCTCCCCCTATCCCCCCTTCCCCCTCCCCCCCCCCTCCTCTCTACCCCAATTTTCCCCCCAAAAACTCCCGCCTGCATTGGCCCGTAAGCCCGCGCCCAAACCAAACCCAATCCCTTTAAAAATCCCCGAAAAAAGCCATCCCCGGCAACGCAAAGGGGCCACAAACCCAAAACAAACCCGCGGGTGAAAACCTCTCAAAAAGCACGGACGCCCCCCCCCGAAAAACCCTAACCCCCCATTTCCCCAACGCCCGCCACCCATACAAACATTTTTTTCATAAGAAACTGACATTCGACTAATAAACATAAAATCTTTTTACTACTTTACTCCCAACTTCCCATACATTCCCACCCAAATGCACCAAAAAAAAACCCTTTTTTTTGCAAACACCCCCACACACCAATTTTCCCAACAAAAAACCCCCAAATGTATCTGTTTTCACTTTCTTTCAAATTTTTAAAACCCTTTAAATGTTTTTTCGGGGGCCCATCCCAAATTTTTAAAAACCACAAAAACAAAAACCCAATTTTTCAACCACCCCCCCCACCAACCAAACCAAAACCACCCCCAACCTTTTTCCCAAAAACCAAACAACCAACCCGCCAAACCCTTTTTTTTTTTCCACCTCACCCCCCAAAATACCAACCTACCAACCCCCAACCACCAATTTTTTTTTTTACCACCACCCCCCGCCAACCAAACAACACCCCCACCCCCCACCCCCAACCACCAAACAACCCCCCCCACACCCCCACCACCAAACAGGCCCAACAAAACCAAAAACCCCAACCACACCCCGCCATTTCACCCTTTTTTTCACCACCCCAAAATTTTTTTTTTCCACCACCCACCACCTTTCCACAACCAACCAAAAACCAACCCCAAACCACCCACCCCCCAACCCCCAAAAACTCCCCCCCCCACCCCACCCCCAAACAACGCCCCCCCCCAACCCACCCCCCCAAAAAAGCAACCCCAGCCCCCCACCCCACCAAAAAAACACAAACCCCCACCCAACCCCAAAACCCAAACCAAAACCCCCACCAACCAAACCCACCGCCCCCAAACCCCCCCCCCAAACCCAACCACCAACCAACCAACCCCCAACAACCCGCAAACCACCCCGCCCACCCCAACCCCCCCCAGCAACCCCCCCCCACCCCCACCAACAACACCCCAAAAACCAACCCCCCACCCAAACAACCACCACCACCACCCCCACCACCAAACAACAGCAACCACCACCCAACCACCACACCAAACAACCACCACCACCACCACCACCACCAAACAACAGCAACCACCCCACCACCACCACCACCCAAACAACCAAACCCCACCACCACCACCACCACCAAACAACCACCACCACCACCACCACCAACAACCACTACGAACACCCACCCGACCACCACCACAAAGCAACAAAAAGGCAACAACTAAAACAACAAAAATAATTTACCACAATAGCCACCACCAACATACAACAAACAACAAACAACCACTGCCATGCACTACCATTCACCAAACCATCATCCCCACCAAAACCACCACACCACCAAAAACAACAACCAGACACCACCACACCACCAAACAACCACCACCAACAACAACAACAACAACGCAATAGCAACATAAATCAACCCCCACCACTTAGCGAATAGCTGTTAAACTGAGAAAAACAACAGCAATAACACATACAAAACACATAGGTAACAAAAAATAATTATCATGATGGCTAGGATTGTTTGCCATTATCCACACCCAACAACAACAACAACAACAACAACAACAAAAACAACAACAACAACACACGTGCACAGATCTGCTCTCGGTACAAACATAATATTTTATTTCTTTATCTATTATTATTCAAAAAGATAATGGAAGAAGCACTCATGCGCTTTTACATCCAGTCCCCGTTTGTATACGGTTTTATAAATTTCGTCATCAGTTCCCCCGGCCAAAACCACCTACTCTTTCGAAAAGCGGAACAGGTTTTAACGTGCGCGCAAGATGTTCTGTGTGCGTTCGCACGGGGGTTTTCCTTTTTAAATTTCCATCCCAAAGGACTGAAGATACAGATCGATACAAACCTGAAAGATACAGACGATACAAACTGACAAGATACAGAAGATACAAACCTGGAGATACAGGAGATAGAAACCTAAAGATACACACCTGAAGATACAGACGATAAAATAAAAACTCAGGAAGAAAACTGTCCACTAACCCACACCCTCAAAATTCCATCGATTTCACAAACGAGGGACACCCTACCACTACTGGCCATGCCACCCCTTCCTGCTCCCCCACACCCCCCCCCCCCCCCCCCCCCCCCCCCCCCCCCCCCCCCCCCCCCCCCCCCCCCCCCCCCCCCCCCCCCCCCCCCCCCCCCCCCCCCCCCCCCCCCCCCCCCCCCCCCCCCCCCCCCCCCCCCCCCCCCCCCCCCCCCCCCCCCCCCCCCCCCCCCCCCCCCCCCCCCCCCCTATATCCCCCCGCACCCTAAATCCCCCCCTACTGTCTTTCAGGATAAAAAAAATAAAAAGTTTGCACCCCGGCGGGATTCGAACCCGCGACCTCTGGATTAGAAGTCAGCGCGCTATCCATCTGCGCTACGGGGGACGTGCGTATGTACTGTAGAGTATGTTAGATAGGATGTGACATCAAATGAATACATGTATGAAAACAAAGCCTTCAGATCTGCAGGGACACACAGCTGTCATAGAAATGAGAGCACTGCAAACTTGAAGAATAACAGAAGACTAAGACAAATAAAAAAACCAAAAAAAACAGGGGAAAAAAAACATAAAAAATATAGAAGATAAAAACGAAGATACAGAAGATACAAACTGAAGATACAGACGATATAAACCTGAAGTGATACACACTTGAAGGATACAGAAGATAATTATAAACCTGAAGATACAGACCTGAAGATACAGAAGATACAAACCTGAAGATACAGAAGATACACACCTGAAGATACAGATGAAGATACAGATGATACAAACCTGAAGATTCAGAAGATACAAACCTGACAAGAAAATGACAATGACCAAATTCTTTGATTTCGAGGATAATGAATAAGCACCCATGTGCTTTTTACATCCAGTCCCCGCCCTTACGGATATATATGATAATAAAAATGTAAATAAAGCCCATAGCAATTACCACTTACACAGTATACGGAAAAAATATTTCTATTCTATTCTATCCGTCCCGTAGTTGACGACGTGGGGCACCTTTCAAAGATCAGCATCCAGTTCCTCATTCCTCTCTCTGTTCTGCCTTTTTCAGGGTTTTGTTGAGGTTTTATGCCTGTCCATTCACTGATGTATCCTTCCCAGCTCTACTTGGTCTGCCTCTTCTTCTCCTCTTTGGACAGTGCCTTGCAAAAACTGGTCTTTGTAATTTTGGGATCTTGTGACATGCCCCATACCACTTATGTTTACGCTTTTTTCTCGATCGTTAGAAGGTTCTATAGGGTCCAATGGTTTGCTGGATTCTGTTTGGCACGCTTTCGTTGCTTATGTGGTCTTTGTAGGAGATGCCAAGGAGTCTCCGAAAGCATTCTATTCTCCACTTCTGTATCTTCTCTCCAAATCTGCAGTCAGGGGTCATGATTCACAGGCATACAGAAATATGGATATGACAAGGGAGCGCATTGTTGATCTTGGAGTTAAGTGAGATATTCTGTCTCTCCAGATGGTGTTTAGTTTTGACAAAGTGTTATTTGGTCTGTGCAGTCCTGCATACTACTTCTGGCTGTGGGATCCCTGTCGGATACAATGGCTCCCAGGTACTTGAAAGCTTTGTTGAACTGTTTCCAGCTTCTGGTCATTAACCCTGATATCAGTTCACCCTCCTCCTCCTCCTCTTCCGTCTTCCTCATCACCACCACCCCATCCCACTCCACCACCACAAACCCACTACCACCACCATCATCATCATCGCCATCATCATCATCATCATCATTTTCATCAATCATCATCTATCATCATCTTCATCTTCTCTTCATCATCTCATCATCATCAATCTTCATCTTCCTCATCATCCCACCACCACCACTACACCTCCACCACCATCACCATCACTAGATCACCACATCATCATCACCACCACCAACCCCCACCACCACACCACCACCACCCCACACCATCATCATCTCAATCATTCACCACCACATCACCATCACCATCTCATCACCACCACCACACCATCCCCTCCTCCTCTTTCTTCTTCTTCTTCTTCTTCTTCATCTTCTTCTTCTTCTATCTTCTTCTTCTTCTTTCTTCTTCTCTTCTTCTTCTTCTTCTTCTTCTTGTTCTTTTCTTCTCATCATCATCATCACCACCACCTCCCACCTCATCCATCATCACACCACCATCACATCCTCTCCTCCTCATCATCGTCATCATCTTCTCACCACCATCTCACTCCTCCGCCTGCCCTCCTCATCCATCATCACCATCCTCACTCTCCTCCGCCTATCCTCCTCCTCCTCCCTCCTCCTCTTCCTCATCATCATTATCACCACCAATCCTCTCCTTCTCCTCCTCCCACATCATTCATCATCATCAATACTTTCTGCGGCTGTGCCTCTCCTCCTCCTCCCTCTTCTCTCCTCTCATCGATCATCATCGATTCATCTCCATGCCTCCTCCTCCTGTCCTCTCCTGTACCGGCCGCCTCCTCCTCCTCCTCCCCTCATCATATAATGAGGATGTACTACTTCTGCTGGGCTCCTCCTCCTGTGCGTCCTCCTCCTGCAGTTGTAAAGTTATTGGCACAGTGTTGTTTTCTATTCAATTTGTCTTGACTCTGTTTCTTGCCTTCACACAGGACAATAACAAAACAGCACAAAACTTCACATTGATGGATGCCGGAGGCCTGTTGATCATACGTCTGTTAGTTGTGTTTTTCATTTACACAACTGTTAGCATGTCGATTATTGTGTGGGTGGTGTGTGTGTGTGTTGTGTGTGGTGTGGGTGTATGTGTGTGGTGGGCTGTGTGTGTGTGGGTGAGTGTGAGTATGTGTCGCTCGCGCTTGCGGTGGGTGCGGTGCGTTGGTGCATGCATATGAATACTGTTCACGTTCATGCGCGCGTATTTATGATTTGGCAAGTCGTGCTGATTTCTTCTAGTTTTCTGTAAGGAATTATTCGCTTGACTGGCATCATTATAAACAGCCCTGTGTCAAACCGGCTTGTATGCTTGACATCACGATGTTCGCCTGAATAATTTTAGAGAGCCATGTTTGCCTCTATTTGTCTGTCTGTCTGTCTTCTTTCTAGCATCCCACTTTCCCATACTCCTAATGTCTGTATTTTGTCTCGGTTGTGCTGTCTATGTCTGTCTGTCTGGTCGGTCTTTCTCTCTCTCGCTCGCTCCCTCTCTCCCTCTCCCTCTCAGTCACACACACACACACACACAACACACACAACACACACATATTGTTGTTGTTTTCTTGTTTTCTGTTTCTGTCTCGTCTCTGTCTGTTGTCTGTCTGCCTCGGTCTGTGTCTGTGTTCTGTCTGTCTGTTGCCTCTGTCTGTGTCGTCTGTATGTATGTGTCTGTCCCTGTCTCTGTTCTCTATCTCTCTCTCTCGCTCTCTCTCTCTCCTTCTCTCTCTCTCTCTCTCTCTCTCTCTCTTCCTCTCTCTCTCTTCTCTCTTCCTTTCCAATGTTTGGACTGTCCATACTTGGCCTAATATCAGAGCAATCCTCATTATTTCAGAAATCTGGAAACGAATAACACAGCATCCCACCCACCCCGCGTTCGCTCCGACCCCGAACTCATCCACCTCCCTCCCGTCTTCCGTACATGCCGCTTCTCTCTCCCCGCCCTTCCCTCTCCCCCCCCCCCCCCCCCTCCTTACCACCCGAATTCCTCCTCCCCCCAAACAGCGAAGATGGATCAGCAGGGGGGGGTAGGGTAGGGTAGGGTAGGGTAGGGTAGGTAGGGTAGGGGAGGGTTAGGGTAGGGGAGGGTAGATGGGTAGGGTAGGGTAGGGAACATGTGGTGCTGGGGGGGTGTGGGGTGTGGTGTGGTGGGCCGGAAAAGCAGACTCGGGTGTAACGTATGTTGTGGATCTGTGACCTGTCTGATGTGTGTTGGTTTTTCATTAAGCGATGCAATAATCTTGTGGGCAGGGTGGGGGGGGAGTCTTTTCTATTTGGTAAATGTTGTTGTTTGTATTGTGTGGTTTCGCTCTGCGTGATGCTGATTGTTCTGTCGGTCTATCCTGTCTGCCTCTCTCTGTCTGTGTGGCGGCTGGCTGTGTGTGTGTGTGTGTCTATCAGTCAGTCTGACAGTCAGTCAGTCAGTCTGTCTGTTCTGGCTGTCTCTCTGTCTCTGCCTATCTTTCTCTCCGAGTCTGTGTGTGTGTGTGTGTTGAGTGTGTGTGTGTGTGTGTGTGTGTGTGTGTGTGTTTGTGGTGTGTGGATGTATGTTGTGTTTGTCGGGGGGGGGGGGGTGTGTAGAGTAGGAAAGGTGTGTGTGTGTGTGTGTTTGTTTTTGTATCTGTCTATCTGTTGGCCTGTCCTCTCTGTCTCTCTCTCTCTCTGTCTCTGTCTCTCTCTCTTTCTGTTATCTTCTTCTTCGCAATTCTTTTTCACAATTCTTCTTCGCAATTCTTCTTAAAGAAGATACAGCTGAAGATACAGAGAACAAAGTGGAGGATACAGAAGATACAAACCTTAAGATACAGAAGATAAAAATGAAGATACAGAAGATACAAACCTGAAGATACAAAAGACACAAACCTGAAGATACAGAAGATACAAACCGGAAGATACAGAAGATACACACCTCAAGATACAGAAGATAAAATGAAGATACAGAGTACAAACCTGAAGATAAGAAGATAAAAATGAAATACGAAGTTACAAAAAACGTGAAGATACAAAAAGCTACTCACCTGAGATACAGAAGACACAAACCTGAAGATACAGAAGATACAAACCTGAAGATACAGAAGATACAAAACCTGAAGATACAGAAGATACAAAACCTGAAGTTACAGAAGATACAACCTAAAATACAGAAGATACACACCTGAGATACAGAGATACAAAACTAAAAATACAGAAGTACAAACCTGAAGATACAGAAAGATACAAACCTACATACAGAAGAAACAACCTCAAGATACAGACGAAAATAAAACATCATCAGCAAGAGAATCTGTCCTCAACCCCACTCAAAATGCCATCAAAGTCAAAACCAGACACTTTAACTGCTACTGCGCCAAGACACCCCCTCCCTGCTCCCCCCCCCACCCCAACCCCTACCCCTAAATCTCCCTCTACTTTTTTCACGTAATAAAGAAAAAAAAAAAGTTTGCATCCCCGGCGGGATTCGAACCCGCGACCTCTGGATTAGAAGTCCAGCGCGCTATCCACTGCGCTACGGGGACTGCTGTGTACCAGAGTGACAAAAATGAATGTGACATCAAACTGAAAACACGTATTGCACACAAAAGCCTTCAGATCCTGCAGACAAACAGCTGTCACCTAGAAATGAGATGCACTGCAAAATTAATGACAGTAGAATGAACAGAAAAAAGCTATGTATATGAAGATAATTGATAACGTGAGAAGGATACATGAGATTGACCAAACCTGAAGAGTACAGAAGATACACCCTGAAGATACAGAAGATAGAACGTGAAGATACAGAAGATACAAACCTGAAGATACAAAAGATACAAACATGAAGATACGAGAAGTTACACACTGAATGAACAGAAGATGAACGTGATGAGATAACAGAAATGATACAACCCATCCCCGCCCCCCCCTCCCCCCCCCCACAAGGATACAAACGCGCATGGAAAATTAACTAGAGAGGGTACAATCGCGTATGAAGATACAGAAAGATACAGCACGCTGAGTTAGTTGACGAGTACGATACAATACTGAGAACAGAAGATACAACCTGATGAGTAACTCTATAAGATACAAAGCGGAAGAATTACAGAAGATATGCGTAAACGCGGCTGATACTGAAGATACTTTCTAGAAAGTGTGCGTGAGGATACAGAAGTAGGATTGTACTGAAGTACCAGAATATGATTACAAACATGCTGATACATAGAAGTATACAAACCGTGCTCATACAGGAGATACACACCTGAATTAGTACAGAAGATAGTCGTAAACAGCGGATAGAGTACTTGATAGATGTACAAAACGTAAATGACAGAAAAAGATACATCTCCTGAAGATACAGACGATGAAAATAGAAAAAAATCAGCTAAGAAAAATGTCTCAAACCCAACACCCTCAAAATTTCCATAGGAAATTCAAAAAAAGACACGTGTCGAAACACTTTTGGACCATGCAATCCCCGCATCCCTGCTCCCCCCCCTCGCCCCTCCAATCTCTGTTCCCCAGATGCGACCCCCTACTGTCTGTCCAGCGTAGAAAAAAAAATAAAGTTTGCTCCCCCGGCGGGATTCGTACCCCGGACCTCTGGATTAGAAGTCCAGCGCGCTATCCACTGCGCTCGGGGACTGTGTTGTTCCAGAGTGACAAAAAATGGAATTGTGACATCAAATGCTGAATACTAGGTATTGTGAATAAACAAAAAAAGCCTTCTAGATCTCCGCAGACACACAGCTGTCACTAGAAATGAGATGCAATAGGCGATGACTGTGTAAGATACAGAAGATAGCGTGACAAAGATATAGAAGATAAAAACCTGAAGATGCAGGAAGATAGAGACAAAGATACAAACGATAAAACCTGAAGATACAGAAGTATAAACCTGGAAGTATACAGGTATAATGATACTCAACCTGAAGATAAGGAGAAGATACAAACCCGCTGTAAATGATGGACGAAGATAGAAACCTGAGATACAGATACACACCTGAAGATACAGAAGATTAAACCTGCTGATAAGAAGATACACACCTGAGATACAGAAGATACAAACCGGAAGATACAGAAGATACAAACAGAAAGATACAGAAGATACAAACCTGCTGATACAGAAGATACACACCTGAAGATACAAACCTGCTGATACAGAAGATACAAACTTGAAGATAAAGAAGATCCAAACCTGCTGATACCGAAGATACAAACCTAAAGATACAGAAGATCCAAACCTCCTGATACAGAAGATACAAACCTAAAGATACACACCTGAAGATACAGAAGATACACACCTGAAGATACAGAAGATACACACCTAATGATACAGAAGATACACACCTGAAGATACAGAAGATACAAACCGGAAGATGCAGAAGATAGAAACCTAAAGATACACACCTGAAGATACCAAGGATACAAAACTGAAGATACAGAAGATACAAATCTGAAGATACAGAAGACACAAACCTAAAGATACACACCTGAAGATACAGAAGATATAAACCTGAAGATACAGAAGATACAAACCGGAAGATACAGAAGATACACATCCGAAGATACAGGAAGATACACAACCCGAAGATACAGAAGATTCACACCTGAAGAGGGATACAGAAGTACAAACTGAAGATACAGAAGATACAACCGGAAGATACAGAAGATACACACTCGAAGATACAGAAGATACACACCCGAAGATACAGAAGAATCACACCGGAAGATACAGAAGATACAAACCATGAGATACAGAAGATACAAAAACCTGAAGATACAGAAGATACAAACATGCTGATACAGAATATAAAAACCTGCTGATACAGAAGATACAAACCTGCTGATACAGAAGATACAAACCTGCTGATACAGAAGATACAAACCTGCAGATACAGAAGATACAAACATGCTGATACAGAATATACAAACCTGCTGATACAGAAGATACACACCTGAATATACAGAAGATACAAACCGGAAGATACAGAAGATACAAAACTAAAGTACAGAAGATACACACCTGAAGAGTACTAGACTGAGTCATATAAGAATAAAAAAATCAGAAGAATAAAGATGGCGTCAAACCCACACCCTCAAAATGCCATGAAATCATAAACTCAAGACAGCGTCGTAGTCCATACGTGACTGGCACGGCACCCCTCCCGTGCTCCCCCCATGCGCTCCGCAATCACCTCCTTAACTGTCTTGGTCACGTGAAAAAGAGTAAAAAAAGTAGTTTGAGTCCCCGGCGTGGATTCGAACCCCGCGACCTTGGATTAGAAGTCCAGCGCGCTAGCACTGCGCCTCGGGGAGAGTGCATGCTATGTCCTATAGAGTGGTTTTGTAGAAAGGGAAGGTGACGATCGCAGAATCATGAATGTACATGTATTGACCACAAAAGCCTTCAGATCCTGCAGACACACAGCTGTCACCTAGAAATGAGATGCAATGCAAACTTGAAGATACAGAAGATACAGACAAAGATATAGAAAATAAAAACCTGAAGATGCAGAAGATAGAGACAAAGATACAAAAGATACAAACCTGAAGATACAGAAGATGTATATCGCAGAGGTGTCCATAAATGATACCACCCTGAAGATATGAAGGAAGATACTAGAACCTGAATGAAGATACAGAAATTATTACACACTGGAGATATTCAGTGAGATACACAACCTGAAGATTGTAGGGAAGAGTGTAGAAATCTGCTGAAGATATAGGAGATAGTGACACGCATGAAGAGTAGGGAAGATGAAACTGTCAAGAGGATAGTAGATACACACCTGAAGATACAGAAGATACAAACTGCTGATACAGACGATACAAACCTGAATGAGTAAAGAAGATTCCAAACCTGCTGATACAGAAGATACAAACCTAAGTACAGAAGATTCCAACCTCCTGTACGAAGATACAAACTAAAGATTACACACTGAAGATTACAGAAGATACACTCCTGAGATACAGAAGATACAAAACTAAAAGATTACAGAAGATACACACCTGAAGATACAGGACGATAACAAACCGGAAGATGCAGAAGATAGAACTAAAAGATTACACACCTGAAGATACCAAGGATACAAAACTGAAGATACAGAAGATACAAATCTGAAGATACAGAAGACACAAACCTAAAGATACACACCTGAAGATACAGAAGATATGAACCTGAAGATACAGAAGATACAAACCGGAAGATACAGAAGATACACATCCGAAGATACAGAAGATACACACCCGAAGATACAGAAGATTCACACCTGAAGATACAGAAGATACAAACCTGAAGATACAGAAGATACAAACCGGAAGATACAGAAGATACACACCCGAAGATACAGAAGATACACACCCGAAGATACAGAAGAATCACACCGGAAGATACAGAAGATACAAACCTGAAGATACAGAAGATACAAAAACCTGAAGATACAGAAGATACAAACATGCTGATACAGAGTAGAAAACCTGCTAGATAAGAAGAGTACAAAACCTGGCTGATACGAGAAGATACAAACCTGATAGAGTACAGAGATTACAACTGAAGAGACAGGAAGATGAGCAAATACATGCTGATACGAATATACAAACCTGTGATTACTGATAGAGGGCACACTACCTGGAAGATACAGAAGATTAGCCCAAACGGAAGTGTACGAGGAAGTGATACGAAACGTGAGACAGAAGAGACGACACCTGAAGTATATCAGGACGAGTAAAATTATAAATGATGTTGTTCAGCAAGAAAATGCTGTCACGAAACCCACACCCGTCAATGAATTCCGATCGATATCACAATGACGGACATCTTCTAACCATACGGGCCATGCCACCCGCCGTGTCCGCCATGGGCTGCTCCCCCCAAATATGTGCACCCAGATTCACCCTGGTACTGTCGGTTCACGGATGTAAAAAAGTTAAAAAAATGTGGTTGCCATCCCGGCGGGATTCGAACCCGCGCGCGACCTCTGGATTAGAAGTCCAGCGCTGTGCTATCCACTGCGCTTACCGGGGATGCTATGTCTAGAGTGTTTAAAAATGGAGGTGACATCAAATGAATACATGTATTGACCCAAAAGCCTTCAGATCCTGCGACACACAGCTTGTACTAGAAATGAGATGCCAATGCAAAACTGAAGCTACAGAAGATACAGACAAAGATAGAGAAAATAAAAACCTGAAGATACAGAAGATAGAGACAAAGATACAAAAGATACAAACCTGAAGATACAGAAGATATAAACCAGAAGATACAGAAGATACCAACCTGAAGATAAGGAAGATACAAACCTGAAGATACAGAAGATACACACCTGAAGATACAGAAGATACACACCTGAAGATAGGGAAGATAGAAACCTGAAGATATAGAAGATACACACCTGAAGATAGGGAAGATAGAAACCTGAAGATATAGAAGATACACACCTGAAGATACAGAAGATACAAACCTGCTGATACAGAAGATACAAACCTGAAGATAAAGAAGATCCAAACCTGCTGATACAGAAGATACAAACCTAAAGATACAGAAGATCCAAACCTCCTGATACAGAAGATACAAACCTAAAGATACACACCTGAAGATACAGAAGATACACACCTGAAGATACAGAAGATACACAACTAAAGATACAGATGATACACACCTGAAGATACAAGAAGATACAACCGGAAGATGGCAGAAGATAGAACCTAAAGATTAACACCTGAAGATACCAAGGATAAGAAACTGAAGATACAGAAGATAACTATCTGAAGATTACAGTAGGACACAAACTAAGATACACACCTGAAGAGTACGAGAAGATATGAACCTGATAGTACAGAGAAAGGATACAAAACCGGGTAAAGAGTTACAGTAGATGACACAACATCCGAAGAGATAAGATGGAATGATAGACACCCGCGAGAGATGACAGCTGGAAGGGTGTCACAACTGAAGATTCAGTATAGATAAAACCTGATAGATACAGTAGATACAAACGGAAGTACAGATGTACACACCCGATGATCAGAAATGACACACCGAGATACAGAAGAATCACAGACCGGAAGATACAGAAGATTCGAAACGCCTGAGTAAGTACAGAAGATGACGCAGAAAAACGCTGAAGATACAGAAGATACTAACATGGCTGATACACGTAGTTATAAAAACACGTGCTGGATATGACGCATGTAAGATACAAAACCTGCTGATACAGAAGATACAAACCTGCTGATACAGAAGATACAAACCTGAAGATACAGAAGATACAAACATGCTGATACAGAATATACAAACCTGCTGATACAGAAGATACACACCTGAATATACAGAAGATACAAACCGGAAGATACAGAAGATACAAAACTAAAGTACAGAAGATACACACCTGAAGGTACAGACGATAAAATAAAAAAATCAGCAAGAAAAACTGTCCTCAAACCCACACCCTCAAAATTCCATGAAATCATAAACAAGACACTCTAACCACTATTGGACCATGCCACCCGCCTCCCTGTCAGACTCCCCACCTGCCACCTCCCAATGACCACTACTGTGTCTTTCAGTAGAAAAAATGAAAGAAAAGTGTGCATACACCGTGCGGGATGGCGAGAGCCGCTGACCTCTGGAGTGGTAGAAGTCCAGCGCGCTATCTGCACTGTGGCTTCGGGTATGCTCATACGGGGAGTGCTATGCACCAGAGTGTATAAGCTTGGAAAGTGTGGACAATCAAGACTGAACTACATGTATTGAAAACAAAAGCCCTGAAAGATCCGCAGACACACAGGTGGTACCTAGAAATGAGATGCCTGCAAAATTGGAAGTACAGAAGATGCAGACAAAGAATATAAAGAAGATAGTAAGCCTGAAGATACAGAAGATACAAACTGTAGTACTAAGATAGAGACAAATATATACCAAAGATTACCAAAACCTAAAGATTACAGAAGATATAACCTGAAGATATAGAAGATACACACTGAAGATACAGAAAAGTTGAATCATAAAGACACAGAAAAATACAAAACCTAAAGATACAGAAGATACAAACGGAAGATACAGAAGATACAAACAGAAAGATACAGAAGATACAGACCTAAATACCAAAGATACAAACCGGAAGATACAGAAGATACACACCTGAAGATACAGAAAATACAAACTTGAAGATACAGAAGATACACACCTGAAGATACAGAAGATAGAGACCTGAAGATACACACCTGAAGAGATACGTGAAGATACATACCTGAAGATAAGAATATACACACCTGAAGGTGACACGGATAGAGAACCGGAGGACTATCGAAGGGGTACGAGATACCCTAAAGTGATGTACATGAAGATGAAAAACTGTAGATACAGAAGATACAAACCGGAAGATACAGGAGATCACACCGGAAGATACTGAAGATATCTACCGGAAGATACAGAAGATATCACACCTGAGATACATGAAGAGGTATACGCAAGATGTGTGTCTGAAGATTACTGTGAGATAGTCAAACCTGAAGATACAGAAGATACAAAACCTGAAGATACAGAAGAGACCACACTGAAGATACAGAAGATACAAAACCTGCTGATAAGAAAGATACAAACCTGAAGATAAAGAAGATCCAAACTGCTGATACAGAAAGATACAAAACCTAAAGATACGAAGATCCAAAAACTCTGATACAGAAGATCAAACTAAATATACACACTTGGGAGATACAGAAGATACACACCTGAAGAAACAGAAGATACCACACCTAAAGATACAGAAGATACACACCTGAAGGTTTACAGAAATACAAACCGGAAAGGATGAGAAGATAGAAACCTAAAGAATACACACCTGAAATACAAGGGATTACAAAAACTGAAGATACAGAAAGATACAAATCTTGAGATACAGAAGACATAAACCTGAAAAGATACACATCGGAAGATGCGGAATGAATATACCATGAGATACAGAAGATACTAAACCGGAAGATACACATCCGAGATAAAGAAGGGTACAATGCCGTAAGATACAGAAGATACACGACCCGATAGATACAGAAGATGTGCACACTGGAAGTTACAGAGATACAAACCGGAAGATACAGAGAACACACCCGAAGATACAGAAGATACACACCCGAGATACAGGAAGAATTCACACCGGACGATACAGAAGATACAAACCTGACGATTACAGAAGGATACAAAAAACCTGAAGGGATACAGAAGATACAAACATGTGATACAGAATATAAAAACTCTCGCTGATACAGAAGATACAAACCTGCTGATACAGAAGATGTACTAAAACACTAGAAGATTACAGAAGATACAAACATGTGATACAGAATTATACAAACCTGCTGAGACAGAAGATACAACCGAAGTTAAAGAAGAATCACACCGGGAAAGATACAGGAACGATTACAAACCTGAGAATAAGAAGATTACAAACCTGAAGTTACAGAAGATACAAACATGCTGATACAGAATATACAACCTGCTGATACAGATGATACAGACACGTGAAGTATACAAGAAGAGCAACCGGAAGAACAGGAGATACAGAAGCGTGAAAGGTACAGTAGATACACACCAGAAGTGTTACGACGTAAAATAAAAAAACTCAGCAAGAAAAAATGTCCTCAAGAACCCACACCCTCAAAAAATTCCATGAAATCATAAACAAGACACTCTAACCACTATTTGGATCCATGCGCATCCCCGCTCCCTGGCAACCCCCCCCCCCCCCCCCCTCCCCCCCCCATGTGCCCCCTCCCCTCGTCTTTGCTGCCGCTTCCCCCTCTCCCCCCCCCCCCCCCCCCCCCCCCCCCCCCCCCCCCCCCCCCCCCCCTCGTCGCGCCCCGCACCGCCCCCTGCCCTCCCCCCCCCCCCCCCCCCCCCCAGATCACCGACCGTAACTGTCAGGTTCAGACGGAAAAAAAAAGAAAAAGTTGCCATGCTTCCGGCGGGAGTGTCGTGTGAACCGCGACCTATTGTGATTGGAAGTTCCATGGACGTCGCTATCCACTGCTGTATGCTACGGGGATTGCTATGCACCATAGTGATAAAAATGAATGTGACATCAAATGGATTACATGTATTGAAAACAAAAGCCATTCAGATCTCGCAGACACTCATCTGTGACCTAGAGATAATGAGATGCATCTAGCATGAACGTGAGAGATGTTACAGATGAGGCTGTCAAACGATATAATGAAGAGTATTAACCTGAGATACAGAGAGTCAAACGCTGAATGATACAGAAGATAGAGACAAATATACAAAAGATTACAAACCTAAAGATACAGAAGATATTCAAGCTGAGATATTGTAGAAGATACACACCGAAGTGTGGGAAGTTGTACAGAAGATTGATATATGTAATACGACACAGAAAATGAGACAAACGTGAAAGATACAGAGGTACCAGACGGAAGATTACAGAAGATACAAACAGAAAGGATACAGAGATACAGGACCTTAAAATACCATAAAGATACAAACGGAAGATACAGAAGATTAACCACCTGAAGATACAGAAATACAAAATGGTAGAGATAACAGAAGATACACACCTGATGATGACAGAACGATAGATGTGACCTGAGAGTACACATCTCCTGTAAGATACTGAAGATACATACCTGATGCTATATAAAACAGAAAGTAGTAGTAACACACTGAAGGGTATCAGAGGATAGAAATGCGGAATGGATAACGGAAATGTGGTGACAAACTAGTAAAGAGACAGCAAGATGAAAACCTGAAGTATACAATGAGAGTACAAACCGGAAGATACAGAAGATACATGCACCGTGAAGAACAGAAGATACGCCCACCGGATAGATACAGAAGATACACACCTGAAGATACAGAAGATACAAACCTGAAGATACAGAAGATACAAACCTGAAGATACAGAAGATACAAACCTGAAGATACAGAAGATACACACCTGAAGATACAGAAGATACAAACCTGAAGATACAGACGATACAAACCTGAAGATACAGAAGATACAAACCTGGAGATACAGGAGATAGAAACTAAAGTACACACTGAAGATACAGACGATAAAATCAAAAACTCAGCAAAAAACTGTCCACAAACCCACACCCACAAAATTCATCGATTCACAAACGGAGGCCACTCTAACCACTACTTGGCCTGCCACCCCTTCCCTGCTCCCCCCCCCCCCCCCCCCCCCCCCCCCCCCCCCCCCCCCCCCCCCCCCCCCCCCCCTAAATACCCCTACTGTCTCTTCTGATAAAAAAATAAAAAGTTTGCTCCCCGGCGGGATTCGAACCCGCGACCTCTTGGTTATGTGACGTCCAGCGCCTGTGATCCATGGCGTACGGGGACGCTATGCATCCAGAGTGAGATAAATCATAGATAGTTGGACCATTGAAACTGACGTACATTGTATGTGAAAACAAAAGCCTTCTGATCCCGCAGACAACAGCTGTCACTAGAAATGAGATGAATGCAAAACTTGAATATACAGAAGATGCGACAAAGATATAGAAGATGTATAAACTGAAGATACAGAGATACAAACTGAAGGCTACAGGAAGATAGAAGACTAATGGATACAAAAGATAGATCAAACCGTAAAGAGATACAGGTGTGTGTGTATGTGTATAGAACCGTGAAGAATAGTGATACCCACCTGAAGATGACAGAGGAGGTGAAATCTAAAGACACAGAAAATACAACCGTAAAGATGACAGAGAGATATGCAAACCGGAAGGATATGTAAGAAGAATACAAGAAACATGAAAGATACTAGAAAGATCAGACCTAAAATACCAGAAGATACAAACCGAAGATACAGGTGAAGATACACACCTGAAGAATGACAGAAGATGACAAACGAGTAAGATGACAGAAGATAGCGACAATAGTATAACAAATGATACAAACGCCTCAGATGCATGAAGAGAGTCACGCTTAGTAAGGTTATAGAAGATACACACCGGAAGATACATATGAAGAGTGAAATCAAAGAACACAGAAATATACAAACTAAAATACAGAAGATACAAACCGGAAGAACAGAAGATACAAACAGTAGTAAGATACTGAAGTGATACAGGACCTAAAAATACAAATGATACAAACCGGAAAGATGTACAGGAGAGATACACACCTGGTATAGGAGAGAAAAAATACAAACTTGAGAGATACGAGTAAGGAGAGCACACCTGGAAGAGTGACATGATGAGTAGAGACCGTGAAGTATACAACGCGGAAGATAGATGAAGAAACATACCTGAAGAAACAGAATATACACACCTGAAGGTTACAGAGGATAGCAATCGGAAGCATAACGAATGTACAACGCTGTAAGGGGAATACAGAAGATAGATGAAGACCGTGAACGTACAGAAGGTACAAACCGGAAGATACAGAAGATACACACGGAAGATTACAGAGTACAACATCCGGAAGATACAGAGATACAACATGAAGTTACTGAAGATACAAACTGAAGATACAGAAGATACAAACCTGAAGATACAGAAGATACAAACCTGAAGATACAGAAGATACACACCTGAAGATACAGAAGATACAAACCTGAAGATACAGACGATACAAACCTGAAGATACAGAAGATACAAACCTGGAGATACAGGAGATAGAAACCTAAAGATACACACCTGAAGATACAGACGATAAAATAAAAACTCAGGAAGAAAACTGTCCACAAACCCACACCCTCAAAATTCCATCGAATCACAAACGAGACACCCTAACCACTACTGGCCATGCCACCCCTTCCTGCTCCCCCACACCCCCCCCCCCCCCCCCCCCCCCCCCCCCCCCCCCCCCCCCCCCCCCCCCCCCCCCCCCCCCCCCCCCCCCCCCCCCCCCCCCCCCCCCCCCCCCCCCCCCCCCCCCCCCCCCCCCCCCCCCCCCCCCCCCCCCCCCCCCCCCCCCCCCCCCCCCCCCCCCCCCCCCCCCCCTATATCCCCCCGCACCCTAAATCCCCCCCTACTGTCTTTCAGGATAAAAAAAATAAAAAGTTTGCACCCCGGCGGGATTCGAACCCGCGACCTCTGGATTAGAAGTCAGCGCGCTATCCATCTGCGCTACGGGGGACGTGCGTATGTACTGTAGAGTATGTTAGATAGGATGTGACATCAAATGAATACATGTATGAAAACAAAGCCTTCAGATCTGCAGGGACACACAGCTGTCATAGAAATGAGAGCACTGCAAACTTGAAGAATAACAGAAGACTAAGACAAATAAAAAAACCAAAAAAAACAGGGGAAAAAAAACATACAAAGATATAGAAGATAAAAACGAAGATACAGAAGATACAAACCTGAAGATACAGACGATATAAACCTGAAGTGATACACACCTGAAGATACAGAAGATAATTATAAACCTGAAGATACAGACCTGAAGATACAGAAGATACAAACCTGAAGATACAGAAGATACACACCTGAAGATACAGATGAAGATACAGATGATACAAACCTGAAGATTCAGAAGATACAAACCTGACAATGACAATGACAATGACAAATTCTTTGATTTCGAGGATAATGAATAAGCACCCATGTGCTTTTTTACATCCAGTCCCCGCCCTTAAGGATATATATGATAATAAAATGAAATAAGCCCATAGCAATACACTTACACAGTATACGGAAAAAATATTTCTATTCTATCTATCCGTCCCGTAGTCTGACGACCGTGGGGGCACCCTCAAAGACTCAGCAACCAGTTCCCTCCATTCCTCTCTCTGTTCTGCCTTTCTCAGGGTTTTGTTGAGTTCTAGGCCTGTCCATTCACTGATGTTATCCTCCCAGCTCTTCCTTGGTCTGCCTCTTCTTCTTCCTCCTTGGACAGTGCCTTGCAAAACTGTCTTTGTAATTCCTTGGGATCTTGTGACATGCCCATACCACTTAAGTTTTACGCTTTTTCACGATCGTTAGAAGGTTCTCATAGGGTCAATGGTTTGCTGGATTCTGTTATGCACGCTTTCGTTGCTTATGTGGTCTTTGAGGAGATGCCAAGGAGTCTCCGAAAGCATCTCATCTCCACTGCCTGTACTCTTCTCTCCAAATCTGCAGTCAGGGTCCATGATTCACAGGCATACAGAAATATGGATATGACAAGGGAGCGCATTAGCTGATCTTGGAGATAAGTGAGATATTCTTGTCTCTCAATGGTGTTTAGTTTTGACAAAGCTGTATTGTCTGTGCAGTCCATGCATATACTCTGGCTTGGATCCCTGGTCGGATACAATGGCTCCCGAGTACTTGAAGCTTTGAACTGTTTCAGCTTCTGGTCATTAACCCTGATATCAGTGCTAATGCCGTTGGTGTTATAGTCATCAGTTTGGTCTTCTCTGCACTGATTTCCATGCCGTATGTTTGGAGGCCTAATCCAAGTGTTTGTTGGCTGGCAAGCTCTTTTTCTGATCCTGCTATTCCTCAATGTCATCTGCGAAGCGGAGGTTTGTGATCGTTCTGCCACCAATGCTGACTGATCCTTCATGATGTTCCAGTGCATTCAGCCATGATTCTCTCAAGGAAGATGTGCAAAGAGTGGGTGAGAGTAGACACCCCTGCCTTACTCCAACTGTTGTTCGAAACCATTCTCCAATGTTGTTGTTGTAGTACACTGCACTGGTGGCCTCGCTGTACAGCTGTTTGATGCTCTGATCGTTTGCATTGATGCTGTACAAATTCATGGTTTGCCCACAAAGCTGCATGCCACACCCTGTCAAATGCCTTCTTAAATCGATAAATACGTGGTAAAGGTCTTGTTGAGTTGAAGTACCACTCACATAGTATTCTGAGGTGAATATCTGTTCTGTTGTGCTGCGCCCTGCTTGAAACCTGCTTGTTCTCAGCAATGATGTCTCTGCTTGTGGCTTTCAGTCTAATTCATATTATCTGCAGCATGACCTTGCTTGGTGACATATGAGGCTGATTGTGCGGTATTATGGCATTGTTGTAGATTCCTTTCTTGGGGAGGGTGATGATGAGTGACTGCGTCCATGGTGTTGGCCATTTTCCTGTCTGCCAGATCTTGTTGCAGATTCTTAGTAGGGCGCTGATCATGGCTTCCCCTCCAGCTTGGACCAACTCAGCTGGAATGTTGTCAGCCCCTGCTGACTTCCCCTTTTTCAGCGATCTGACTGCTGTTTCCACTTCTTCTCGGAGGATAGGGTGACTGTCTGTGTCTTTGCTTATCTACACAAAAATTCCCACAAGAATCACCGAAGAGAGAGAGAGAGAAAAAAAGTAGAAACAAGTAAGAAAGAAAGCAGAACAGAAAACACAGAAACAACCGAAAAAATAGCAAGAACCAAGAGCAAAACAAAAGCGGCAGCAACAACAAGGGAGAGGGGACAACCAAATAGTCCCCCCTCAAAAAACACAACCCCAAACCCAAACCAAAACAGAACCAAACAAAACAAAACCTCCATAAAATAAAGGAGAAGATACAGAAGATAGAGACGAAGATACAGAAGATACAAACCTTAATATACAGAAGATACAAACCTGAAAATATAGACGGAGATTCAGAAGATACAAAGCTCAAGATACAGAAGATACAAAGCTCAAGATACAGAAGATACAAAGCTCAAGATACAGAAGATACAAAGCTCAAAATACAGAAGATGCAAAGCTCAAAATTCAGAAGATACAAAGCTCAAGATACAGAAGATACAGACAAAGATTGGTGGTCTAGAGGTAACACACCTGCCTAGAAAGTGAAAAGTCCAGGTCGGATAATGTGTGGTGGTTCGATCCCCGTTTGGGCCCGAAACTTTTCCCCCAGCCTACCAAACTTGCAAATTCACATGAGTTTTGAATCAGAGGCTAATCTTTCACAAAAAAGTGGTTTTTATTTCAGAAGATGCCTTAGTACGTACGGTATGAATAATTATAAGAGTCATATGGAAAAAA
>CM054152.1:35621390-35641390 GCA_028751875.1 Rapana venosa | reverse complement strand
TTAACCCCCAGGAGGTCGGGATAGCTCAGTGGTCAGAGCACTCGCTTTCCCCCAGCTAAGTAAGGTTAAGCAGCATCGAGCATGGTTACCAAGTGGATGGGTGACCGTTTGCGCGCCTTGGCTTCAGTACAGTCCCCCAGTTCCGCCAGATTTAAATGGGTATCTGCCCTCTTTAGGGTCAGGGAAGGTTAAAGCAGCGAGGGAGAGGAGATGGGCGCCGCCCTCACTATGCTGGCCTCTGGAGAAGTTGAGGTCTCTGACGCCTCGCTCCCCTACGACCACATAGGTTATGGGACACCTTTACCTTTACTTTTCACCCCCAAGGACTCCTCAAGGAGTTAAGGGAGAAGTTAAGTCCTTCCATTCATGTCGTCTTTCGTAGTTGGGTGTTTTTTTTTTCTTCCTCCCAGCCAGCTTCTTTCACACTCAGTAATTTTTCCTGCAGCACCCCCCCCCCCCCCCCCCCCCCCCCCCCTTCTTTTCCCAAGCCCTTAAAAAGCCACAGAGAGAGAGAGAGAGAGAGAGATGAGGAGGGTGAGAGAGAGAGAGAGAGAGAGAGAGAGAGAGAGAATGAAGATTTTAGGCGAGCTAGTCTTATGATCATACATACATTTACATCATAAGAAGCAATATAAAACATCGGGAGGAAATATGCACACACTACTAAATAAAACACGCAAAATCATGTCAAAATATAAACTACAATTACTATCAATCTACTCTTTAAAACAACGCAGAGAGAGGGAGAGAGAGGGAGAGAGAGAGGGAGAGAGAGAGAGGGAGAGAGAGGGAGAGAGGGGGAGAGAGAGAGAGAGAGAGTCACGCGCAGTACATTCCAGAGCAGGTAATAATTAGGGAATGTAATTTTCAATTCGCCATCATCATCGTCGCTTTCTGTGATCATAAGTGGACCGATGATTAAAGTCATACTACAGTTCTCATAGATATATTTATTGCATGAAGAAGTAGGAGAGAGAGAAACAGACAGACACATAGACACACAGACAGACACACAGACAGACACACAGACTGACAGACTGACAGACAGACAGGCAGACTGAGACAGAAAGACAGAAACAGAGAGAGATAGACAGACAGAGAGACACAGAAAGATCGGAAGAGAGACAAAGACAGACAGAGAGATAGACAAAGAAAGAAAGACACAAACAGAAAGACAGACAGAGAAAGGAAGAGAGACAGAGCCAGAGACAGAAACAGAGAGAAAGACACAGATAGACAGAGAAACAGAAAAAAACAGAGAGACAGACAGACAGAGAGAGCAAAAAAAGAAAGACAGACAGACACGGACAGAGACACAGAAAGAGATACAGACAGACAGAGAGACAGAGAGATAAAGAGACAGACATAGAAACAGAGAGACAGAGAGATAGAGAGACAGACATAGAAACAGAGAGACAGAGGTAGAGACAAAAAACACAGACGGATAGACAGAGAGAGAGACAGTGAGAGACAGAAAGACAGAGAGACAGAGATAGAAACAAAAAGAAAGACAGACAGACAGAGACAGAGACAGACAGACAGAAAGACAGACAGAGAAACAAACAGAGAAACAGACAGACAGACAGTCAGAAACAGAATCAGACAGAGACACAAACAGACAGACAAACAGACAGACAGAAACAGAAACAGAGACAGAGTGAGAGAGAGAGAGAGAGAGAGAGAGAGAGAGAGAGGGGAGAGAGAGAGAGGAGAGGTAGAGAGAGAGAGAAAGAGGAGGTAGAGAAAAGAAGAGCATCATCTTCAACCTCTCCTCCTCCTCCTCCTGCTCCTCCTGCCCCCCAAAGTGCAGATGAAAGCAGTGGTAGTGGTGGTGGTGGTGGTGGTGGTGGTGGTGGTGATGGTGGTGGTGATGGTGGTGGTGGTGGTGGTGGTGGTGGTGGTGGTGGCAGGGCGAGGTGATGTTGCCCGGAATCCATTTCCCAGCTCAGCACTCCCTTTGAAGGGCCTCAAAGAAGGCTTTTGCTACAGCCTGTATCCACACACACACACACACACCACACACACACACACTCACACACACACATACATGCACGCACACACGCACACACACACACACACTCAAACGCGCGTGCACGCGCACGCATGCATGCACGCTCATACACGTATACACGCACGCACAAACGCGCGCGCGTGCGCACGAACAAGCACGCTCGCACGCATGCACGCACGCAGGCCGCCCCATCTCCACCGTCCCCCCGCATCCCCTACCCCCCCCCCCCCCCCACACACACACACACATAAAGAAGTTTTCTTTGAAAAATTCAATAATATAGTATTTACTTTTGACTTTTCACACACATACACACAGAGAACCAGAGAGACAGACACACAAAGGGACAGACAGAGACAGAGAGACAGACAGACAGGCAGAGACACAGACAGAAAAGCACGGACAGACAGAGACAATGAACATACATGCATTAAACTTACCAATATAACATAGAGAGGAAAATTCAAAGAAGAAAAACGATATACAGACAGACAGACAGACAGACAGACCAACAGACAGCCAGACAGTCAGAAAGACAGACCAACCGACAGACAGACAGAGACAGTCAGAACATACATGAATTAAAATTACTTATAAAACATAAGGGGGAAAATATGAAGTAAAAATACCCTTGAGACAGACAGAGAGACAGACAGACCGACCGACCGACCGACAGACAGGCAGACAGAGACAGCCCACAACATACATGCATTAAAATTACTTATAAAACATGAGAGGGAAAATATTTTTTTAAATACCTTTGAGAAACAGACAGACAGAAAGACAGACAGACAGACTGACAGACACACAGACATACAGAACATAACTTGCATAAAAATTGCCAATAAAAGCATGGGGGGGGGGGGGGGGGGATAAGTATGAAGAAGAAAGAAATTAAAAAAACAGACAGACCAACCGACCGACCGACCCACCAACTCACAGACAGACAAATAGACCAACCAACCGACTGACCAACCAACAGACTGGCAGACAGACAGACAGACCAGCCAACCGACTGACTGACAGACCAACCAACAGACTGACTGACAGACAGACAGACCAACCAACCGACTGACCAACAGACTGACAGACAGACAGACAGACCAACCGACTGACCAACCAACAGACAGACAGACAGACAGACCAACCAACCGACTGACCAACCAACAGACAGACAGACCAACCAACCGACTGACCAACCCACAGACAGACAGAGAAGACCAGGATGAGGAGGAGGAGGGAGGGTGAGGCTTAGGAGGGTGGAGTGGGGAAAGGATGGAGGGGGTGGGGTTGGATCCCCCTCCCCCCCTCCTACACACACACAAGGCCAGCTGTCTTCAGATGGTGTTGACCCCGGGGATTAAGGCAGGGCTGACTGACGACCTTGTGCCGCTGCCCCTAGGATTTTCAGGGGCTCCACTGCAGCACCCTCCTCCCCCCTCCCCCTCTGACCCCTCCTTCCCCTCCCCAACACCCCCCCCCTCTCCTTCCCTCACCAACCCTCCCTTCCTCCCCGCCGCCTCTCTTCTCTTAGAGGCCCTGCACTGCACTGTCCATCTTCTGTTGCCCCCCTCCCCCCCACCCTCCCTCCCTTATAAATTGTGTCCTGCCCTTCCCCCCCATCCTTCCTCTTGGAATAGTTTTCTGTGATGGACGAAATAGTTTTATGGTTAGAACGTTTGTATTGCTGCCCCCCACCCCCACCCCTCCGCCCGTGGGGATGTCTGGGGATGTCTGGGGGGTCTATCAGTATAAATAGCATGGAAATTCTGTCTGTGCTGGAAATTTCCTCTTTTCTATCCCTCTCTATGTTTCTGCCTTGTTCCTCTTTTCTGCCTGTCAACCTCCTTCTTGTCTATTTTCTGCCTTCTCGGTCCAGTCTCCTACTTTTTTTTCCCCCTAGAAAGACTTTTTTAAAAAAAAGATAACAGTTCTCTCTTGTGCCGAAGTCGGATCGCGCTGGACCTGACTTGTCAGGCGCTTAACGGCAGCATGACGCATTTTCGCTCATATAACAGATAACAATAGTTGCTGTCTGAGCGTTCGACGACGACGACGACGACGAAGAAGAAGAAGGTTTGTTTTAGTGATGTGATGGTCAACTGAAGGTGTGGGTTCTAGTTTCTGCATGCTGGGTTATCTTTTATAAAGGATACTGGTGGGTTTTTTTTTCTGGTGTTGAGGTCAGTATTGACTCCACTCTTCAGAAAATCCTTTGGAAGAGGCTATAAACCAAGGTGCTGTGTGCTTGTGCACACTGAACATCTTGCACACATGTTAAAACCCAGGCCCGTCCATCTTTTGCAGAAGAGTAGAGATACTACAGAGGGAGAGGGAGAGGCAGACAGAGTAAACGATGAGAAGACAACATCAGAGAGTGGACTGGCCTTGAGTGGATCAACTTGCTATGGAAAGCTGAAAACCACGAGGAGTGGAGGAAGATGGTTTGCGAAATCTTCAGTGGTGCGCCAACGGGTCTACAAGACTATGGGATAGACTAAGGTGAAGGTGGAGACCAACTGCGTTGGTGATAATATGTAGATGACACGACGGATGGGACGGGATAGCCTGGTGGTTAAAACATGCGTTGTGATCATGATTTGATGGCCCCGGGTTCGAGCCAAGTCAAGCCATCACCAAGATGCCTGTTCAAGGTTTTTTTTCCTACCTTGGAGTTCACCTCAGTGCCAACTCCATTCTCCCGAAAGTCCTTCGAAGCAGACTATAAGCCGAAGCCCTGCGTGTGAACGCACGCAGAACGTCTTCTGCATGCGTTATAACCTGTTTGGAATTTCAGAAGAGTTAGGTCATTTTGTGCCAGTTGGAACGAATAACAAAATATGCAAAATTGCATGCACACGGGGACTGTATGTAAAAATAGGACATGAGTACTTGTTCTATTACCTCGAAAACAAAAAGAATATTTTTTTTTAAAGAAAACAATAGAAAACATACCTACCCAACATGCAAACTCTGACCAGGAGAGAGATGGACTCATCCAGGTTTAACTTGGCTAAAACCCACTAGCTGAAAACTTCAGTGCTGTACCTCGTCCATGCGGGTCCTCAGGTAGCCAAGGGATACACTCACTGACATTGTGCTGAATCTACGTCTTCCGCCACACTCTCATCTGACTGTGAGGAAAACGCTTGCATTATTTTTAGAACGCAGAGCAGCACGGTTCAGCCCAAGGGAAACTATTACGGTAGTTAGATAAATCATTTTCCCACTAGAGTTCTTTCCCGTTCATCGTGATTTCATAATTATAGACTGCACAAAAGTAAAAGTGTTTGTGCAACAAACGGAGAATCAGACCCTATCCAGAGCTGCATTGATTTTTTTTTTAAAAATTCAGTGTGTAGACTAAGATGTGGCTTCAGACTGATCTGCTAAACCCGTGTAATGTTTCGCTGGTGTGAAATCATGTCATTTTTTTCATGTGGATAAGATTATTGATGTTACATGTATCCCAATATTAGTACAGACGTTTCAACGATTGTCTTTTTTTCTGTATTTTGTGGTATTATTTAAACACTCTTAAAATATAACCAGAATCATATACAGGAACTCTGTAAATGTTGAAAGTAGACATAATCAACTTTGTCATCCTATCTAAATTATATGCTTTTATCATCCAATGTAACTAAAAAATGATTACTAAAGTTGTACGTTACAGCAGTAGCAGTATGGACAGACCGATTTCGCTTCGACTGCAGTACGTTTTTGGCTATGGGAAGCCCTCGGTTTATGTTCAAACCGAATGTTCTGTTGTTTTGTCTTTGAAGAATAAGAATTGGAAAGAAGAAGAATTGCAAAGAATAAGAATGGCAGAGAAGAAGGAGAATTGCAAAGAAGAAGAAGAAGACGCAGAAGGAGAAGAACTGCAGAGAGGATGAAGAATTGCAAAGAAGATGATGATGATGTTGATGATGCTGCTGCTGCTGCTGCTGCTGCTGCTGCTGCTGATGATGATGATGATAACAATGAAAACAGGAAAGAAAAAAGATAAAGAGGCAAACAGAAATTAGAGAAAACAAAAACAAACGACAAAATTAAGAAGGAAAAAAAATTAAGTGTGTGGCTCGTAATATAAGTTGATTTATTTTTTTTTGTTTTGAAAATTTAACTCGGGACTGGACCATTATGTGTTGCATTGTATTATTCTTGTCATATCATAATTATCATTTTGTGTTGGGTTCTATTCTATAATTGTTGCGTCGAATCAAATCGTAAACTACTGCACACCATTCCCTCACATAGCATCATACAGCATCACAGCGCTAACAATACAACACAAGACAACAGAACACAGCACAATACAACACAAGACGACACAATTCAACACAACACAATACAGTACAATGCAATACAACACAATACAACATAATACAATATAATGCAAGACAACACAACACAGTTCAACACAATACAACATAACACAACACTACACAACACAACATAATACAATATAATACAATATAATTCAACACAACACAACACAACACAACGATACAACACAGTACCATTACAAAACACACAAAACTTTACCCCTGGGGCCTAAACGTTCAGAGAGAGGAAGGGAGGTCACTAGCACTGGCTTCACCGGGTTCGTCAGAACTCGCGCCAAAGCTACACAGGCCCGGCTTCTGAAGCCCGCTGCTGTCCCCTTCTCTTCTCCCCCCAACAGTCCTTTATTTTAATCCCTCTCCCTTTTTTGCATATTTGGAGGGCCAGTGAAGGTACGGGAGGAAGAGGGGGCAGGGGAAGGATGGAAGGTTGGAAGGGGGGGGGGGGGGGGGGAAGTAGGGGGGAGTAGGGGGAGATGTGTGGAATGTGAAAGCTGTGAAAAGTGGAACCATTTTCTCTGCTGAGAGGTGACAAAGAGTTGCGAGAAAAGGTCATGTGAAGGGATTATTGAGATCACCCTTGTGTAATGCCTGCCTGCCTGCCTGCCTGCCTGCCTGACTGTGTTGGTGTTTATCACGGCGTTTTAACGCTTTCTTATAATACAGACCGTGTCTTGTCTTGTCTTGTCTTAACTTGTCTTGCCTTGTTTTGACTTGTCTTGCCTTGCTTTGTCTTGTCTTGCTTCGCCTTGCCTTGCCTTTTCTTGCCTTGCCTTGCCTTGCCTTGCCTTGTCCAACAAAGATGGCAGATGTACAGTTTCTTCTTCTTCTTCTTCTTCTTCTTCTTCTTCTTCTTCTTCTTCTTTTCAATTCTTCGCAATTCTTCGCATTCTTATTCTACTTCGCATTCTTCTTCTTCTTCGTCATCGTCGAACGCTCAGACAGCAACTATTGGTGATGTATAGTTTGATCAGTTTAATCACTTTGTGTTGTTGTTGTTTGTTTGTTTGTTTGTTTGTTTGTTTTCGAACAATTATATTGTAGATCTTGAAACATCTTGTGTTTGTATGTGTGTGTTTGAGAGACAGGGAGAGACAGACAGAGAGAGAAGCAGCAAAACCGAAAGAGTCAGAGAGAGAGAGAGGGGGAAGAGAGAGGGAGAGGAGAGGGAGACAGACAGACAGGACGGGACGGGAAAAGAGACAGAGAGAAAGAGAGACAGACAGACAGAGCAGACAGCGAGACAGGAGAAGAAGACAGACAGAAGACAGATAGGGGGGGGGGACGGTGTAGGCAAAATTCCACTGTAAACCCTTTGGGAGATGTACCCGAGGAACAGAGAAATTACGAGCGGAGGATGTAGAAAGCACATCACAGATTTAAAAAAGAACCCCAAAAAAGCAAATGCATTGTTTATTCAATGTACCATTGGAAATAAAAAATTTGCTTGATTGACTTGATTTTCCACAAATACACCACACACCACCCCACACACACACACACACCACCCACCAACCACAACACCCACAAAACACACACACAGCAGGGAGATGGGGACGGGGGGGGGGGGAAAGGGAAAGCAGCATGGGGTGGGGTGGGTGGTGGTGGGGTGGAAAGGAGGGAACGTGAGGGGGGTTTCAGTGGTGTTACAACCAAAAAGGCTAAAAAAACACCTTTTAAAAAAACCCAACCCGCTCCCCCCCATCCTGCCCTTTTCTGTTTTGTTTTTTTGGGGTTTTTGTTGTCTGTTGTCTGTTTTTTTGGGGGGGTGGATTGGGGGATGGTGGGGGTGGATGTTTTTGTTTATGGTTTTGGTGGGGGGAGGGTGGGTGGGAAGTCTGTCTGTGTTGGATGGTGGATGGATAGGATGTGTTGTTGTTGTTGTATGGGATGTATGGTAAAAGGTTTTTTTATGTATGTTGTTGTTGTATGTTTGTGTGTATTATGTTGTATGTTTTTGTATGGGAAAAGTTTTATGTTGTATTTTGATGTTTAAATAGGTTTTTTTTTTTTTTTTTTGGAAATAGGTGGATGGATTTGGTGGTAGATGGGGGGTTTTTGTAATTTGGCCTTTAAAAATTCTTTTTTTTAATTTTTTTTTTCTTCTTTTTTTTCCCCTTTTTTTTTAACCCCAAAAATTTTTTTTTAAAAAGTAAAAAAAAAAATTTTCCCCCCCCCCCACTCCCCCTTTTTTTCAAGAAAAACCCCAAAAAAAAAACCAAAAAACCCTCACTCCTGACTTTTCATGGGAAAAAAACCAAAAATTCCCAAAAACATAAAACACTTTTTCCCCCCCAAAATATTACGTACCTTCTTCCTATTCTTCCCCTCCATAAAACCAACCAAAAAAAACCCCCCCCAAAAAATTTTAAAAAAAAAAAAAAAAAAAAATTTAAAAAAAAAAAAAAATTTTTTAAAAAAAAAAAAAGGGGGAAAGGAAAAAGGGGGGGAAAAAAAAAAAAAAAAAAAAAAAAAAAAAAAAAAATAAAAAAAAAAAATAAATTCCAAAAAACTTTAAAAATTAATCAAAAAAAAAAGGGGTTAATTTTTTTCTCCCCCCCAACTTCTTAACCCCAAAACACTTTACGGGAATTACCCAAAAAAATGACAAAAGCCCCAAACCCCCCCCCCCTTTTTTTTCCCCCCCCCTTCCCCCACCCCCCCCTTTTTTTTCCCCCCAATCACCCCCCCCCCCCCCCCTTTTTTTTTAAATTTTCAAAAAAAAAAAAAAAAAGGGAAAAAAAAAGGGAAAAAAAAGGGGTGAAAGGGGAGGAGGAAAAAAAAAAAAAAAAAAAAAAAGGGGGGAAGGAAAAAATGTTTGGGGGATAAAACCTAAAACCAAAAGAATCAGAGAAGAGGAAGAAGGAGGGAGAGAGAGGGGGAGGGACTTAAGACAAGGAATGAGTTTGAGAGAGGGGAGATAGGAGAAGGGAGAAGGAGAAGCAGAGTGAGAAACCGAGATGGGGGGAAAGATAGAGGGGGCCCCAATGAAATGAGAAGCAAGAGGGGGCCCAGGAGGAGGAAAGGGAGGGGGGAGGAGGAGGAAGGAAGAGGAGGAGGGGGGAGAAAAATGAATGTCTGGATGAAGCAGTATAGCTGTTGAATAGGTTGTGGGGAAAAGAGAAGGAAGACAGGTGGGTTAGTTAGCTGGGTGGTGTGGTTCTTTCCACTGAATTTTAACCGTATGATCACTTTGGGTGTGACATTTCACGCTGCAGAGTAGAATGCAACCCCATGATGTTGTGACACCTTCCTTGGTTGTTTCTCCTACCTCCCTCCTTCCTCTACACCGCCCCTCCTTCGCATTTCCTCCCAACCGCCCCCCCCCTCCCATCCTTTTTTCCTTTAAATTGTTGCAAGGGGTTTGTCACAAGGTGGACGTGGTGGCTGGGTGTTTTTTTCTTGAATAAATCTTCATTTTTGAATTTGGCAAATGGTGTTGGGGGTGTGTGTTTTTGTCTGTTGAGTGTGACTGAGGGTTGTGGTTCCAATCTGTGCTGAGTGTTGTACCGTTTGAAGAGGTTGGTTTTTTGTGTGGTTTGTTGTTTGTTTTGTTTTTCTGCTTGAGTTACGTTTGGCACTTTGACTCCACTCCTGAAAGTCTTTTCCTGGAGGGATTATAGCTTTTAGAGGTCTGTGTGTCAATTGCATACAGATTCGCGCAGATTTTATCCGTAACCGTCATTTTGTAGAACAGCACGGACAGTAGAATGAAGGACACTGTTATCTGTATTTATGTGTTTTTTTGTTTTGAGGATAATGGAATAAACACTCATGTGCTTTTTTGTTGTTGGTTACATCCAGTCCCCATGTGCATGCAGTTTTGTAAATTTTTGTCATCCGTTCCCTCCGGCACAGTTGGCCTATTCTTCCGAAAGGCGGATCAGGTTTTAACTTTTAACGTGAGCGCAAGATGTTCTGCGTGCGTTCGCACACGGGGCCTCAGTTTATAGTCTCATTCGAAGGATACGAACATACCCAGCATGCATCCTGCTACCTGGAGAGGGATGGGCTCCGCCAGGTTCAATTTGCCCATAAGACACAGCCTGAAAAATTCAATGCAGTGCACCAGTGACTTCTCAAGGACTTAAGGGGGGGGGGGGGGAGTCAAACTTGTGTATGTTCTGGGGAGACACAGACATTGTCTCTTGTGTCTACTATTTCTATCAATTATTACTACGAACATTTCAGTATTTTCCTTGTTCTGCTGTTAAAATGAACAGATCTTTTTTCATGGAACTTTCGTCTTTGGTACTGCTTGGTGTACAATTAATAGATATGTATTCGGAAAGAAACAGACATGACATAAACACTGATGTTTAGGGCAACAACAGCAGACAGCTTATTATAACTTGCCCCCACACAGAAAACATTCAATTAAAAAAACAATAACCATGCGACAGTTCGTAAGTTGACGTTTGTCAGACATGCATTAATACTACTTCACCTTTGATGTCACTGTATATCACGGCCCTTAAAGCAACTGTAGGAGGTTTCAAAATGGCCGGGTTCTAACTGGGCGTATGACGATGTGGGCTATGATGTGGGCTATGATGTGGTGTATGCTAAAGGCTGTGGATGTGTTTGGTCAGACCCCAATGTGGGGCTGTGAGGGAAGGGGGAGAGAATCTCGCATTTTTCCCTGTCTGAGCCACAGCAATGATGTTAGAGTAGTCTGCCTTTGTTTATCAATATGCCTGCCCCTGTCCTGTCCTCTGTCTTGTCCTGTCTGTCTGTGTGTCTATCTGTCTGTGTCTGTCTGTCCGTCTGTCTTGTCGTCTGTGTCTTGTCCTGTCTGTCTGTCTGTGTCTGTCTGTCTTTCTGTATGTTTGTCTTTTTCACTCATTCACTCACACTCCCAATCACTCACTGACTCTATCTATCTATCTGTCTATCTATCTGTCTGTCTGTCTATCAATCAATCAATCTATCTATCTATCTATCTATCTATCTATCTATCTATCTATCTATCTATCTATCTATCTTTCTACTCTATCTATCTATCTATCTACCTATCTATCTACCTTTCTACCTATCTATCTATCTATCTACTATCTATCTATCTACCTTTCTATCTATTTATCTGTCTATCTATATACCTTTCTATCTATCTATCTATTTATCTATCGAGCGCGCGCGCGCATCACACACACACACACACCACACACACACACACACACACACACACGCACGCACGCACGCACGCACGCACAGACAGAGAGAGAGAGAGAGAGAGAGAGAGAGAGAGAGAGAGAGAGAGAGGAGAGGAGAGAGAGAGGGAGAGAGAGAGAGAGAGAGAGAGAGCAGGCGCGCGTGTGTACGTATGTATGTGTGTTTATTTATTTATGTTTATTTTTTATATCGAGGATAATGGAATAAGCACTCACGTACTTTTTACATCCAGTCCCCGTATGTATGCGGTTTTGTAAATTTTGTCATCTGTTCCCACCGACACACAATGGACTACTCTTTCGAAAAGCGGAACAGGATTTAACGTGTGCGCAAGATGTTCTGCGTGCGTTCGCACACGGGGCCTCGGTTTATAGTCTCATTCGAAGGACTGTGTGTGTGTGTGTGTGTGTGTGTGTGTGTGTGTTTGTGTGTGTGTGTGTGTGTGTGTGTGTGTGTGTGTGTGTGTGTGTGTGTGTGCTTGCGAGCCTCTGTGTGAGTATTATGTGTATGTGTGTGCGTGCACGCATGCGCATGTGTGCATGTGTGTGCGGTTATGTATGTGTGTGTAGATATGAGTGTATCATGGCAACTGTGTGTGTGTATATACTGCGTGTGTGTGTCACTCCCATCAGGCGGTGTGTGCAGTTTCAACAAACACTGGCTGCCAGAACAGACCCCCCACTCTCTGGAACCACCAACCCTCCTCTATCCTATCCTGACCCTCCCTCCCCACCCCCCTGACACCCTGAAGGCTGACTGACTTCTTTCTCCCTCCATTGACTCCTTCAGGAGTCGTTCACGCCGCGACCACTGCACTGACTAATTTTCAGGCAGCATCTTTCATAAGCAAGTTGAACCCGGCGGAGCTCATCCCTCTCCATGGAACGCATTGCATGCTGGGCATGTTCGTGCCATCCATCCGACAAGCCACAGCACCCAAATCCAACGTCACTCAGTCCAGAGTGCTAAATTTAGCACGCCCTTTCCCTTTACCAAGTCCAGGTGTGGTCAGTTCCTGCCATAATTAGCACCGGCTGGACCCAGCTGGGCTGGGATGGAATGGATAGTAGCTGAGAGTGGGGGAAAGTGGGGGAAACTGACAGCTGTGAAGCCAGAACTGGCCTATTCTTTAGGGAAAACAAATCGATGGACGGGGTTTTAACATGTGTGTAGGATGTTCTGCGTGAGTTTGCACGCCAGGGGCATCAGTTTATGATAATTATAGTCTCATCTGAAAGACTTTGAGCGTGGGGTGGCGGGGGAGAGGGGGGGGGGAATAAAATGGGAAATGTACCCTAGTGATATGAATCTACAACTGACGTGGGAATGGATGCAGGATCTAGGAGCGTGTTCAGTTCTATCGTTCTGTGTCTTAAGACCTGTGGTGCGCTTCAAGTTAAGTGTTATATATAGTATGATGTTTAATGTTTATGACGATTTTTTGTGGGGTTTTGTTTTTGCTAGTTCCAGGTTATATGTACATGTATGAATCTAGAATGTACTCATGGAATAGATTAAAGAAACAAAAGAACGCGCGCACGCACGCACGCACGCGCGCACAGAGAGAGAGAGAGAGAGAGAGAGAGAGGAGAGAGAGAGAGAGAGAGAGAGAGAGAGGAGAGAGAGAGAGAGAGAGAGAGAGAGAGAGAGAGAGAGAGAGAGAGAGAGAAGAGAGAGAGGAGAGAGAGAGAAGGGACAGAGAGAGGAAGGGACAGAGAAATCGAGAAGGACCACAACAATAAATGGATAACACCAACAAACAATCATAACCAGGAAACAACTTAAGCTGTGGAAGACTTCAGAGGCTGCTGACACCAGAAACGGATCCTTTCTTCATACCGTCAAATACAAACAAATAATGTGTGGTGGTGTTCAAATCAATGACTTAACACTGCAGCACAACACAAGAGTGATACAGCCACACTTTCTCTCTCCAGGGAGGGAGAGAGAGAGAGAGAGAGAGAGAGAGAGAGAGAGAGAGAGAGAGAGAGAGAGAGAGAGAGAGAGAGAGAGAGAGAGAGAATGACAATGACAATGACAATGACACTGACAATGGCAAATTCTTTTATTTCGAGGATAATGAATAAGCACTCATGTGCTTTTTTACATCCAGTCCCCGCCCGTAGGGATACATCTTAATAATAACCCAATACTTATACTCTCACACGGTAGAAACAAAGGGAAATAACCCTTTTCAAAATAAGAGAGAGAGAGAGAGGGGGGGGTGGGAGAGAGAGTATTTATTTATTTATACCTCTTTAAGTCACGAGATTTCTCTGCGTGAAATTCGGGCTGCTCTCCCCGGGGAGAGCGCGTCGCCACAAAAGCAGCGCCACCCTTTTTTTCTCTCCTTTTTTCCTGTCTGCAACTGTATCTGTTTCCCGATCAGAGTGGCTGTTTTCCTAAGAATTTTGCCAGGGACAACTCTCTTGTTGCCGTGGGTTCTTTTACGTGCGCTGAATAGTTTTGTGTAACACACGGGACCTCGGTTTTTCATCTCATCCGAAAGACTAGCGCCCAGACCACCACTCATGGTCTAATGGATGGGGAAAAATTTTCGGGCCCAAAGTGTATAGGTGCTTTGGTATGGCTGCGGGTGACATTAAACAAAACAAAACATTTCTCTTTCCTCTGTCTCAGGGGACTGTTTTGTTGTTGTTGCTGTTGTTGTTGTTGTTCCTCGGCTAGAGCTCCGAGGTTCACCAATAGTGACAATTTGCGTACGCCACCGTTTCTGCACACCATGTAGGTAGGCATATTCCGGGGATGTATGCTAGATATGTTCGTGCTTCCGTAACCCACCCAACGCTGACATGAAATGTGGGGTCTTTAACGTGTATATTTTAATCTTCTGTGTACGTATATACATGAAGGGAATGAAGGCACTGGCAGGGCTGCATTTGAAGCTGACCTGGGAGATCGTAAAAAAATCCCCACCCTTAATTCACCAGACGCCGCCAAGATTCGAACCCGCGACTTCATGGACCCATGGGATTGAAGTTGAACGGTCTGATCCACTCGGCTATAGCTTACGTCTGTCGGAGGTATAGCTATGATCACGTCTGAAATCACTATGACCAAAACATATATCTACCTGATATTGATTTTCAAAAAGAAACCCACGTACCTGATATTGATTTTCAAAAAGAAACCCACGTACCTGATATTGATTTTCAAAAAGAAACCCACGTACCTGATATTGATTTTCAAAAAGAAACCCACGTACCTGATATTGATTTTCAAAAAGAAACCCACGTACCTGATATTGATTTTCAAAAAGAAACCCACGTCATTTCAATTTTGGTTACGCTCCTCTGGCTGTTTGTCACATTCAGAATCAAATTCAAAATCAGCTGGTCTACTTTTTCACTTCTCAGTGGATCTTTGTCACTTGGCCTCTCTTCTCTCCGTCAGGTCTATCAATCAGACTTCTTGCTCTCTCAGATCTACTACAGAAAAACTTTTACTATGTGTTCTTCGAAAAAACTTCAAACCACTTGGCCAAAGAGCTTTCTGTTACCAGTTCCTGCAACCTGGAACTCTCTCCCATCTATCCTGTCTCAGAAATATTGAAGGACTACACGCTTTAGAAACTGACCTTAAGACTTACTTGTTCTGAGAAGGTTATAGTTCTGACCCATCAATCTTAAGATAGAATGCGTAGGAGTGTTTATGCATATATCTATAACGTTGCGCGCACATACATGTGTCTGTGTGCGTGCGTGCGTGTGTGTGCGTGCGTGGGTGCGTGAATAGTGTGTGTGTATGTATGTGTGTGTGCATGAATGTGTCTGTCTGTCTGTTTGTCACTCTGTGTGTGTGTGTCTGTCTGTCACTGTCTGTGACTGTCTGTGTCTGTATGCCTGCGTGAATTCATCCATCCTCTGAATCTGTGTCATGTGGAAGACTGCACTACACAAAAAAGCTACTGTACATGAGAAACAACAATCATCATAACCGGTCCTCCAAAAGCTGAAGCGTGCCTGAACAAGCAAGCCAGCTCCCCTCCCTCCTGCCCCTTCAGTCCGCGGCATAGGAGCGCTGAATGGTGTCCCACAGACGCTCCACCTCAGCCTGGGGCCTGTCCCACAGCGCGTGCAGCACGCGCCAGCCTGTCTGACCAGTGGTCAGCAAGTAGGCGTTGCCGGGGTCCAAGCTATGGTTGTACACCCCCAACACCAGCGACTGCGTCAGCCGCCCCGCCACGCACACCCTCACCAACGCCCGCTCGGCGGCGGGCAGGGCCGTCTTCGACGTGTAGCCCGCCAGGATGTGGCCGGCCACCTCTAGAGGGTCGAAGGGGATGGAGGGCATGAGCATGAGGTAGGCGATGGACATGGCGAGGTCGTACAGAGGGTGGGTGTCGGTCGCATCGTGAAAATCCAGGACACCGGAAATGACGTAGTCCCCTGCGTCACTTCCTTCGGCGGCGGAAGTCCGGCGTTGAAGGAGGATGTTGTGGTGTGAGGGGTCCCCGTGGATGTAGCCTGCAAATGCAGCAACATGGTTTCTGGCAGTTGAAATTTTGTAACCAGGTTTAGTTGTGACGTTTACTGTTTATGTACGTAAAAGGTAAAGGGTAAAGGTGTTCCATAACCTATGTGGTCGTAGGGGAGCGAGGCGTCAGAGACCTCACTTCTCTAGGGGGCCAGCATATTGAGGGTGGTGCCCATCTCCTCTCCCTCGCTGTTTTACCTTCCACGACCCTAAAGAAGGCAGCTATTCAGCATTTACAGCTGCGCGAACTGGGGGACTGTACTGAAGCCAAGGCAGCGCAAAAGGTCACCCAATCCACTTGGTAACCCACGCTCGATGCTGCTCAACATTGGCTTGGGGAAAGCGAGTGCTCCGACCACTGAGCTATCCCGTCCTTACATAAGCCACCTGCATGCTTTTGTCATAGACTTCAAAGTGACACTACTGTTCTGTACCTGCCAGTCCCAGTATTGACCTCCCAACCCCCGCTCATCCCCAAAGAGCTATTGTAGATTGAATACAGTCCCAGCGGAGTTATCCGAGTTAGGGATTGTCAAATTGAAAAAGCAACGACTTCCCTCTCACTCACTCACTCACTCACAACCAGGCAGGTAACAAAGGCTGGTGACAGGTTCAATTCAAGCGAGGCCCCTGGTCCACTTAGAACGAGACAGTTCCATTCCAGACTGATGTTGCCACAAAGCTAAAGCAGCAAGAGAACAGGGCACTGCCGGGTATGATGATGATGATGATGATGATGATGATGATGATGATGATGATGATGATGATGATGATGATGTGGTGGTGGTGGTGGTGTGTGGGTTGGTGGTGGTGGTGGTGTGGTGTGGTGGTGATGATGGTGGTGGTGGTGGTTGATGATGATGATGACGATGATGAGATGGTAGGGTGGTGGATGATGATGATGTGATGATGGTGGTGGTGGTGGTGATGATGATGGTGGTGGTGGTGATGATGATGATGGTGGTGGGTGGTTGGTGATGGCGGTGGTGTGGTGGTGGTGGTGGTGATGGCGGTGGGGGTGGTGATGATGGGGGTGGTGGTGGTGATGATGGTGGTGATGATGGTTTCTTTCCAATGATAATGTGATGACGTATATGTTGGTTTCAATATTTCACGTATATTTATATACGCAACCTGGTGTAAGCAATGTTTGGTTATATTACATAATGACACGGATATTCCTTGAAATAGAAATCTTTTTAAATATCTAACGAAACATGCATGTATTTTTAAATCGAATATCTTTTGAAACGCATGAATTAGCTGAAAGCTATGTTTTATTTGAATACGTTATTATACACGTTGAACTCATGCATTACAGAGGTAATATTTCATTCATTGAATGAAGCGCTCTGATTTGTAATTGCAAGATATAGCGCTCTATAAATTCCATTTATCATTATTATTATGATGGTGGTAATGATGACGATGATGACGACGATGACGATGACGATGATGACGATGATGACGACGATGACGACGACGATGATGACGATGATGACGACGACGATGACGATGATGGTGATGATGGTGATGGGGGTGATGGTGATGGTGGTGAATGGTGTTGGTGGTGACGGTGGTGGTGGTGGTGGTGATGATGGGTAATGGTGGTGGTGTGATGTGGTGGTGGTGGTGTGGTAATGGTGTGTGATGAGGTGGTGGTGGTGGTGGTTGGTGATGATGATGATGATGATGATGGTGGTGGTGATGATGACGACGACGACGACAACGACGACACCCTGCAAACCAAGCTGTACGGCCGCCGAGAGGAGCTGGAAAGGACATGCCATTATTTTCTCAAACGAATCTGACGTGTATTAAAAGTGAACGAGAGAAGATTATGATTATGATTATTATGATTTTCATTAAGATTGTTGTTATGATTATGATTATGATTGTTGTTGTTGTTGTTGTTAGTAGTAGTAGTAGTAGTCGTAGTCGTAGTAGTAGTAGTAGTAGTAGTAGTAGTAGTAGTAGTAGTAGTAGTAGTAGTAGTAGTAGTAGTAGAATCAGTATTATGATGATGATGATGATGATGATGATGATGATGATGATGATGATGATGATGATGATGATGATGATTATTATTGTTGTTATCGTCATTGCACCACAGACCTCTTCTCAGTTCACTTCGTCTGGGCAGCACTTGGTCGCAGAACTGCTGTATGACGTCATCGACCACCCGCCGGTCTCTGACGTCAGTGATGACGTGAACGTATCGCCTCAGTTTAGGGACGTGGCTCATGGACCAGATCAAGTCGAAGGTGTCGTAAAAAGGATGATGGAAATCCTGCAACGCAAGGAAGGGTTAGACCAGAGCGAAGAGTTACTTCAACAAACCTTCCAGATAGTACCTGGATATCTTTCATATTTTTTTTTTTATATATGGCTTTAAGCTCCCTCTATTGGATTGCGGGGTCTGATAGTATAAAGAGCATCCCCCACCTTCTGGAAATTCTGTGCTAGGAATTCCCTCTTTTCTATCCCTCTCTTTGTTTCTGCCTTGTTCCTTTTTTCTTTTTCTTGTCACCACCTCCTTGTCTTTTGTTTTTTTTTGCCTTCTTGGTCCATTCTCCTGACCCCTTCTACCCCCCCCCCCCCTTCCCCAGAAAGACTTAAAAGATAACAGTTCTCTCCCATGCCGAAGTCGGATGTGCTGGGCCTGATTTTGTCAGGCGCTTAACGGCAGCGAAACGCATTTTTGCTCATATGACAGACAACAACAGTTGCTGTCTAAGCGTTCGACGACGAAGAAGAAAGCAATTTAATTCATTCGAATGAAAAAAAAAAAATATATATATATATATGTATATATGTATATATATATTTTTTTAAATGGGGAAGTTCAGAGTGTATAATAATTATGATACAGCCACATACGACTTCGGCTCATGCTCTCAATCACAGAACTAGACCAAAAAATGGAGGTTGATATCAATGTTTAATCCAGGGTTCAAACATTCCACTCAGCTGAGACATCGACCCACCCCCCCCCCACCCCCACCCCCACCACTCTCTCCCTCCTCTCCCCCCCTCCCCCCGCACTCTCTCCCTCTCTCCCTCCCCCCCCCCCTCCTCCCTCCCTTCCCCCCTCTCCCCCCCCTCTCTCTCTCCCCTCTCTCACTCCTCTCCTCTCCCTCTCTCTCCCTCCCTCCCCTCTCCCTCCCCCATCACTCACTTCCTTCCCCCCTCTCTCCCCCTCTCTCCCTCTCTCTCTTTTCCCCCTTTTTCCTCCCTCTCCCTCCCTCTCTCTCTCCTCCTCTCTCTCTCCCTCTCTCTCATCACTCTCTCACTCTCTCTCTCTCCCTCTCTCTCTCCTCTCTCTCTCTCCCTCTCTCTCCTATCTCTCCCCCCTCTCTCTCCCTCTCTCTCTCCCTCCTTCTCTCTCAATCACCTCCTCTCTCATCCCCTCTCTCTCTCCCTCTCTCTCACTCTCACTCTCCTCTCTCTCCTCTCCCTCTCTCTTCACCCTCTCTCTTTCACCCTCTCTCTCTCTCTCTCCCTCCTCTCTCCCCCTCTCTCTCCCCATCTCTCTCCCCCTCCTCTCCTCACTCTCCCTCTCTCTCTACCCTGTCTCTCCCTTCCTCCTCCCTCTCCTCTCCCCCTCTCTCTCTCAACCCACTCTCTCCCTCTATCCCTCACTCCTTCACCTCTCTCTCTCCCTCTCTCCCTCTCTCCCTCATCTCTCCCCCTCTCTCTCACCTCTCTCACCCTGTATCTCTCTCCCTGTCTCTCTCCATCTCTCCTCCCTCTCCTCTCTCTTCTCCTCCCCTGTCTTCCCTCTCTCCTCCTCCTCTCTCTGTCCTCTCCTCTCCCATCCTCTCTCCCTCTCTCTCTCTCTCCCTCGTCTCCCTCTCTCTCTCCCCCTCTCTCTCCCCCTCTCTCTCATCATTCTCTCCTCACCTCCTCCCCCCTCTCTCTCCCTTCCTCTCCACTCTCTCCTCCCCCTCTCTCTCCCCCCTCCTCTCTCCCCC
>CM054152.1:35606390-35618890 GCA_028751875.1 Rapana venosa | reverse complement strand
TGGAAATGTCGCGAACTGCACTGATAATGGTTTTCATTTTGGTTTGGTTTTATGTGTTAGGGATGGATTTACCTTGAAGGCTAGGACTTCAAGCCAACCAGTTTGATGCTGACATGCACACTGGCCCTTTCTTCTCAGTGTGACAGGAATATAGAACTGAATGTCCAAGTCTTTGGGAGGAGGCTCTATAACCAGTCAGACCTGCGTGCTTACGGACTGGTTGACAACGTACCCAAAAAACAACAACAAAAAACCCAACCCTACGCCAGTTGAACGTTTGAAAGAGCAAGCAGGTACCTCTCGGCTATATCCTGGCAAAATGAGTATGTTCAATTCCCAACTATACTCCCACAGTCGGATTGTGACTTTTTTTTAATTAATGGTGGAGGTGTGTGGGTGAGTGGGTGGGGGGAGGGGGGATGGAACCGATCTCATATCTGCAAAAAAAATTCACCTTTGGTGAACCTCGGAGTTACTGCCAGGGTGGAGGTGGGGGTGGGGTGGGGGATGGGGAAGGGGGGGTCTGGTAAGCTGGTAGTCAGTGCCAACGTTAACTCTAGAGAGAAAAAAACCCAACCTAAATTTCCTCGAACAGACACACGAGTGAGCGTAGACTGGAACCCTCGTTCTCTATTTACTTGTCACACCGCGCGTTCGATGCTCTAACCACGGGGGCCTATGCTGCCCCTTGCCGTAAGTTCTGGGTTCGCTTCCGTCCTTCTCCACCACTACTACACTACACGTAAGGGAAACAAATGTATATAATAATTATGGAGACAAGGGGATGGGGAAAGGGGGGGGTTGTTGGGGGGGGGGGGGGGGCTTGGGCTTTGTTTTTTTTTTTTTAGGGGGGGGGGGATTTTTTTAATGGGTGGTGCTGCTCTGATGGTGACGCGCCCTCTCCCTGGGGAGAGCAGCTCGAGTGTGATGTAGAGAAATTTGCTGTGACTGAAAGTTGTAGAGAATTTGATATAATGCAATGCAATACAATACAATACATTACAAAACGATATAACACAATACATAAAACACACACACCCACACACTACACTACGCTACACTACGCTACACTGCACTACACTACACTACACTACACTACACTACACTACACTACACTACACTACACTACACTACACTACACTACACTACACTACACTACAACACAACTCAACAAGACGCACAACACAACACAATGCAAACACAGTACAATACAATGTAATACAACACAGTACAACACAACTCAATACAATACAACGCAACACAATACAATACAAAACAAAACAAAACAACACAACACAACACAACACAACTCAAACAATACGCAACACAACACATGGAAACACAGTACAATACAATTTAATACAACACAGTACAACACAACACAACACAAAACAAAACAACACAACGCAATACAACACAGTACAACACAAGACCAAAACAAGACTCACACAACATTGCCGGTTCCCTTGAATGCAGGGCGTTTACCACTCTCATGACGTAACCTTCCGGGCGCACTGACGTCACATGAGGGTTGGATGACGTAGGCGACACGAGAATGTGATAGTTTTTGTCGTTGTATCCATTCAGCTGTTTGCATGCCGTCACTTTCAATCCGTACATCTGAAACAGAAATGGTTTTAGCGAGTGAAAGGAAAAAGGAACAGTTTGATTTGATAAAATCCTTTATGAAGATTGATGGTGGGGACGGGATTAGCCTAGTGGTTAGAACATTGCGCTCGCAATCTGACCACCCGGGTTCGATTCCCGTTCAAGGGGGATATTTTCCCTGGAGTTAACATCAGTGCAGACTCCACTCTCCCCAAAAGTCCTTCGGATGAGACTATAAATCGAGGCCCCGTGTGCGAACGCACGCAGAACATCTTGCGCACACGTTAGATCCTGTTCCGCTTTTCGGAAGAGTAGACCATTGTGTGCCGGTGGGAACGGATAAAACAAATTTACAAAACTGCATACACACGAGGACTGGATGTAAAAAAGCACACAAGTGCTTATTCCATTATCATCGATATAAAAGAATAAAATAAAATAAAAATGGTGGCAGGTTTTGTTGTTGTTTTTTTAAACCGTCTTCCAGGTCCAACCTCTCTACAGTCCTGCCAATGCCTTTTATTCTTTTTTTGTTTGTAATTATAATAAAGCTACTAAACGGAAAATCAAACATGCTTGTTAATTTTGTGTGTGTAATTTGCCTCACAGTTCAGTGGGTTTTAAAGTTAAAAAACACACATGTATTCCTAATTATTATGTACTACGGTCAACACGGTTTAAATAAAATATATTACAGGGGAAAATGTAGTTGTAACAAAAAATGACAAATGATTGAATATTATCAGTGCAACCTCACGGCCATCTAGTCATTCTTAATCTTTAATAACAAAAACAAAAATACCACAACCACCCCCCCCCCAAAAAAAAAAAAAAACAACAAAGAAGAAGAAAAAAGAAATCAAACCTTTCCCAAAAAGCGACTATCTATTTCAACAAAAATAAAATTCAGTAAACTAGGCTGAGGTATCGGAAATGCATGCAATTAGTGTATAAAAAATACCCCCAAAGTGTTCACGCGCGCGCGCGCGCGCGCACAGGCACACACACACACACACACCACACACACACAACACACACAACACAACACAAAACCACACACAAAACGTACACACACACACACACACACACCACACACACACCACACACGGGGAAGGGGATAGCCTAGTGGTTAGAACTTTTGCGCTCGCAATTGACCACCCGGGTTCGATTCCCGTTAAAGGGGGATATTTTCCCCGGGAGTTAACATCAGTGCAGACTCCACTCTCCCCAAAAGTCCTCCGGATGAGACTATAAACCGAGGCCCTGTGTGCGAACGCACGCAGAACATTTTGCGCACAAGTTAAATCCTGTTCCGCTTTTCGTAAGAGTAGGCCATTATGTGCCGGTGGGAACAGATGACAGAATTGACAAAAACCGCATACACACGGGGACTGGATGTAAAAAAGCGCATAAGCGCTTGTTCCATTATCCTCGATATACAAGAATAAAATATAGGTAAAGGTAAAGGAGGTAAAGGAGTCCCATAACCTATAAGGTCGTAGGGGAGCGAGGCGTCAGAGACCTCACTTCTCTAGGGCCAGCATATTGAGGGCGGCGCCCATCTCCTCTCCCTCGCTGCTTTACCTTCCCTGACCCTAAAGAGGGCAGGTACCCATTTACAGCTGGGTGAAACTGGGGGGAACTGTACTGAAGCCAAGGCGCGCAAAGGTCACCCATAAATTTTAAAAAAAATAAAATAAAATAAACACACACACACAAATATACAAGAATATAAAAAAATAATAAAATAAGCACACAACAACACAACACACACACACACACACCACACACACACACACACAACACACCACACTTACACACAGCCTCACTAACGAACCTCTTCAGCAATTTTCTCCACATAGCCTTCAGGCACTTCAGGGGGTACAACCTCCTTAGAAATCCCCAGATATTGCTCCGTACTAGGTGCTTTCCCTTCGACCGTCTTGCTGCTGCTGCTGCTGCTGGCTGCTGCTGTTGTTCAGCTGCAGTGACTGGGTTTCAGCACTAGAAATCTGGCTACAGCCTTCCGCCATTGCTGCTTGCAAGCTGTGGTCCAACAGCGGAGTTGTTTTAGTAGCTCTACACTGCATGTATCCTGGAGAGATCAAACTAAAAATGACAAAGCGTAAGATGCAGCACGCACGCAGGCACGCACGCACAGGCATGCACGCACGCTCGCACGCTCGCACCACACACACACAAAGTGCGCGCACGCACGCACGCACACACACAACACACACACAACACACACACACACACGAACGCACGCACACATGATCCTCGCATGCGAGGAACCAACCATCATTTAGACAGACAGATAGATTGACAGATTGACAGGCAGATAGACAGACAGACAGACAGATGGACAAATTGACAGACAATGACAATGACAATGATAAATTCTTTTATTTCGAGGATAATGAATAAGCCAACATGTGCTTTTTTACATCCAGTCCCCGCCCGTTAGGGATACATCTTAATAATAATAACCCAATACTTATACAGTCTAACAATAAAAACAAGGGGAAATAACCCTTTTCAAAACAGCTCCCCCCCCCCAACAACCCCCAACCCCCCCCCCCCCCCCCCCCCAGCGAATTAATTGCTATCGGTCTTAGGCCCCAATACAGTGAGAGAGAGAGAGAGAGAGAGAGGAGAGAGAGAGAGAGAGAGTGTGGGGTGTGCGCGCGCGCGCGCGCGCGTGCGTGTGTGTGTGTGTGTGTGTGTGTGTGTGTTTTGTGTGTGTGTGTGTGTGTGTGGTGTGTGTGTGTGTGTGTGTGTGTGTGTGTGTGTGTGTGTGTGTGGGGTGTGAGTGTGTTGTGTGTTTCAGAATGTTACTAAATATATAATTCTCAAAAAAGTATACGATCACCTTCGACACTTATTTTGATTACTCATACAAAAAATATGTTATGATAAAATAAAAAAATAATTAAAAAAAATAATTAAATAAAAAAAAATCTCAATACCCATACTCTCACACAATAAAAACAAGGAAGAAAAGAAAGAGAGAAAAAAACAAGAAAAAAAACAAAAACAACCAGCCAAATCTATAAGGTCACAGTGAGAGAGAGAGAGAGAGAGGGGAGAGAGGAGAGAGAAGAGAGTGGGGGTGGGGGAAAAGAGAGAGAGAGAGAGGAGAGGAGAGAGAGAGAGAGAGAGAGAGAGAGTTTTGTGTGTGTGTTTCAGTGATAACTCTAAATATATAATTCTCAAAACAGGGCACGATCACCGTCAAAACCAAATTTTTATTTACTCATGCAGATTATATGTTCAAGATAATGAAATAAACTCAATACCCCCTTATACTCATTATAATAAAAACAAGGGAGAGAGAAAGGGGGGGGGGGGGGGGGGGGGTAAAAGCCAATTCTATAAGGTCAGGGAGAGGGGAGGAGAGGGGAGGAGAGAGAGAGAGTGAGAGATGAGAGAGAAGAGAGAAGAGAGAGAGGGGGAGAGAGGAGAGAGAGAGTGTGTGTGTGCGTGTTTCAAGGATAATACTAAAATATAATTCTCGAGACAGCACAGGCACCATCAATATTCTTTTTTAAAACTGGTACAAATTGAACCCCCCCCCCCCCCCACAATTAACAGGGGGAAAAAAGGGGGGGGGGAAAGAAAAGGGGTGGAGAAAAAAAGGGAAGAGTGGGGGCGGGGGGGGGGGGGGGGGGGGGGGGGGGGGTTGTGTGTGGTGTTTGGGGTTTTTTTTTGGGGGGGGTTTTTTTTTTGGGGGTTTGGTTTTTGGGGAAAAAAAATAACCAAAAAAAATTTTACATCACCTTGAAAAAATTTTTTCTAAAAAAAAAAATTTTTAAAAAAAAAAAAAAAAATAAAAAAAAAAAATTTTTTTCCCCAACCTCAAAAATAAAAAAGGAAGAAAAAAAAAAAAAAAAAAAAAAAAAAAAACAAAAAAAAAAAAGGGGGGGGGGGGGGGGGGGGGGGGGGGGGGGGGGGAGGGGGGGGGGGGGGGGGGGGGGGGGGGGGGGGGGGGGGGGGGGGGGGGGGGGGGGGGGGGGGGGGGGGGGGGGGGGGGGGGGGGGGGGGGGGGGGGGGGGGGGGGGGGGGGGGGGGGGGGGGGGGGGGGGGGGGGGGGGGGGGGGTGGGGGGGGGGGGGGGGGGGGGGGGGGGGGGGGGGGGGGGGGGGGGGGGGGGGGGGGGGGGGGGGGGGGGGGGGGGGGGGGGGGGGGGGGGGGGGGGGGGGGGGGGGGGGGGGGGGGGGGGGGGGGGGGGGGGGGGGTGGGGGGAAAAGTTTTTTGGGGGGGGGGGGGGGGGGGGGGTGGGGGGGGGGGGGGGGGGGGGGGGGGGGGGGGGGGGGGGGGGGGGGGGGGGGAAAAGGGGGGGGGGGGGGGGGGGGGGGTTTTTTAAAGTTTTGTTTTGTTTGTAAAAAAAAAAAAAAAGCAAAAAAAAAATTTCTTATTTTCTCAAAACACAAAAAAAAAGAAAAAATCTTTTTTTCCTCAAAAACCTTTATTTTTTAGAATTTTTTTAAAACTTCGGGTTTAAAAATTTTTTGAATAAAAAAATTAAAAAAAAATAAAAAAAAAAATTTTTTTAAAAAAAGGAAAAAAAAAAAAAAAAAAAAAAATTAAATATTTTAAAAAAAAAAAAAAAAAAAAAAAAAAAAGGGGAAAAATAAAAAAAAGGGGAAAGGGGGGGAGGGGAAAGGGGGAGGGGGGAGAGGGAAGAGAGAGAGGAGGGGGGGGGGGAGAGAGGAGGGAGAGAGGGAGGAGAGAGAGGTAACGTCGATTATAAAAAAGGGGGAAAGGGGAAGGGAAAAAGGGGTGGGGAAAAAAGGGGGAGAAAGGGGGGAATATGCAACTTTTTTTGAGGCTTGGACTGGGTTGTTTATGTTGATGTATCAATGAGTTTAATGAGTTTTTTTAGTTGTTATTTATTGGTTGTTTAACTGAATTTTAAGGGAGTTCCACAGTAGGGCCCCGAGTAAGTAGACGGGTTTGATAAGTCATTCTCGGAAAAGGGACATGGGCTTTTTAAGTATTTCTGGATTGGTTTTGGGGGAATTTTTCTTTTAAGTGTGATGGAACAGTTCTGTCATATCTTGAAATCATGACTCCTTTGTATATTTTAGTCGTTGGCGAAAGGGGGAATATTAAAATGGAGTATAGTCAGCTTTATAAGCTTGTTTTTTTTAAAAAGGACATTGAGGCACTTTGTCAGACTCAGTAACGGTTTCATTGTTTCAAAGAGCAGAATCCACGGGTAGAAATAGTTATTGAGGATTGTATATAAGATTTGGAAAAAATAGTTTCCTTGATGAAAGTCAGAAAATGCTTATTTTAAAAATTGGTAACTCTTTGGGAATGTATTTGCATAGTTAGAAAAGTGGTTTGAACCAACGAGATTTTTCAAAATTTTTACCCCCCAAAACCTTGTGGGATGGTTTGTTCAATACCCTTTCCCTTTTAATTTTTTGACGATAGATGACAGATTGACAGACAAAGATTAAAAGCAGATAGAAGATTGACAGCGATAGACAATTGACAGATAGATAGACGAATGACAACAGAAAACAGATGATAGACATACAAACAGATAGACAACAGACCCTTTGGATGAGACTATAAACCCCAGGTCCCGTGTGCGAACGACCGAAACTTGCGACACGTTAAATCCGGTTCCCCTTTTTTGAAGGTAGGCATTGTTTTCCCGTGGAAACAAAGCAAAATTTACAAACCCCAAAAACGGGGACTGGGTGTAAAAAAAAAAATGAGTGTTTTTCCATTATCCTCGATATAAAAATAAAAAAAAAAAAATAATAGACAGACAGACAGACAAACATAGAGGACGTAGCAAAACAAACAGATAAACAGACAGTAGACAGACATACAGATAGACCGCATTCGAATGTTTTAAGAGGGGACTTGGATAAGTCAGGGGCTTCTTTATACCAGGCCCTCATAAAAAAGGGGAAAATAAACAAATAAACAAACAAGCAAATCAATAAATGGATAATAACTATTTACAGAATTATATACATAAGCAATAGTAATAACTAGTTCCCACATATGGACAAATCTAAGTCTATGTTACTGATAGACATGCATGGACACAAATTAACAGCAAGCTCGAAAATAAACAGGTTACACAAAATCATCAAAATCAGTAATATAGGATCAAGACAGCAAATGGCTGGACACAATCAATCTATCATAGGGAAGCAAAATTACAAACACATGATTGTAGTGAACAGTCCTACACATAATTCATCCCCCACAACATCAGAAGAGAGAGGGAGTGAGAGAGCAAAGAGACAGAGAGAGAGAGAGAGGCAGATATATATATATATTCCAGAAGTAAATAAACAAACTAACTAACAATAGTATTAATAATCATAATCATACGAACAATAATCATAATGATAAAAGGGCAACAACAAAACAACAAAAAGAACTTGCATTTCACATAATATATGAAATTTTGTGCTATTCTTATCAGGAAAATAGTTTATAATATTTCGAATAGATACTTGTAGAAGGCTTTTTTGAAAGAAGTCAAACTGCTTTTGCTGTTGATAAAGGAGAGGATTTCGTTCCATAGTCTGCCTCCTGAATATACAAGGGATGTTATAAAAAGATCAGTTCTTGGGCGAGGGCTCACAAGGGTAATTTTATCTCGAATGTTTTTAACTACAAATCTTTCACAAAGGTATGTTGGGGAAAGATTGCTCATGATTTTATACATAAATATGTCTTTATTGTATCGGCATCTCGAACCAAATGGAAGAATATTGAGCTCTTTGTAATGACTTGTATCTAAGGAAGATGACATGAGAAGGATCAGTTTTAGCGAACGTCTGTATAATTATACTTTCCAAGGGTTTCAAGCAATTCTTACAAGCCAAGTTCCAGAATGTTGAAGCATAATCGATGTCAGGTTGAATGTATGCATAGAAAAATAATTTTCTGGTAGGAAGATCAAGAAAATGTTTGATTCTATTGAGCTGAAACACTTTGGGGGACTATTTTCTTAGACAGAGCAGAGACATGACTTGAGCACAAGTTATTGTCGGTGTTAAGCCCAAGCAGTCTATGCGAACTGACTTTTCTAGTACATTATTACGAATTTTTAGTGCATTTAAGTTACTTGAGATAGCTGTAATATTTTGGCGTTTTTGGCGTATTGTAACTAACATTAATTTAGATTTGCTGGGGTGAAGGGCCATGTGGTTATAATCAGTCCATGTTACAAGTTTATCAATATCATTTTGAAGCTCGTTGTATACTAATTTCACTTCTTTGCCTTTACTGTGCAAGTTTGTAGCATCACCAAATAATTCACAAGAAAAAAAAGATACAATTTAAGATCATTTATGTAGATGGTAAATAGGATTGGGCCTAGAACAGATCCCTGGGGAACACCATATCTTATTGGCATCAATGAAGATACTAAAGAGTCTTGAAAAACTGCCTGCCTTCTGTTAGTTAGGAAAGAGGTTTGTAGTTTAAGAGATTTGGATGGTAAGCCATAGATTGCAAGTTTCCTTAAGAGAAGATTGTGGTCAATGGTATCAAAGGCTTTGGCAAAGTCCACAAAGACTGTTCCAGTTAAAAGATCATTGTTTAGATAGATAGATAGATAGATAGATAGATAGATAGATAGATAGATAGATAGAGATAGAAAGAAAGACAGACAAGCAGATAGACAGACAGACAGACAGAGAGATAGATAGATAGATAGATAGATAGATAGATAGATAGATAGATAGATAGATAGACAGACAGACAGACAGATAGACAGACAGATAGACAGACAGACAGATAGACAGATAGACAGATAAACATCACAGAGCACTAAAAAACCTGAGTGAACTCGCACAGCACAATTCAAAGCTGCGATTAAAAAAAATATATAAAAATTAAAATAATATTTTAAAAAACCAAATTCTTGTACAACTCCAAAATAATAATAATAATAATAATAATATAATATAATAATAATAATATAATAATAATAATAATAATAATAATGTATGGAATTTATATAGCGCTGAATCTTGTAAAGCAACAAATCAAAGCGCTCAGATTTTATTTCATACCACTTTAAGTCACGGCAGATTTCTCTCCGTGAAATTCGGGCTGCTCTCCCCGGGGAGAGTGGGAGAACGCGTCGCCACTTAGCGCTGCGCCACCCTTTTTTTTTTTTTTTCATGTCTGCAACTGTATTTGTTTCCATATCAGAGTGGCTTTTTTCTAAGAATTTTGCCAGGGACAACTCTCTTGTTGCCGTGGGTTATTTTACGTGCGCTAAATAATTACGTGTAACACACGGGACCTCGGTTTATCGTCTCATCCGAAAGACTAGCGCCCAGACCACCACTCATGGTCTAATGTGTGGATCGGTGGTCTAGAGGTAACGCGCCTGTCTAGAAAGCGAAAAGTCCGGGTCTGAAGTGTGCGGCGGTTCGTACCCCGTTTGGACCGGACATTTTTCCCCCATCCATTAGACCATGAGTGGTGGTCTGGGCGCTAGTCTTTCGGATGAGACGATAAACCGAGGTCCCGTGTGTTACACGTAATTATTTAGCGCACGTAAAAAAACCCACGGCAACAAGAGAGTTGTCCCTGGCAAAATTCTTAGAAAAAAGCCACTCTGATAGGGAAACAAATACAGCTGCAGAAAAAAAAAAAAAAAAAAAAAAAAAAAGGGTGAAAGGGTGGCGCAGCGCTAAGTGGCGACGCGTTCTCCCGCTCTCCCCGGGGAGAGCAGCCCGAATTCAAATCTGAGCGCTTTGATTTGTTGCTTTACAAGATTCAGCGCTATATAAATTCCATACATTATTATTATTATTATTATTATTAATGGATGGGGGAAAAATTTCCGGTCCAAACGGGGTACGAACCGCCGCACACTTCATACCCGGACTTTTCGCTTTCTAGACAGGCGCGTTACCTCTAGACCACCGATCCACCAAACAATAGCGAAAATCCACAAAACAATAGCGAAATTCCGGTTAAACCAGTTGCAGCTCTCCTTCCTCTCAAAATACAATCCCCCCCCACCCAACCCTACGACCCCCCCCTTCCCCCCCCCCCCCCCCTCCTCCCCCCCCCCCCCCCCCCCCCCCCCCCCCCCCACTCACCTCCTCTATACTCGTTTAACAACTATTTCCACCGTCATACATATAGTCTTTTCTCTACGTGTTCATAATAAAAACCACCAACTTTTTTTAGAAATCTCTCTTCTCCACATCTGCACAATATCCACATGAATCTCAAAGGCTTTCTAACTTTTCTGCATGTCCCCACTTGTGAAACCTCACCAGAGCTTATATTCCAACCTCCCAACTGGTTTTGTGGTCAGTGGATACGCCTTAAAACGAAGACACACTGTTATAGCCAATGTTTGAAACTTGTGCCATATTACGAAGTGGGAGGGGGGGGGGGGGTAGGGGTAGGGAGGGGGGGGGGGGGGGGGGGGGGGGTAGGGGAGGTGGGGGGGGGGTGGGGGGGGGGTAGGGGGGGGGGACACACATACGAAGGTTGATATTGGTTGGAGGGAAAAAACAACCCAGTAACTCGAAATGGGTTCAAACTGTGTCTCCTGATGCCTGTGTGACTATAATATATTATGGAAAAAGTGTTGGCGTCTGTTGAAGCGTAAAGCCATTAAATTTTGTGAGCTATTCACAGGGGATACTGCATTCAGGAACCTTATTTCCCCGCCCCCGTTCTTTCTCGTATGTGTGTGTGTGTGTGTGTGTGTGGGTGGGTGGGTGGGTGGGTGTCAGTGTGTGAGTGTGTGAGGTTAAACACACACTCACACTCTCTCTCCCCCTCTCTCTCTGTCCACTCCACTCCACCATTCCACACTACACTACACTTACACTACACTACACTTCACTACACTACACTACACTACACTACACTACACTACACTACACTACACTACACTACACTACACTTCACTACACCACACTACACCACACTACACTACACTACAATGCACCGCACCGCATCCACCGCTTTGTACTGCACTGCACCACACACTCACCACACCACACCCACACCCTCATTTCCACTTACCTTACACTCACTCACCACACTACACCACACAACACTACACCACACCACCACTACACTCACTCACACCACAACCATCCACTCCATGATCAGCACACATCACACATCACATCCACATCACACACACCACACACACACTCTCATTCCACTCACCTCACACTTCCACCCACTACACACACTACACTACACTACACTACACTAACACTCACTACACACACTACACTACACACCACTACACTACACACACTACACACTACTAACACTACACTACATCTACACCTACACTACACTACATCACCACTACCACTCCACACACTACACCACACCAACTTACATACACTAACACACACTACACACATATCACTACACCACACTACACACCACATACATACACTACACCACACACACTCACTACACTACCTACACTACACTACACACTACACTACACTACACACTACACTACACTACACATACACTACACCCACTACACTACACCACATACACTACACTACACTACACTACCACACTACACCACACTCATACATCCTACACTACAACACTACACTACACTACATACATACACTACACACCTACACAACTACTTACATACACTACACTACACCACACTACACTACACTACACTACACACATACACACACTACACACACACACACTACCCCACACTCATACACTACACTACACTACACCACACTACACTACACTACATAACACACTACAACACTACATACATACACACACTACACACACTACACTACACTACACACCACACTACACCTACACTACATACATTACATACACTACACTACACTCACACTACACTACACTACACTA
>CM054152.1:35588890-35601390 GCA_028751875.1 Rapana venosa | reverse complement strand
TGGCCACTTACCAGATAAGACCCGGCCCAGTTGCTGAGACGCTTTGGTGTTCAAAGATGCCTACAGGTGCTCACACAAATGGCTGAGTGTCCTCCTGGCAGCGACAGTCATTTGGAGCGGAGCATGACAGGACATGGCTCCTTCCATGGACTGTACTGTAATGAACTCTAGTTTAGTGGCGTGTGTAGTAGTGTGTTGTGTACATAATTATGGACTGGAGTGGGGTGGAGTGGAGTGAAGTATAGTGTAGTGGAGTGGAGTGGAGTGGAGCGGAGTGGAGTGGAGTGGAGTGGAGTGAGTGGAGTGAAGTGTAGTGTAGTGTAGTGTAGTGTAGTTAGTGTAGTGTAGTGTAGTGCAGTGCAGTGCTGTGTAGTGTAGTGTAGTGTAGTGTAGTGTAGTGTAGTGTAGTGTAGTGAAGTGAAGTGTAGTGCAGCGCAGTGCAGTGTAGTGCAACGTAGTGTAGTGTAGTGTAGTGTAGTGCAGTGTAGTGTAGTGTAGTGTAGTGCAGTGCAGCGCTGTGCAGTGTAGTGTAGTGTAGTGTAGTAAAGTGTAGTTGTTGTGCATTGCAATGTAGTGTAGTGTAGTGACTTACAGTGTAGTGTAGTGTAGTGTAGTGTAGTGTAGTGTAGTGTAGTGTAGTGTAGTGTAGTGTGGTGTAGTGTAGTGTAGTGTATGTAGCCCGGTGCAGTGCAGTGCAGTGCTGTGTAGTGGAGTGGAGTGCAGTGCAGTGCAGTGCAGCGCAGTGCAGTGTAGTGTAGTGTAGTAAAGTGCAGTGCAGTGCTGTGCAGTGTAGTGTACTGTATTGTAGTGTAGTGCAGCGTAGCGTAGCGCAGTGCAGTACAGTGCTGTGCAGTGTAGTGTACTGTAGTGCAGTGCAGTGCTGTGTAGTGCAGTGCAGTGTAGTGTAGTGTAGTGTAGCGCAGTGCAGCGCAGTGCTGCGCAGTGTAGTGTAGTGAAGTATAGTGTAGTGTAGTGTGGTTTTAGCGCAGTGTATTTGTAGTGTAGGGTATATAGTGCAGTGTTAGAGAAGTGGGGTTGAGTGCAGTGCAGTGTAGTGTAGTGCATATAGTGCAGTGCAGTGTAGTGTAGTGAAGTGTATATAGTGCAGTGCAGTGTAGTGTAGTGTAGTGTAGTGCAGTGCATTGTAGTGTAGTGTAGTGTAGTGTAGTACAGTGTAGTGTATATAGTGCAGTGTAGTGTAGTCTAGTGTATATAGTGCAGTGTAGTGTAGTGTAGTGTAGTGCAGAGCTGTGTAGTGCAGTGCAGCGCAGTGCAGTGCAGTGTAGTGTAGAGTAGTGTAGTGCAGTGTAGTTTTAGTGTAGCGCAGTGTAGCGCAGTGCAGTGCAGTGCAGTGTTGTGTAGTGTAGTGTAGTGTAGTGTAGCGCAGTGCAGCGCAACGCAGTGCAGCACAGTGTAGTGTAGTGTACTGTAGTAAAGTATAGTGTAGCGTAGTGTAGTGTAGTGTATATAATGCAGTGTAGTGTAGTGTAACGTAGTGTAGTGTAGCACTGGGTAGTGTAGTGTAGAGAAGTGTAGTGTGTATAGTGCAGTGTAGTGTAGTTTAGTGTAGTGTAGTGTAGTGTAGTACATTGCAGTGTAGTGCAGTAATGTACGGTAGTGTAGCGCAGTACAGCGAAGCGTAGCGCAGTGCTGTGCAGTGTAGTGTAGTGTAGTATAGTGTAGTGTAGTGTAGCGCAGTGTAGTGTAGTGTAGAGTAGTGTAATGTAGTGTGTATAGTGCAGTGTAGTGTAGTGTAGTGTAGTGCAGTGCTGTTTAGTGTAGTGTAGTGTAGTGTAGTGTAGTGTACTGTAGTGCAGTGCAGTGTGAAGTATATAGTGCAGTGCAGTGTAGTGCAGTGTAGTGTAGTGTATATAGTGCAGTTCAGTGCAGTGCAGTGCAGTGTAGTGTAGTGTAGTGTAGTGTAGTGTAGTGTAGTGTAGTGCAGTGCATTGTAGTGTAGTGTAGTGTAGTGTAGTGTAGTGTAGTACAGTGTAGTGTATATAATGCAGTGTAGTGTAGAGTAGTGAAGTGCAGTGTAGTGTAATGTAGTGCAGTGTAGTGCAGTGTAGTGCAGTGTAGTGTAGTGCAGTGCAGTGAAGTGCAGTGTAGTGTAGTGTAGTGTAATGTAGTGCAGTGTAGTGCAGTGTAGTGTAGTCCAGTGCAGTGCAGTGTAGTTTAGTTTGTGTAGTGCATATAGTGCAATGTAGTGTAGTTCAGTGTAATGTAGTGTAGTGTAGTGTAGTGTAGTGTAGCGCAGTGCAGTGAAGTGCTGTGCAGTGTAGTGTAATGTAGTGTAGTGTAGTGCAGTGCAGTGTAGTGTAGTGTAGTGTAGTGTAGCGCAGTGTAGCGCAGTGCAGTGCAGTGCTGTGCAGTGTAGTGTAGTGTAGTGTAGTGCAGTGCAGTGCCGTGCTGTGCAGTGTAGTGTAGTGTAGTGTAGTGCAGTGTAGTGTAGTGTAGTGTAGTGTAGTGTAGTGTAGTGCACTGCAGTGTAGTGTAGTGTAGTGCTGTGCAGTGTAGTGTAGTGTAGTGCAGAGCAGTGCAGTGCTGTGCAGTGTAGTGCAGTGCAGCGCAGTACAGTGCAGTGCAGTGTAGTGTAGTGTAGTGCAGTTCAGTGTTGTGCAGTGTAGTGTAGTGTAGCGCAGTGCTGCGCAGCGAAGTGCAGCGCAGTGCAGAACAGTTTAGTGTAGTGTAGTGTAGTGTAGTGTAGTAAAGTATAGTGTAGCGTAGTGTAGTGTAGTGTAGTGTAGTGTGTATAGTGCAGTGTAGTGTAGTGTAACGTAGTGTATTGTAGTGTAGCGCTGGGTAGTGTAGTGTAGAGTAGTGTAGTGTAGTGTGTATAGTGCAGTGTAGTGTAGTGTAGTACATTGCAGTGTAGTGCAGTGCAGTGCAGTGCTGTGCAGTGTAATGTAGGGTAGTGTAGCGCAGTACAGCGCAGCGCAACGCAGTGCTGTGCAGTGTAGTGTAGTATAGTTTAGCGTAGTGCAGTGTAGTGCAGTGTAGTGTAAAGTAGTGCAGTGCAGTGTAGTGTAGTGTATATAGTGCAGTGCAGTGTAGTGTAGTGTATATAGTGCAGTGCAGTGCAGTGTAGTGTAGTGTAGTGCAGTGGATTGTAGTGTAGTGTAATGTAGTAAAGTGTAGTGTATATAGTGCAGTGTAGTGTATTGTAGAGTAGTGCAGTGTAGTGCAGTGTAGTGTAGTGCAGTGTAGTTTAGTGCAGTGCAGTGAAGTGCAGTGCAGTGTAGTGTAATGTAGTGCAGTGTAGGGTAGTGTAGTGCAGTGCAGGGCAGTGTAGTGTAGTGTAGTGTAGTACAGTGTAGTGTAGTGTACTTCAGTGTAGTGTAGTGTAGTTGAGTGCAGTGCAGTGCAGTGCAGTGTAGTGTAGTGTAGTGCAGTGCAGTGCAGTGCAGTGCAGTGCAGTGTAGGGTAGTGTAGTGCAGTGCAGTGTAGTCTAGTGCAGTGTAATGTAGTGCAGTGTAGTGTAGGGTAGTGTAGTGTAGTGCAGTGTGGTGTAGTGTGTGTAGTGTAGTGTGTGTAGTGTGGTGTAGTGTAGTGTAGTGTAGTGTAGTTCAGTGTAGTGTAGTGTAGTGTAATGTAGTGCTTTGCACTGTAGTATAGTGTAGTGTAGTGTGGTCCTTAGTCATACTGTAAAAAAGAACCACTGCGATATGGAAACAAAATTAATACACATGAAGACAAGCAAAGAAAAGAAACTAGCGCTTTTCTTTGTCTGCCTATCTATCTATCTATCTATCTATCTATCTATCTATCTATCTATCTATCTATCTATCTATCTATCTATCTATCTATCTATCTATCTATCTATCTATCTGTCTATCTATCTATCTATTTATCTATCTATCTATCTATCTATATATCAATCAGTTGTCTGTCTGTCTGTCTGTTTGTCTCTTTGTCTGTTGTTTGTCTATCTGTCTGTCTGTCTATCTATCTATCTTTCTATCTATCTATGTATCTATGTATCTATCTGTCTATCTATCTATCTATCTATCTATCTGTCTATCTATCTATCTATCTATCTATCTATATGTTTGTCCGTCCGTCCGTCCGTCTTTCTCTCTGTCTGTCTACCTATCTATCCATCCATCCATCCATCCATCCATCCATCATCCATCCATCCATCTATCCATCCATTCATCCACCCATTCATCCACCTATCTATCTATTCGTCTATCTATCTACCTATCTATCTATCTGTCTGTCTGTCTGTCTGTCTGTCTGTCTATCTATCTATCTGTCTGTCTGTCTATCTATCCTAGTATCCAATTGTCTTTACTATTTATCTCATCAGCTATTTATCTATCTATCTATCTATCTGTCTGTGTGTCTGTCTGTCTATCTATCTATCTATCTATCTAAATCTATCTATCTGTCTATCTATCTATCTATCTATCTATCTATCTATCTATCTATCTATCTATCTATCTATCTATCTATCTATATCTCTCTATTTGTCTGTCTGTCTGTCTATCTATCCTAGTATCCAATTGTCTTTACTCTTTATCTCATCAGCTGTCTACCTACTTACCCATGTATCATGACTTTGTCTTATCGCACTTCAGACACCAAGAGTACCCACACATTAAATTGTGGTCATGCCAATGATATGTAGACTATAGAAACAGCAGATTGGAAGTGGCTTATTTGAACGATAGAGCACGTTGACTATCCGGACAGCAGGTATGACCAAGTCATCGTATTTGGGCTCCATTTTAGTGCCGAGAATACATAACTTCCCCATCTGTTGAGTTCACATTAGCTATGGGTGTAAGTTGTGGTGAATCCTTATCTGGTGTATGTGTAACATCAGTATGTTGTTAAGTGTGAACAAATTAATAGACATGAAGAAAAAATAGTATGTAACTTGCGGGTACAGTTTCATATGAAGTGTATGTGAATGTGATATGTTATGTGCGAAAAAAAACCGTAGGACAATGAAAAGAAATTTCATCAAAAAGTATTGGATCGGGATGGATTCTTTCACTTTTAAGCTGAATAATATGGTAATCACATACTTTCATTGAAACTATTATTGATATTAACGCAGGAACAGTGTGCAGTATGTTCTCAATAACAGATCGCAGCAACTTGTCCACTGATGGGAAAAGCACAAATACAATCATTACACATCTGTGTCCATAGACAGACAGACAGACAGACAGACATATGGAAACAATAGAACTGCATGTTCCCTTATCTCTACAGAAGGATATCATTTATTAGAACAAACGTCGTGAAGAAAGTTGAAAGAATGTTCAATTCAAGGAGCGATCTTTAAAGAGTTGTCTGACTAATGCCTACATTTCTTGTTACATGAATCCCTCTCAAACTGATATAAGTTTTGTAACCACGAGAAGAGTAAATGTACTACATTTTAGAATGAAATTGAATGCATTTATCACACAATTTTGCACAAATATCAGGTGTCTATGTGGAGATCATATTTCCAATACTCATATTTATTTATTTTTTAATTTATTTTATTCTTTTACATCGAGGATAATGGAATAAACACTTAATTGCTTTAAAAAAATTGTTTACATCATATCATATTTGAGTGCCCAGCTGTCAAACCCTTTTTACCTACATTTCAGAGCAGTCTCTGGAAAATGAATTTGAAAATTCATAGTTAGCCTTTGCCATTGCTAGATGTCTATTGCACAGTCCCCTTGAACATTTGTTGTAGTGACAGTATTTTTCTGTGTTTCATGTTCACAGCTTTGTTGAGTTAAATTGTTCTCGTGCTTAAGATAACTTTTTTATTTCTTATCATATATTCTTTCTACTTCTAAAGCACAACAAATACCACACACATGCTTTCTCTTCATGCTTTCTCCATTCTACCCCGTTCTCTATTTCTTGAACTTCCACCCACTATACTTTCCACTTCCTCGTCTAATATCACTAAGAGTGAACAGACGTTAAATTGAAGACTACACACGTCGCTCTCTTTACGCAAGAAATAAAAATAGATAGAAATAAAATAAACAAAGAAATGAAACCTAGACTGGAAATAATTCTTATAAAGTACGGAATCTCTTGTCCACCTTTGACATAGCGCTGATGTTTCTTAATGATGGAGAAAGTGATGCTAGGAGCATGGCATGGCTGATGAACAATCTCAACACAATATTCAAAAAGCATAACAACAGTTTCATTTTGGAAAGGTTTTCTGGCTGAAAACAATCTCAACATAACATTGGCCATTGTGTGCAGGTGGAAACTGTTGACAAAATTTACAAAACCGCATACACACGGGGACTTGATGTAAAAAAAAAGCACATGAGTGCTTATTCCATTATCCTCGATATAAAAGAATAAATAAATAAGCAAAAAATTTCAAAAGCATAACAACAAGTTTCATGTGGGCCGTAGGATTGTAAGCCTGGGCATCAATACTGACAAAGCCTGATCCACATATTATTAAGGCAAGTAACGACACCTCATTGCTTGACTGGGGTGGACAGAGGACAGTTTCGGGAGCCAACCACGCCACAGCCCCAAAAACAGCCCGTTCAGTGGACCGCATATTTGATCTTTACCCAAAGGCTCGGGTCAAGCTGATTATCTTTCCCGATTTTTAGGTCCCAAAAATATAAATATGGGTCAACTCCTCTCTCTTCCTCTCGCTCCTTTTCCCTTTTTTCCTCTCCTATTTTCTCTCTCTCTTCTCTCTCCCCTCTCTCTCTCTCCTCTTCTTTTCTCTCTCCTCACTTTTGAACAGCCAGAGCATAGAAACAAAAAAACAACTTTTTTTTAATTTTTTCCTCTCTTTAAAAGGGCATTTTTTGTTTTTTGTTTCATAGAATTCCAATCATTTTTCTTGTTCTTTCATGAGTGGGCACTTTGCACGGGGGAAAAGGCTTATTTTAATAAACGGTTCGATTTTGGGCTCTTACTTACTACCTTTTTGTGTTTTTTTTGTTTCAGTCATTTTCAGGGGGAACCTGGGGAAGGGGATTTAACGTTAAAAGGACACTGCACTGCCAGAAAGAATTTTAAACTTTTTTGGGACAAACATAACTTAAATTTTTTCGATTTTGGGGGCTGGGATTCGAACGTGCATCTATCAAAATTCCGCCTGAATTTTAAATGAATGCCCCCCCCACCCGCCCCCCCCTCCCTCCCCCATAATGGACCCGGACCTTAAGTTTTAACTCCGCCTTATTGAAACTTTTTTTTTTTTAAGGGGGATTGGGGGGGGGGTGGGGGGGGTATCTTTAAAATCGGGAAAGACGTATCAAAGTGCCCAGAAATAAAGGAAGTACTTTCACCCAATGCGTGGCCGGAAAACGTCACTGACTCACCCTTACCTTGGTCTTTAGGTCAATCGCAGGTGGCGGGCATGGGGGAGGCCTGAAAAAAAAATTTATCAGTTATAATTTATGCACTGATTTTTGCTGTGTGCCTTTCGTCACATTCCGCTGGGGTATAAATGCCACTGGGAGCCTGAACTTTGAACGTTTTTTGGGGTTTTTTAAATTTAGGTAAAACGTTTTGCTCTGTTGGTTTCTTTCTGGTTGTCTTCTGTTTTCTGCTTCAGTCGTTTCTGTCTTGTGTCTTCCCCTGTCTCTGTCGCGTCTCTCTCTTTCTCTCTTTTCCCCGTCTCTTTCTCTCTCACGAAGTCCTTTTAATCTTCACTAAATGTTTTTTCCGTTTTGTTGTTTTTGCCTTGGGGTTAACACAATCTGACTTTCTCTCCCGAAAGTCCAGCTGAACTATTTAAGACCAAGGGACGTGCGTACATCCACGAACATTATTTTAGCAGAAAATTTTCGCAACGAAATGCTGCATGGGCTTTATGGGAGGATCCCAAAAACGCCTAGATGCGTCCCCGGTCCGACATGGTGGATCCCCACGTTCAGTTTTTTTACATGCACACTGCCTGAAAAAAAATTCATTCAAACACCTGCACAAAGTTTCATCAAGAAATTTAAGGGGGTGCTTTTTCTGAAATGGGCTTTTTCAGCATCAAGTGCAACTTAGGTCTTCTGCTTAGCAATCTCTGCGCTACTGTCTGCAAAAAATTCAGTTGTACTGTCTATGCAATTTCTCTGTCTACGTTTAGCAATCTCGTGTGTATCTTCTATGAAAAACTATGTCTATCTTCGTGCATTCTGGGTGTATCTGTTTGTAGCAATCTCTGTGTCTATCTATCTTACAACTCTGGTCTATATGTCTGTACAATCTCTGCCCCAACCCTGTGAAATTTCCAGTGTCTATCTATCTGGGTACAATCTCACGTGTGCTGTCTGTACAATCTCTTTTCTTATTCTGTAGCAATTCATTGTGTATCTGTCTATAGCAACCTAAATGTCATCTTCTGAGCAATCTCAGTTTTACTTCTATAACTTCTGTCTATCCGCCCATACAATCTCAGTTGTATCCTGTAGCAATCCTGGTCATCGGGTACAATCTCGTGTCTACTGTAGCAATCTCTGTGTCTACGTCTATAGAAATCTCTTATCTACTGTCTGTAGTAATCTATGCTATCTTCTGTAGCAACTAGTTTTTTTTCTATCTAAAGCAATCTCGTGTGTATCGTCTTAGAATCTCATGTCTACTGTCTTAAAAACTTCAGTACTTTTGTTGTAGCAATTTCAGTGTCTTTCTGTCTGAGCAATTCTGTTATGTCAAATTCGTGTCTGTCGTCTATACAACTCAGTGTCTACTGTCTTACACTCGTGTCTATCGTCAAAGCAACTTCAGTGTCTACTGTCATAGCAACTTCATGCTTCTGCCCTATAGAAACTTCAGTGCAATTGTCTATACAATTTCTGTCTTCTGTCTATAGCAATCCATGCTATCGTAAAAGCAACTTCAGTGTCATCGTCTGTGCAATATCATGCTATCGTTGTACAATTCAGTGTCTGTCTGCCTGTAGCAATCCGGGTCTTTGCTATGAAATCTCAATGTAAAAAAGGGATTTTGACAACCCCAATAACCACGGGGGGAATCTCTCTTAGTGATAAAAGTAGAAAGCTGTACAGTACCATCTTTAAATGATTGTTTACAGGAAGGGGTTTAAGAAAAACAACATTACAGTAAACCCCAAAGCGGGTTTATAAAGAGGGTTTTCCACTAAGACATATGTTTTACCTACTTGCTTTTCCAGAAACAGTTTTCTCATAACCGTAAGCTCAGAGTATTTTTTAAATTTTTAAAAGGGATTTTATTCGTTAATAGAAACTTTTTTGGGCCCATTCTCCGAAAAGTGGTGTGAAGGGGAAAATTTTTACGTTGTTTGAAAGCCATTATCAAAACAAAAGCAGAAAAAGGTGGATCTAAGCTGACGACATAATATCACCCACGGGGGCAAACGGGGGGATGTATGTATCCCTCCTTTGTTTTCTTTTTTATTAATGAGTTACCATAAAAGTCATTAATAAGGGGTAAAACATGGGGCCCCTTCCCCAAGATTCACAGAATTTTTTTTTCTTCTGCTTGTGATGATTTTTCTGCTATCTGAAAATGTTGTAGCTTACAACAGCATTGAAAGTTAAGCAGTGCTGCAAAAGCACTTGATCTTAAGGTTAATCTGAATAAGAGTACTATTGTTGTATTCAGAAAAGGTGGTTATTTAGCTGCTCACGAAAAATGGCTGTACAATGAAAGTCATGCCTTGATTAATGTATATAACATATTCAGGAATCTGTTTTCTACAAAGCTTTAGTTTTCACATGATGTAAAGTTTCTGCATCGAGGTTAAGGCTTGTAAATGTTTTGAAAAAATAGCAGTGATTGAACAATAATATCTTTGCATTGATAGATAAGATATTTGATGCAAATTCAACAAGTGGTTGTTACTGCCGAAAAATTGGGACTGGATGCAGCTGTAAACATTGTGATCAGTAGCCTCTTGCTATTAAAGCATTTTTATGCTTAGAATAGCTTCCAACTGATCTTGTTTGAAGTGAAACAATAAGAATCCTCTCTGTTAATGTTGTTAAGATGCATTGGATATTGGATTAAGATTCTGCATGATGAGTGAGGTTACCTTTTAAGTCTTACAAGATGCTTAACATTAGATTTGGGGACGATGCTGTGAACAATTGTGAATCAGTACACTCTTTGCTTTAAAGCAGTCTTTTAGGCTTAGATAGCGTTCACTATATGCTTGTTTAAGTGAAACCAATAGATATGATTTTTACCATAAGATTCAGCGCTATATATTCAATCTATATTATTATTATTATTATTATTATTATATGTCAAGGGGAGTAAAGAGATCAGACAGGGCTGCTTCACAATACGTACTGTTTATGTGAATGTGCTTTGGGTTTGGTCAATCAAGGTGTCTGGAAATTGTAGAGAGTTTAATCAACTTTTCAGGCAAAGATTGATGACTGCGTGGCAGCAGTGGAGTGGTCATATACAAAACAGTGAAAGATTTCAAATGTACAGACAGTTTATAGGCTCACACGATGTCAAACCTTATCTAAAGCTTGATATGGACAAACATTTAAAAAGAATTATGTCTAAGTTTAGACTTGGTGTATCAGACTAAAATGTTCATAAATTTAGATATATAGAACATGATGATGATGACCTCAGGCTGCTATGCCCATTATGTAACCAAACAGTGGAAGATGAAGTGCATATTGTACTGTGCTGTCCAGTATTAGAAGATGTAAAACAGAATTACATTCCGGTAAAGTATAGTAGACAGCCTACTTTATTTAGATTCTGCCTACTCATGGCATCTAGACACCCTGAGATTGCGCGCAGCCTTGCTTTATATTTGTGTAAAGCCTTTAGAATAAGAGATATTTTGGTTTCTTAAGTCATATTTTTGTAACTGATTTTATACAATAATATTTTAGGGTTTTTTGTTCTTCCTTATTTTTCTCACTAAAATGCTAAGCAGCTAGGCAACCCCCCTTCATGTATGGGCCAATGGCCTTTTTGTGAATAAATCTTTCGAGTTCGAATTCGAGTTCGAGTTCGAGTTCTAGTTCGTGTTCGAGTTCTCTCTCTCTCTCTCTCTCTTTCTCTCTCTCTCTCTCTCTCTCTCTCTCTCTCTCTCTCTCTCTCTCTCTCTCTCTCTCTCTCTCTCTCTCTCTCTCTATCAGGCTTGACTTCTCCTTTACTCCTTTGGAAGTGCTGACTTTTCAGACTGTTTGTCGAGGACATGTTAAACAAAACCTGGCTGAGCCCGTTTCTGTGCACGTAGAAGTGCACATGCTGGTATGTTGGTGTCATCCATCCCACTAGCCAGATGGGGTCTACTCTTCTTCAAAAGGCGGTCGGTGTTTACGTTTCAGCGTGTGCAGGAGATGTTCTTCGTGAGTTTTGCAGGGGGGGTTTCAGTGTATCGTGTGTCATCATCTGAAGGGCAATGGAGTCCGAACCAGTGTGAATTCCTGGCGAAAATGTCTTCGAACGGACACCCTAGCAAAGACTCGAACCTGCGCCATCACTTACTGTCAGATCACAACTTCTAACCCCTAGACTATTTTGCCCCTTTTTTTCCACCCCACCCCACCCCCTGCCGGTTAAGTAACTTGCTGCCAATACTTTCATTTGTCATTACAGTTTCTACAATTTCTAAACGCATCAAAAATAAGGATGAGGAAACTGGACCACCCTGTCTAAAGCCTTTTCTTTCTTTTTTAAATGAGGGACCAACTTGACAGATTCTCATGTATATAAATGGCTGATGCTATAATCATCATGGTAAAAGGTAGAGAGCCATTGACAAATACCATTACTAACTCCAAAAGCACGCATGACTCCAAGGTAAGAATTACAGTTCACCGAATCAAAGGCTTTTTCAAAATCTAAGTACAAAAGCAAGCCAGGTCGTTTTATCTTATTCAAATAGTCATTTAACATTTTTTTTTAATCAATCTCTTATCGCTCTCTATATTGCCTGATCCTCGCTAATTATTTATGAGAGTAGAGAGTTCAGTCGAGACGCAAATGCGTGCGTGTCCAATCACGCGCTAATATTCGCAGGCCCACGTGCGCACGCGCGCACGCGTGCACGCACGCACACACACACACACACACACACACAACACACACACACACACTGTGAGCAATACGTATCAAATACGCACCCTTTTAAGCGGCTGTGAACGCAAAAGCGAGGACACAAATGTCTTGTGTTTGAGATTCCATGCATGTTCCCATGCCCTATGATAAAGTGTGTCCCACTAGCTAGAATAAACACTCAAATATCTTATGCCCTAGAATACATGCTTATGTATTAATGAACACAACCAGATAATACTGCTCTGAGAAAAGTAAGTGCACAAACCTAATTCAAACACACTGGTTAAAGTTGAGATGCTCATCCTAATCCTCCTCCTCCTCCTTCTTTTCCTCTTCCTCCTCCTCCTCTTCGTTCTCCTCCTCATCCTAATCCTCCTCCTCCTCTGCTTCTCCTTTCTGCGGTTTAAACAGACTTTTAGTCAAGAAAGGTGTCATATAAAAAAAAACACCAAAAATACAGGCAGAGCATTGACAGCACAAACAAG
>CM054152.1:35576390-35586390 GCA_028751875.1 Rapana venosa | reverse complement strand
CGTTGATCGTTGATGCTGTTGATCGTTGTTTCTGTTGATCGTTGTTGATGTTGATCGTTGATGCTGTTGATCGTTGATGCTGTTGATCGTTGAAGCTGTTGATCGTTGATGCTGTTGATCGTTGTCATCAACATTCTTATCCTCATCACCTTCCATAGAGCAGCAGAAGTTCATCAACTGCGAAACGAAGAGCAGCAAGGCGGAGTGTGACCAGTGCTGCAAGACCACCCAGTGGGGCTACCCTGGGGAGGAGATCGGCTGTCTGGGTACCTGCTACGCCCTGCCCATGACCTCTGGAGGCTCCAGGAAACGCATGGTGCTGGACACCATTGCTGCAGGTAGGTAGGTAGGTAGTAAGGTAGGAAGGAGACAACGTAGGTTGTTTACATTACGAGGCAATCGCATTTTCTTTTTCCATTTAAACAATACTTGTGGGGACGGGATAGCTCAGTGGTCAGAGCACTCGCCTTCCCCAAAGCTAAGGTTAAGCAGCACTAAGCATGGTTACCAAGTGGATGGGTGACCGTTTGTGCGCCTTGGCTTCAGTACACGTCCCCCAGTTCACCTAGCTGTAAATGGGTACCTGCCCTCTTTAGGGTGGGTCAGGAAAGGTAAAGCAGCGAGGGAGAGAAAATTGGTTTAAAATGCTGGCCCCTGGAGAAGTTGAGGTCTCTGGCACCTCGCTTCCCAACGACCGCATAGGTTATGGGAACACGTTTACCTTTACCCTTTACTTGTAGAAAATTGGATTAAAAGTCTTTTAGGGATCTGTTCTTGAGCTTAGGGAAAAGCAATTTGAGCTGAATTCCAGTCACACGTCATGATGATCATAGACTTTGAACATCCTTATTTTATAAGAAAATGTCATTTTAGTCCAGATTGGTGTCAGATCAAGCATGGCGAAATTTCCCATCTGTTTATGATGCAGGAAGTCGTCAGCCAGTTTTGACTAGGTACTATCAACAAAGATGAGAAAAAGCCAAGCTAATTTACTAGGCCTTCTTGCCTTCAGTAATTTTCTCAAAGTCCTCCTAACCCGCCCGAAGAAATTGTCAGAATGCACCTACTCAAAATTCCTGGTGGTTTGCGAGTTGAAGCGTCACTGACACGAATTGCCTTCTTTCTACGCCAACTATAGAGGTGAAAAGAAGAGCATTTTCTTTCTACTCCAGCTATAGAGGAGAAGAGAGGAGCATTTTCTTTCTCTCCCAACCATAGAGGTGAAAAGAAGAGCATTTTCTTTCTACTCCAGCTATAGAGGAGAAGAGGAGCATTTTCTTTCTCTCCCAACCATAGAGGTGAAAAGAAGAGCATTTTCTTTCTATTCCAACGATAGAGGTGAAAAGAAGAGCATTTTCTTTCTATGCCAACTATAGAGGTGAAAAGAAGGGCATTTTCTTTCTATTCCAACCATACAGGTGAAAAGAAGAGCATTTTCTTTCTATTCCAACTATAGAGGTGAAAAGAAGAGCATTTTCTTTCTACGCCAACTATACAGGTGAAAAGAAGAGCATTTTCTTTCTACGCCAACTATAGAGGTAAAAGAAGAGCATTTTCTTTCTATTCCAACTATACAGGTGAAAAGAAGAGCATTTTCTTTCTACGCCAACTATAGAGGTGAAAAGAAGAGCACAACCTTGATGCTCCACTTTCATTGACGTCACGAAGCGTTTGACTGCACAACAGATCTTGGTTCCTCCCCACATCTTTAAGATAGTCTACTTCACCAAAAACTACAGAGCCTAGTTAAGTTTCTCCTCACTGACAAGAAGTGAGCTGTGTCTGTCTACAGGTGCTTTTCTGAGCCCTTTATTATCACTTATGGCATCAAACAAGGATGCGTACTTGTTCCCACTCTCTTCAGGATTTCTAAGCTGCTGCCCCGATCCCACTGCTGGCAAAAGAGACCTTTATAATCATACACCACGTTAAGCTTAAATCTGTACAGTGCCAATCACCCCAGAGCCTTGTCAGTTACACGCAAGGTTCTTATCAAAGGCATGAGTTTGTTGACAACACGGCAGAGGCAAAACACACCAGCAGAACCTCCTGTCAGTAATGAACCGCTTGTATCAGGTCTTTACAGACTTATTTTTTTATTTTTATTTTATTATTTTATATCGAGGATAATGGAATGAGCACTTATTTGCTTTTTTGACATCCAGTCCCCGTGTGTATGCGGTTTTGTAAATTCTGTCATCTATCCCAGCCGGCACACAATGGCCTACTCTTACGAAACTCTTACTCTTACTTCGGGCCCACCATCAGTCTGCAAAGACGAAAGTCTTGAGCCAGGACGCTGATGTGTGGCTGTTCATCGCCATGGACATAGGCTTCTGTGGTTCATCAGGTCATCAACCTGGCGTCTACCAGCAGTGACAGCTTCTGTGAATACAGGGGTCTGCAGAGAACCGCTAGGCAGCAGCTCATTTTGCTTGCCTTCCATACAATTATGGCAATGGGAAATATCATGTTGACAACTTTTTTCCATCCTACTCTCTGTGTGTGTTTATGTGTATGTGTATGTATGTGCCGTGCAGGCTTTCGTGCATGCGTGTGTGCAGATGCGAACGAGCGCATAAGTAAAATTTATTGGAACAGGTATTGAAAAATTAATGAACGATTTCACACAAAATTTTTACCAAAATCTAAGAGTAGCTAAAAGTAATGTTTTGGTGCTTTTTTACCATCTATTTATTTATTTAAGTTAAGGATAGCTTAGTGGTCAGAGCACTCGCTTTCCCCCAGCTAAGGTTAAGCAGCATCGAGCGTGGTTACCACTTGGATGGGTAACCGTTAGTGCACCTTGCCTTCAGTACATTCCCCCAATTCACCCAGCTGTAAATGGGTACCTGCCTGTTTAGGGTCAGGGAAGGTAAAGCAAGCGAGGGAGAGGAGATGGGCGCCGCCCTCAAAATGCTGGCCCCTTGAGAAGTTGAGGTCTCTGAAGCCTCACTCCCCAACGACCACATAGGTTATGGGGCACCTTTACCTTTTTACTTATTTACTAAGTAGCCAGTGGAACACAGAACAACCCTAACCAAACAATATGTAAATTCCACAGAGCAGCAGAAGTTCGTCAACTGCGAAACGAAGAGCAGCAAGGCGGAGTGTGACCAGTGCTGCAAGACCACCCAGTGGGGCTACCCTGGGGAGGAGATCGGCTGTCTGGGTACCTGCTACGCCCTGCCCATGACCTCTGGAGGCTCCAGAAAACGCATGGTGCTGGACACCATTGCTGCAGGTAGGTAGGTGGGTAGGTAGGTAGGCAAGTAGGTAGGTAGTAAGGTAGGTAGGGAGGAAGGAGACAACGTAGGTTGTATACATTATAGGCAATCGCATTTTCTTTTTGCATTTAGTTAAACAATACTTGTTGGGGCGGGATAGCTTAGTGGTCAGAGCACTCGCCTTCCCAAAAGCTAAGGTTAAGCCGCACTGAGCATGGTTACCAAGTGGATGGGTGACAGTTTGCGCGCCTTGGCTTCAGTACAGTCCACCAGTTCACCCAGCTGTAAATGGGTACCTCTCCTCTTTAGGGTGGGTCAGGAAAGGTACAGCAGCGAGGGAGAGAAGATTGGTTCAAAATGCTGGCCCCTGCAGAAGCTGAGGTCTCTGGCACCTCGCTTCCCAACGACCGCATAGGTTATGGGAACACTTTTACCTTTACGCTTTATCTGTAGAAAAGTGGATTTAAAGTCTTTTAGTCTTTACAGACTTTTTTGGTATTCTTTTATATCGAGGATAATGGAATAAGCACTTATTTACTTTTTTGACAACCAGTCCTCGTGTGTCTGTGGTTTTGTAAATTCAGTAATCTGTTCCCACCGGCACACGATGGCCTACTCTTACGAAACTCTTACTCTTACTTCGGGCCCACCATCAGTCTGCAAAGACGAAAGTCTTGAGCCAGGACGCTGATGTGTGGCTGTTCATCACCATGGACATAGGCTTCTGTGGTTCATCAGGTCATCAACCTGGCGTCTACCAGCAGTGACAGCTTCTGTGAATACAGGGGTCTGCAGAAGAACCGCTAGGCAGCAGTTCATTTTGCTTGCCTTCCATACAGTTATGACACTGGCAAATATCAAGTTTGTTCCATCCTACTCTGTGTGTGTGTGTATTTGTGTATGTGTGTGCGGGCGTGCGTGCATTCGTGCATGTGTGTGTGTGCACATGCGAACGAGCGCATAAGTAAAATTGATTGGAACCGGTATTGAAAATTAATGAACGATTTCACACAACATTTTTACCAAAATCTAAGAGTAGCTAAAAGTAATGTTTGGGTGCTTTTTTACCATCTATTTATTTATTTAAGTGAAGGGTAAGGGATAGCTTAGTGGTCAGAGCACTCGCTTTCCCCCAGCTAAGGTTAAGCAGCATCGAGCGTGGTTACCACTTGGATGGGTAACCGTTAGCGCACCTTGGCTTCAGTACATTCCCCCAATTCACCCAGCTGTAAATGGGTACCTGCCTGTTTAGGGTCAGGGGAGGTAAAGCAAGCGAGGGAGAGGAGATGGGCGCCGCCCTCAATATGCTGGCCCCCTTGAGAAGTTGAGGTCTCTGATACCTCACTCCCCAACGACCACATAGGTTATGGGACCCCTTTATCTTTTTACTTATTTACTAAGTACCCAGTGGAACAAAAAAACAACCCTAACCAAACAATGTGTAAATTCCACAGAGCAGCAGAAGTTCGTCAACTGCGAAACGAAGAGCAGCAAGGCGGAGTGTGACCAGTGCTGCAAGACCACCCAGTGGGGCTACCCTGGGGAGGAGATCGGCTGTCTGGGTACCTGCTACGCCCTGCCCATGATCTCTGGAGGCTCCAGAAAACGCATGGTGCTGGACACCATTGCTGCAGGTAGGTAGGTAGGTAGGTAGATAGGTAGTAAGGTAGGTAAGTAGGTAGGTAGGTAGGAGAGGTTAGTGGCTGGAACGTTAATTAATGGTCTGACGGGGATTGGGGATATGGGCTCCAGTTGTCTCTGACATGTCCTTAGCTTTTGAAGGATTTTCCCTCTAGAGTTGACATCCCTATTAACTCCATTCCCCTGAAAGTCTCTCGTTCTTTCCACCAAGAATTGACATCTCTACAAACTCCATTCTCCTAAAAAATCTTCGTTTTCCCTCTAGAGTTTATATCGCTACTAACTCCATTCTCCTAGATGTCTTTCGTTATTTCTCCCTACATTTGACATCGCTGCTGACTCCATTCCCATGAAAATCTTTCGGCTTTCCGCCCAGAGTTGACATCGTTACTGATTCCAGTCGTCTGAAAATCTTCGCTTTCCCCCTACATCTAATATTGCTACTGGCTCCATTCCCCTAGAAGTCTTTCGGTTGTTTTGTTTCGCTAGAGCTAGTATCGCTACAAACTCCATTTCCCTGAAAGTCTTTTGTTTCTCCCCTAGAGTTAATATCGCTACAAACTCAATTTCCCTGAAAGTCTTTCTTTATTTTACCCTAGAGTTAATATCGCTACAAACTACATTCAACATGAAAGTCTTTCTTTATTTTTCCCTAGAGTTTAATATCGCTACTGACTACATTCAACATGAAAGTCTTTCTTTATTTTCCCCTGGAGTTAATATCGCTACAAACTACATTCAACATGAAAGTCTTACTGACTCCATTCCCGACAGTCTTTCGCTTTTCCTCTAGAGTTAACATCGCTACTGCCACCCCTGCATCACTACAAACTACATTCCCAGAAAGTCTTTCGCTTTTCCTCTAGAGTTAATATTGCTACTGCCTCCATTCCCCTGGAAGTTTTTCTTTATTTTCCCCTAGAGTTAATATCGCTACAAACTACATTCTCCTGAAAGTCTCTCTTTATTTTCCCCTAGAGTTAATATCGCTACAAACTACATTCCCCTGAAAGTCTCTCTTTATTTTCCCCTAAAGTTAATAGCGCTACAAACTACATTCTCCTGAAAGTCTCTTTATTTTCCCCTAGAGTTAATAGCGCTACTGACTACATTCAACATGGAAGTCTTACTGACTCCATTCCCGACAGTCTTTGGCTTTCTTCTTAGAGTTAACATCGCTACTGCCTCCCCCTGAAAGTCTTTCGTTTCCCCACCCCTCACCCCCACCCCCCAAAGTTAATATTGCTGCTGCCTCCATTTCCTGCGAGTCTCTCACTTTTTCCTTTAGAGTTGAACATCGCTACTGACTACATTCCCAAATACCCTGAAAGTCAGAGTGAAATTTCAGACTGAGACCCTATGTCAGAACACACATGCAAGTATTGTACACACACACACACACACACACACACACACACACACACACACACACACACACACACACACACACACACACACACACACACACACACCACACACACACACAAACGTGAAAACCCCATATAGGCCTTAGCTTGTTCAAAGAACAAAAAAGCAGAACATCTTGCCCACACGTTAAAACTTATTCCGCTTTTCAGAAGAGTAGGCCATTGTGTGCCCCGGGGGAATGGATGACAAAAAATTGACAAAACGGCATATACACGGAGACTACATGTTTAAAAACAACAACACATAAGTACTTATTCCATTATCCTCTGAATAAAAGAATAGTTTGGTGTGGGTTTTTTTTATAAACGAAGAGTAGGCCAGCTATGCAGATGGGATGGATGATGGATGACACCAACATACCCGGTATGCAACCCTGCAATCTTAGAGAGGAGGGAGAAGTTAGCCTAGTGGTTAGAGCGTTATGCTCGCGATTTGACGGCCCGGGTTCGAGCCACCAACCAAGTGACGCCTGTTCAAGGGGATTATTTTGTCCGCCTGGAGTTAACATCAGTGCCGACTCCACTACCCTGAAAGTCCTTGGGATCAGACCATAAACCAAGGTCCCGTGTCCGAACGCACGTACGTAAAAGAACATCTTGCGCACATTCTAAAATCTGCTCCGCTTTTTTTTTGAAGAGTAGGTCATTGTGTTCCGGGGGGAATGGAAGGATGACAGTGTTTGAAAAATCGTATGCACTCGGGGACTGGATGTAAAATAAAAGCTCATGAGTGCTTATTAATTATCTTCGAAATGAAAGAAGTTTAAATTTGAAGACTTTTTTTGCGTGCGTGCGTGCGTGCGTCTGTGTGTGTCTTTGTGTCTCTGTGTGTGTTACTACAACAGATAATTCTCTTTTTTTTTTCTTTTTTCTTTTTTTTTTTTTTGGGGGGGGGCGGGTCGTTGAAATAGCCGTAGTATTAAAAAAAACCCCACCTTGTTGGTGGCTATTTGCGGTTGATGTCTTTTGTTTGCTTTTTTCCCCCTTTTTTTTTCTTGTTCGTTAATACGTTGTACCGTTGCACTTTGGGAAGTTAAACGCTCTAAAGTTGTGTTCCCTTTACATTACAAAATGATAAGTGCATTTATGACTGGCAGTGCAGACAAACTCAAGAAGAAGAAGAAGAACTAGGATGAGGAGGAGGAGAAGAAGAAGAAGAAGAAGAAGAAGAACAAGAACAAGAACAAGAACAAGAAGAAGAAGAATAAAAAGAAGAAGCATTGCAAAGAAGAAGAAGAATTGCAAAAAAGAAGTCGAAGAATTGCAAAGAAGAAGAAGAATTGCAAAGAAGAAGAAGAACTGCAAAGAAGAAGAAAGAAGAATTGCGAAGAAGAACTAGGAGGAGGAGGAGGAGGAGAAGGAGGAGGAGGAGAAGGAGAAGAAGAAGAAGGAGGAGGAGGAGGAGGAGGAGAAGGAGAAGAAGAAGAAGAGAAGAAGAAGGAGGAGGAGGAGGAGGAGGAGGAGGAGGAGGAGGAGAACAACAACAACAACAGCAACAAGAACAAGAAGCACAATAACAACAACAACAACAACAACAACATCAGCAACAACAACAAACAACAAACAACAGATCAGCCACACACGCAAACACCAACACGCTCTGCCCCATCACCAGATTCTCAATCACGTGTCTGTCCTGTCCTGACTTGTCACAGAGCAGCAGAAGTTCATCAACTGCGAAACGAAGAGCAGCAAGGCGGAGTGTGACCAGTGCTGCAAGACCACCCAGTGGGGCTACCCTGGGGAGGAGATCGGCTGTCTGGGTACCTGCTACGCCCTGCCCATGACCTCTGGAGGTCAGCAGAAACGTTTCGTGCTGGACACCATCGCTGCAGGTAAGACTGGACACAAGGCCAGACTCTGTATGAATCCCGGGACAATACGTAAGAACTGAAATGTCAGTACGCACTCCACTTCCCCCCCCCCCCCCCCCCCTCCCCTCTTCTAAAAAGTCTTTCGGATAAGAACTGTAAACCGAGGTCCCCGTGTGCGAACCTACGCAGAACGTCTTGCGCGCACGTTAAAACCCGTTCCAATTTTCGGAAGAGTAGGGCATTGTGTGCCGGTGGGAGCGGATGACAAAATTGACAAAACTGCATGCACAGGGGAACTGGATGTATTTTTTAAAAAAAGAAGCACGTGAGCGCTTATTCCATTATCCTCGAAATAAAAGAATTTTAAAAAAAAAAGCTTAATGTTGCTGTGGGGTTTTTTTCGTGTTTGGTTTCCAGCCACGCACTTGTCAGGGCTTTATTATTATTATTATTATTATTATTATTATTATTATTATTATTATTATTATTATTGTAGTAGTAGTAATAATAATAATAATAATAATAATAATGTATGGAATTTATATAGCGCTGAATCTTGTAGAGCAACAAATCAAAGCACTCAGATTTCTTTTTAATATCGAGGATAATGGAATAAGCACTCATGTGCTTTTTTACATTCAGTCCCCATGTGTATGCGGTTTTGTAAATTTTGTCATGTGTTCCCACCGGCACACAATGGCCTACTCTTTCGAAAGCGGAACAGGATTTAACATGTGCGCAAGATGTTCACTCACGAGCTAACAACCCATCTATCTACCCAAAGCCAAGTACCAAATACCAAATCAACTGACTCAACCTCCCTAACCACCCATCCATCAAATCCTGTCTTCCCACCCACCTATCCATCCCTTTCTCATTCTCAACTACCCCAACCACCCGCCCACCAAATCCGTCTACCCTCCCACATAAAAAGGTAAAGGTGTCCCGTGACCTATGTGGTCGACGGGTAGCGAGGCATCAGGGATCTCAGCTTCTCCAGGGGCCAGTATATCGAGGGCTTTGCCCATCTCCTCTCCCTCGCTGTTTTACCTTCCATGACCCTAAAGAGGGCAGGTTGCCCATTTACAGCTGGGTGAACTGGGGGATTGTACTGAAGCCAAGGCGCGCAAACGGTCACCCATCCACTTGTTAACCACGCTCGATGCTGCTTAACATTGGCTTGGGGTAAGCGGGATGCTCCGACCACTGAGCTATCCCCACCCACATACCCACCCTTCAATCATTCTCAACCACCCGACCGTCCATCCATTCACCAAATCCGTCTAAATCAGTCAACCCATCCCTCAATCATTCTCAACCACCCATCCAACAAATCCCAACCATCCCTACTCCCTCCCACCCCACCCCACCCCACCCCAACCTAACTAATCAGGTGTCGGGATAGCCTAGTGGTCAGAACATTGCGCGCGCAATCTGACAACCCGGGTTCGATTCCCGTTCAAGGGGATATTTTCTCCTGGAGTTAACGTCAGTGCAGACTCCACTCTCCCCAAAAGTCCTTCGGATGAGACTATAAACCGAGGCCCCGTGTGCGAAAGCACGCACAACATCTTGCGCACACGTTAAATCCTGTTCCGCTTTTCGTAAGAGTAGGCCATTGTGTGCCGGTGGGAACAGATGACAGAATTTACAAAATCGCATACACACAGGCACTGGTTATATATTCTTCCCCAGTAAGACCTCTACTGTAGATAGTTGTGAGAATATAAATACACATATAATTATTAGGGGGAGAGAGAGAGAGAGAGAGAGAGAGAGAGAGAGAGAGAGAGAGAGAGAGAGAGAGAGAGAGAGAGAGAGAGAGAGGAGAGAGAGAGAGAGAGAGAGATGTTGGTTTGAATGCGGGTGTGTCCTTATCACCAAGTAGTGA
>CM054152.1:35561390-35573890 GCA_028751875.1 Rapana venosa | reverse complement strand
CACCGTGACTGACCTACCTTGTCTGTGCACTCTTGTCTCAGTCACTCTTCGCACCTGGTTGGCCTGACAGGCTTAGAGAGGCCGTAAATAAACATATGCTGAGGAGATTACGCCCCTTATCTTTACAAAGCAAACAGACGAACAGGACGGTGTTTGGGGGTGCATCATATTATTATACTTGCTTCGGCCTACAATCTGACCTCTTACCAAAAACCTTGACTTAAAATAATAATAATAATAATGTATGGAATTGATATGGCGCTGAATCTTGTAAAGCAACAAATCAAAGCGCTCACATGACATGATTTTTTGTTAAAAATTACTTTATATCGAGGATAATGGAATAAGCACTCAGGCGCTTTTTTTACATCTAGCCCCCGTGTGTAATCGGTTTTGTAAATTTTGTCATCTTTTCCCAACGGCACACAATGGCCTACTCTTTCGAAAAGCGGAACAGGATTTAACGTGTGCGCAAGATGTTGTGCGTGCGTTCGCACACGGGGCCTCGGTTTATAGTCTCATCCGAAGGACTTGACTTCTTGTCTTCTCTCTTAACTTCTTGAGGAGTCGTTGAGGCAATGCTCTGGATTATTCAGGTAGTGCGTCGTGGGTAAGTTGTACTGGCGCAGCCCATTTCTCGCCGGGTTGTAGGGTGCATGCTGGGTATGTACATCCATCCCATTGGCCACAGATGTTTCTTTCCAACAAAAAGTAGATGGATTTTTTAACGTGTGGGAAATATGTTCTGCGTGTCACTAACACGGGACCTTAGTGTACTTTTTAAAAATTCTTTTCTTTCGATGATAATGGAATAAGCGCTCATGTGCTTTTTTCATCCAATTCCCGGGTGTATGCAGTCTCATCAGGTTAAAAAATAACTTTCTGAGGAGTAGACTGAAAACCAAAATTAACTCCAGGGGGAAAATCCCCTTGAACGGATACGAACTGAGCTAAGACTCGAACCAGTACCCTGGTCGCAGGGAAGCGAGGCGTCAGAGACCTCAGCTTCTCCAGGGGCCAGCATATTGAGGGCGGCGCCCATCTCCTCTCCCTCGCTGCTTTACCTTCCCTGCCCCTAAAGAGACAGGCACCCATTTACAGCTGGGTGAACTGGGGGAACTGTACTGAAGCCTTGGCGTACAAACGGTCACCCATCCAACTGGTAACCTTGCTTGATGCTGCTTAACTTTAGTTTGGGGAAAGCGAGTGCTCTGACCACTGAGCTGTCCCGACTTCTTAGTTAGAGTCAAATGACGAGTACGACGCTCTACCCACTAACCTACCCTGCCCCTTTCATGCAATAAAATGTATCATGTGTATTTTAAGGGGTCGGGATAGCTCAGTGGTCGGAGCACTCGCTTTCCCCCAGTCAAGTTAAGCAGCGTCTAGCATAGTTACCACTTGGATAGGGGACCGTTTGCGAGTCTTGGCTTCAGTACAGTCCCCCAGTTCACCCAGCTGTAAATGGGTACCTGTCCTCGCTCCCCTACAACCTTAAAGGTTATGGGACACCTTTACCTTTTTTTTGAGTATGTTGCATGTTGTCTGCCTTGAGCCCCCGGTCTCATCTGGTACTATAACATCAATATGCAGTTCACTAAAACATGGAGATCACTGCATGATAGATGACAGAAGTGAACATGAATTAATCAAAAGTAAATAACATTTAATTCATTTTGTGCCAAAAAAAAAACCCTGTTTACAGAAGATCTAGTACACGCATCAAAACATCTCGTAAGACAAAACAATACCAGACAAAACTTTTTGTTAATTTTCGAATAAAATTCTGAATTTGTAACATGTAGACAACTCAGTGGTCAGAGCACTCGCTTTCCCCCAGCTAAGGTTAAGCAGCGTCGAGCGTGGTTACCACTTGGATGGGTGACCGTTTGCGCGCCTTGGCTTCAGTACAGTCCCCCCAGCTGTAAATGGGTACCTGCCCTCTTCAGGGTAAAGGAAGGTAAAGCAGCGAGGGAGAGGAGATGGGCGCCGCCCTCAATATGCTGGCCCCTGGAGAAGTTGACATCTCTGATGCTTCACTCACTCCCATACGACCACATAGGTTATGGGACACCTAAAAAAAACAACCTTTAAAATATTATGTGAGGGAACGGGGATAGGGTGCCTCCATATGTATGTATTTTCTTAAAAGCACACTTATGTACGTGAGTGAATACGCATGCACATGCCTTTTTTCTTTTTAGGAAGAAGAGAGAGAGATGGACTTATGATATATTATATGGCAATAATTTTGTATGTTTCTTTGTTTACTGATTGCATTGTTTCTGCGCATAATAATGTACGTGTTTCTTTCCTACGCATTGTGATACGTGCCAGAGTGAGAGTAACAGTGCAATAACAATAACAGAGATAGCAGCAGCAGCTGCAGCAGCAGCAGCAGCAGTAGTATTAGTAGTAGTAACATTAGAAGTAGCAGTTACAGCAGCAGCAGCAGCAGCAGCAACAGCAACAGCAGTTACTGTAGCCTAGAAGTATTAGTAGAAGTTGGCGGCGGTGGTGGTGGTGTAGTTATTGCAGCTGTACTGATAATTATGGGATAGTTTCGTGTTTTAGTTGTATTTTAGTCATGGTATGGCCCTGGGTGTTCGTCTGTGTAATAATCAAAAAAATATTACTTATACATATTATTTTTATTTTATTTATTCTTTTATATCGAGGATAATGGAATAAGTACTTATTTGTTTTTTTACATCCACTCCCCGTGTGCATGCGGTTTTGTAAATTCTATCATCTTTTCCCACCGGCACACAGTTGCCTACTCTTACGAAAAGCGGAACAGGGTTTAACGTGTGCGCAAGATGTTGTGCGTGCGTTCGCACACGGGGCCTCGGTTTATAGTCTCATCCGAAGGCCTTTTGGGGAGATAAGAGTGGAGTCTGCACTGATGTTAACTCCGGGGGAAAATATCCCCTTGAGCGGGAATCGAATCCGGGTTGTCAGATTGCGAGCGCAATGTTATAACCACTAGAGAGCAAAAAACCCAACCTCAAAACAAAAAACAAAAACGTAAAAGATCAAAACCTCATGACAACTCATCAACATAAACACAACACTGTTTACCCGAGTAAAGAAGATCACCAAAACAAACAAACGAACAAACAACAACAACAAATGTCGGTAAAGTTGTAAAAAAACAACAACAATAACAACAAACCACAACAACAACAAAAACCCAGAACACTTAACAGAAATAAGTTACGGTTTTATCAAGAGATGCTGTTACCTCCCTTCCTCCCTTACCCAGAGAACTGGGTCGATAGTGTATGCTTAGTTGAGAATGTTAGACAACACTCTCACAGTTCTCAAGTTGTTTTTCTTTCTTCTTCATACATCATAACGTGGCTATTCCCCTTGGAGTTGCCGGGGCCTGTCAGTATAAATAGCAACCCCCACCTTCTGGAAATCATGTGCTACTAATACCCTCTTTTCTATCCCTCTCTTTGTTTCTGCCTTGTTCCTTTTCTTCTTGTCACATCCTTCTCTCGTCTATTGTCTGCCATCTTGGTCCATTCTCCTGCCGTTTGTTTTTTCCCCAGAAAGACTTCACAGATTTCCTCTCCCATGCCGAAGTCGGATGTGCTGAGCCTGACTTGTCAGGTGTTTAACGGAAGCGCAACGCATTTTCGCTCATATGACAGACAATAATAGTTGCTGTCTGAGCATTTGAGGAAGAAGAAGAAGAAGAAGAAGAAGAAGAAGAAGAAGAAGAAGAAGAAGAAGAAGAAGAACGTGTCTCTAATTGTTTTCGGCAGAGAATATACAAAAACCTTTCAGATTTTAATTTAAATCCTAAAGCACATAGAGTTACAGCATCAGATTCTTCGGTTCTTTCTTTGATGCAAAGTAAACTGCAGCTTCTACTTGGCCTCTCTTGCTTCTTCTTCTTCTTCTTCTTTGTGGAAAGCTCAGGCAGAAACTACTGTTGTCTGTCACATGAGCGAACATGCGTTGCGCTGCCGTTAAGCGCCTGACAAACTTGGGCCCAGCGCATCCGACTTCAGCATGAGAGAGAATTGTTATTGTTATTTTATAACTCTTTCTGAGGGAGGAGTGGGGGTGGGGAGGGTAGAAGAAGGAACCCAGAAGGCAGAAAATAAGTCAAGAAGGAAGTGACAAGAAAAAAAAAAAAGAACAAGGCAGGAATAAAAAGAGGGATAGAAAAGAAGGAATTCGTAGCACAGAATTTCCAGAAGGTGGAGATGCTATTTATACTGACAGACCCCCCCCCCGCATCTCCACAGGGGTAGCCTCTCTTGCTTTAGAAGTATTCTCACTGTAGGACTACCACGAACGTCTGTCTGCATTGTCTAACCATCCCTAGTGACGTGACGTGACCTGACCTTTAGTGCCCACGTGATCTCCTCTGCCTGTGCCTTGACGTCGGTGTCTTGGGAGAATTTGTACTCCCTAGTCAGATTTATTCCCGGAACATTTTTGTTTTAACTTTCTTAGAAGTGGACTATAGACTAAGAATGCCTGTGACAGGATGATAATATTTGTGTATGTTTATTAGATGTAGGGTGTAAAGTTATTATCTGATAAAGGTATGTCTGTAGGTTTTGCTTGTTTTGTTTGGGTTTGTTTTGTTTTGGGGGTGTTGTTTTTTTTTGTGCCTGATTTTGGTTTGGGTTTTGAGGGCTACTTTTTTTTTGGGGGGGGGAGTGTTAATTTTTGTTTTGTTTTTTGGCTTTTTGTTGTTTTGGTTTTGTTGTTGTTGTTTTTCTTTTCTTCATTTGTCGTGGGGTGGGGTGGTCCTTTTTTGTGTTTTGTTTTGTGTTGTTGTTCGTGGTGGTGGTGGTGGTGGTGGTGGTGTGTGTGTGTGTGTGTGTGTGTGTGTGTGTGTGTGTGTGTGTGTGTGTGTGTGTGTGTGTGTGTGTGTGTGTGTGTGTGTGTGACAAACAGCAGACAGAGAGACAGACCAGCACACACAGAGACAGCTGTACCCAATGAATGCTAAGAGGCATATCTGTTAACAGAGAGGGAGAGGCATGTGTGCAGCACTCAATGCAATGTGTACAGGCAGGTATAAAAGGCAGGGAGGGGCAGTAAGGTGAATTTACCTTTTGCCAGTTGTGTAGTTTCCTTTTGACAAACATTACTTATTATTATTATTATTATTATTATTATTATTATTACATGCATCTTACTTTTGTGAGATACTTTGATCCCTCTTGACAAACAATAATTATTTGTTTTAGTTATGATTATCACATGACATCCTATGTTTGCGAGATATAGCGTTTATTATTTTTCTTTTTTTTAAGGGAATAAATAAAACAACATTAAATATAATTATCACATGGCACCCTACGTACTAGTCATATTACGATAGTATGGGTTTTTTTTTTCAAATTGTCAACAACAACTACAACAACAACAACAACACATGAAAAATGAGAAGGAGGAGGAGGAGAAAGAAAGTAACATTCATGAAAGGATGTTGACGACGACGATGACGACGACGACGATGATGATGATGATGATGATGAGGTTGATGATAATGAGGAGGAGGAGGAAGATGACGACGACGACGACGACGATGATGATGTTGATGATAATAATGAGGAGGAGGAGGAGGAAGATGACGACGACGACGACGATGATGATGATAATGAGGAGGAGGAGGAGGAGGAGGAAGATGACGACGACGACGATGATGATGATAGTGTGTGTGGGGGGGGGAGGGGTGGTGGAGGTGGTCGGTTGGAAGGGAGAGGGGGAAACAATGATGTATCTTTAGTATAAAAAAAAACCCCACCAACAAAAAGCAGAAACAAAAAAGTACCCGTGGACAAATCTAGCGTAGGAGCAGTTTTGGTCATTCTGACCACATGCACAGCACACACACACTCACACGCGCACACACATACACACGCACACACAGCGAGCCAGTCGTCTCCAACACAAACTTGAGTAATGAAGCAGACGACATTCAAGGGACATGGTTCGCTTGCACGTACGTTCTAGGTCGTGACTCTTGCCGCATCTGCACCGTTTCCCAGCGCTTCAGGGTAAGTAGAGAGTTACGTTAGTGTTGTGACTGACCCACTTGGAAACGAACGTGGTTTAAAATAATCCTCGGAGATAGCATACACGTATAGCTGTTAATGCCATGGTCAGCGTAGCTGGTGTGAGGGGCTTGATAAAAATAGAACGCGTCAAAGATTATTACTTCCCTTTGTCTACGACTAACACGCTTTGAACAGTGTTTGGTTTGCAGTGAGTGATCGAACTTTGTCATGCCACTGCCTGCTGTCTCCTATCAAATCAGATCAGCTGTATTCTTGCTGAAAGTACATGAGTAATTTGTCATCCATCCTGAGTGCATCAGTCCTGACAGCGTACGACCGTGTCTAATTTATGATGATGATAATGATGATTACTGGGTTTTTTTTCTTTTGTAGTACTTAGTTTTTGCTCTTCTTCTTTTATACATTAATTTATTTTTACAGTGGCGGTGTGTGTGTGTGTGTGTGTGTGTGTGTGTGTGTGTGTGTGAGAGAGAGAGAGAGAGAGAGAGAGAGAGAGAGAGAGAGAGAGAGAGAGAGAGAGAGAGAGAGAGAGAGAACATTTAAGATCTGTTAATCTTTTTTTGTGAACGGTTGGCATGTGTATGAATGATTCGAATGCAAGCGCTTTGATTTTGTTTACTTTACAAGATCCAGCGCTCTAAAAACTTCCATGATGTAGTAGTAGTAGTAGTAGTAGTAGTAGTAGTAGTAGTAGTAGTAGTAACAGTAGTAGCAGTAGAAGTAGCATTGATATGTATACTGTTTGTTTCTCTATAGCTCAGCAGAGTAACACACACACACACACACACACACACACACACACACACACACACACAGAAAGATAGATAGATAGATAGATAGATAGACAGACAGACAGATAGATTTCGCGCTCAGCCACTCCTCAAAACTCTTCACTGGCTTCCTGTATAGGCATGTATAAATGAAATAAAAGATTGCTACACCATGCATTCTTCAACTTTTTGATAGGCTCCCCCGCCCCGCCCCCCCCCCCCCCCCCCCCATCCCCCTGACATTTTGTTACGCCTGCAGTATCAACATAGTCATTATACATTTTACTTGTACCACCACCTTCTTTTGTTTGGATACCAAGGTGCAGGTTGAAAGGAGGTAAGGAGACTGTGGGAGGGGAGTGATTGCCAGTGAGTGATTAGAGACGATGTCTGATAGTTAGTTTTGTATTATGTAGCTTTGCTTGTATTGAATAGTTGTGGTATGATGAAAAAAAAAAAGAAAGATTATTGCAGTGCATCAAATGTGGAGTCAAGCCTTAATGTCATATCATTTTAGTTTTTACCCATGTAATGCGCTTTGGGCGTTATCAATTGTTTAATGGAAAGTGCGAAATAAGTAAAGTGATTGATATATATATCTTTATAGATATATATTATATGTGTGTGTGATATTATATATGAACATTAACACACACAAAAACTAACCATCTCTGCGGTGTAACGGCTGGCAAGAGTATTAAACGACATAACCATAACAAGAGAATGAAACCACATAATCAGATTACGAACAGAAACATTACAGACCTTACGTGTGTGTATGCACTTAATGACCACACAGCATTGACGCTACAGACTTATCAGGGCACACTTGTCATTTCAGCTCAAATCACAACACACGCTGGCAGATTGATAGTCATCAACATCAGCAATAGACAGACTTGTCCCCCCCCCCCCCCCCCACACACACAACACTGACCCGTGCCCTTGTGGCACAGGCCCACAGCCCCCCCCCCCCCCCCCTTCCCCTCCCATACACTGCAGTCCTGCCCAACTTGCAGAACTACACGTGGTGCAGCCCGGTCGGTAGTTGTGGCATGTTTACAGTCTGTTCACCTTAAGTTGGGATAGCAATATTAGACTGCACCCCCAGTCCAGTAGACCTCCATGAAAAATAATTGTGTGAGGGCCGGCAAGGTCACTATACTAACGACAGACTGCAGACTTCGCCATCCAGACTGGATTTAAAAAAAAAATTAGCATAGCCAGGGATCGCATAAGAAGAAGAAGGAGGAGGAGGAGAAAAGAAGGAGGAGGAGAAGAAGGAGGAGAGGAAAAAGAGAGGAAGAAGAAGGAGGAGATAGAGGAGGAGGAGAAAATAAGGAGGAGGAGAAAAGAAGGAGGAGGAGAAAAGAAGGAGGAGGAGGAGAAAAGAAGGAGGAGGAGAAAAGGAGGAGGAGAAAGAAGGAGGAGGAGAAAAAGAAGGAGAAGGAAAGAAGAAGGAGGAGGAGAAAAAGAGGAGGAGGAGGAGAAAAGAAGGAGGAGGAGAAGAAGGAGGAGGAGGAGAAAAGAAGGAGAGGAGAGAAGGAAAAGAAGGAGGAGGAGAAGAAGGAGGAGGAGAAGAAGGAGGAGGAGGAGAAGAAAAAGGGAGAAGGAGGAGGAGGAGAAGAAGAAGAAGAGAAGAAAACAACAACAACAACAAACAAAAGGAAACAAAAGGAGTAGAAGGAGGAGGAGAAGAAAAGAAGAAGAAGGAGGAGGAGGAGAAGAAGGAGAGGAGGAGAACAAGAAAGAACAAGAAGAGGAAACAGAAAGAGAAGAAGAAAAGGAAAAAGAAGAAAAAGAGGAGGAAAAGAAGAAGAAGAAGAAGAAGAAGAAAGAAAGAAAAGAAGAAGAAGAAGAAGAAGAAGAAAAGAAGAAGAAAAAGGAGAAAACAAGAAGGAGGAGGAGAAGAAGAAAAGAAGAAGAAGGAGGAGGAGGAGAAGAAGGAGGAGGAGGAGAACAAGAAGAGGAAACAGAAACAGAAGAAGAAAAGGAAACAAGAAGAAGAAGAAGGAGGAGGAGGAGGAGAAGGAGGAGTAGAAGAAGAAGAAAAGGGAAGAAGAAGCAGCAAAAAAAAAAAAAAAGCAAAACAAAACACACAAAAAAGCATTTTAAAAAACCCAAGAAGAACAAGATGAACAAGAGCAAAAAGAACTACAACAACAACAACAAGAAAGGCTTAACTATCCAAAGCACAAAACGTTTTCCCGACAGCTTCCGTTGCTGTGGCTGGTGCATCTTCCACAGCTCAACACCCTAGGTGGTCACCCAGACTAAGCCTTCTGTCTCACTCACCCCGCCTGGTAATCACTGTGAGACCATAAGCAGACCTACACCCTGGATGAAAAGTTTGCACGAACAACTGTTTTCAAGTATCTCGCCATACAGCCAGCCATACTCCGACTTCAGAGGAATTTTAGCTTTTGGTGGTTGTTTTTTTCTATTGCGGTAACAGTTCGACTAGTGGACGGAATAGCTCGGTGGTCAGAGCACTCGCTTTTTCCAAGCCACGGTTAAGCAGCATCGTGCGTGGTTACCAAGTGGATGGGTGACCGTTCGTGCGCCTTGGCTTTTTAGTACAGTCCCCCAGTTCGCCCAGCTGTAAATAGATAACCGCTCTCTTTAGGGTCAGGGAAGGTAAAGCAGCGAGGGAGAGGAGATGGGTGCCGCCCTCAATATACTGGCTCCTAGAGAAGCTGAGGTCTCTGACACCTCGCTTTCCAACGACCGAATAGGTTATACCTTTACCGTTTTGGTAATTGGACTCGGATATTTGTCTTTGGTGTCACGACTTTATGACTTGTACATTTTTGTTTTGTTTTGTTTTGTTTAACTCCTTGAGCTTTGAGTTTGTCAGGCACTTTCTCTGGGGCAAGTTGAACCTGGCGGAGCCCATTCGTCTACAGGTCACAGGGTGCATGCTGAGTATACTTGTGTGATCCATCATCCCAGTGGCCATAGTTGGTCTGTTTTCATCACGAAAGGCGGAGGGGTTGGGTTATTTGTTAGTTTGTTTTGTTATCCTCGGCTAGAGCTCTGAGGTTCACTAGTGGTGAGATTTTGTGTAAGCGACTGTTTTTTTAACCTACCATTAAGGTAGCCGCATTCACACCTCTAAACATTGCACTCATTAGGTCCGATAAGAGAGTGCCTGTTACTTATGACAATTCATACTATGAGATATATATATCTCTATATATATATAGAGAGAGAGATGGATGGATGGATGGATGGATGGATGGATGGATGGATGGATGGATAGATAGATAGATAGATAGATAGATAGATAGATAGATAGATAGACTGACAGACAGACAGACAGATAGATAGACAGACAGACAGACAGACAGACAGACAGACAGACAGACAGACAGACAGATAGATAGATGCAAACACATGCAGAACATCTTGCACACAAAGTTAAAACCACATCCAGTCCTTCGGAGGAGACTATAAACCAAGGCCCCTTGCGCGAACGTACGCAGAACATCTTGCGCACACGTTAAAAACCTGTACCGCCTTTCGGGAGAGTAGGACATATCATGCGGGAAGGAACAGACGACAAAATTAAAAAACCAAAAACACACATGCACACAGGTGTGGTGTTTAGACACCATTCCCCAAGTTGGAATGCGGCTACCTTAATGGTAAGTTTTTGTTAAAAACCTGTTGCGTACACAAAATCCCCACCAGGTTCAACTTGCCCCCAGAGACAGTGCCTGCTAAGAGACAATGCCAGACAGCCACATGCAGCAGATCCCAGAACTACAAGAGGTATGACTAGAATCACAAGTAGGTCACAGATGACTGCATTTTTCAGGGGGACAGACCCCGCGTTGGTGAGCAAACCAGGGCAGAGACTGGGTTAAGTCAGATAGAAAGCAGTGACACTGATGAAGTTGACTGTGACAAAGGAAACAACTTACAAACTGACAGTCAGGAAGAAACCAGAGTTAAGACCGTGGTTGATGATGATGTTGATGATGATGATGATGATGATCGTGGTGGTGGTGGTGGTGGTGGTGATGATTGTGAATAATGCCGTTCTTTCCCAACATGATGCGGTCTGTACAAACTGTGAGACCTCTGGGGTAAGACAATTGAACACAAGCCAAAAAGATGGTAATGACCCCCATCTCTCACAAAGCACCAAACAGGCTGTGACAGAGCTGGGTAGTGTCAGACGTGGTATTTCAGATGACATATCACAAAGTATGGAACATTTTGAAACTGGGTTGAACAATGACAAAGACGACATGATAGACAAGGCTGAGAATGAAAATATACTTGAACATAGTACATGAGTCAAGAAACACTTAGTGACAAACTGACAGATGGACAGGACATGGGACATACACTGGACAAAGACATGGGTCAAACCTCGCAGAACCCATCTGCATCTCACAGCCAACGTCCAAGACGGGCTGCATCTGGTTCACGTGCTCTGAGCCAGAGCCGTAGTAAAGCTGCACCAAGATCAAGCAGCCAGAGCAACATTGTTGACTCTTTTAAAAGGGCTGAATCTGGAAGGCTCACACAGAATAAAAAGCAGGCACAACCACATGAGTCCTTGCCCAAAAAGCGTGGTTTGGAAAGCGCCAACAAATAGGATTTCGGCCTGGCCACAGTACTTGGTACTAAGTCCCCAAATAAAAAAGGGTGTTGTTGCACTAGAAGTCATGAAATGTCATCTGGGATGGAAGCACAACTTACTGGAGACAGTGTAAATACTAGACAAGTAAAATTTCTTAATGATAATGTAAATGGGTTACTACAGAAGCTAGAAAATAATGATTTCATTAATGTTGTGACATCTTATGATTTTGTTTGTCTAACCAAGACTTTTGTTGCTTTTGATTTTGAATCAGCTCTATTCAAAGACTTTGAAATATTTACCTCTAAAGCAAAGAAGCTGTCACATCAAGGGAGATATTCTGGTGGTGTTATTATTGAAATGATACGGAAATGTTTTGCTAGTTTTATTAAATGCATGAATGTAGAACAAGAGAACATGGTAGTTGTAAATATCAGCAAGGAATTATTTTGTAAAAAACAAAAAATGTTATGTGTGTTTGTTCTTATATTCCTCCCTGTGATTCTGCATTTTGGAAGACACAGCAGGGTGTCTATGGCATTGAGCTATTAGACCAATGTTTATCAGATCAGTATAAATCATTTGGTGACTTTCTCATCCTGTTATGCGGTGAGAGATACGGTGTGTCACTGGCTTTAATATAGTTTGGTTGCAGCAGGGTGTTGGGGATATACAAGTGTTTTTTTACATTTATTCAAACAGAGGCTTGTTGACATGTTCAGGCAAGAATGGGATGGGGCTGTTAGGGATCGTCACAGGTACACAACGTATAGCACATTCGAAACTGTTTTTGAAAAGGAAAGATATATTTTGGATATGGATACGTATTGTTTCCGAGTTGCCATAACACAATTAAGGTGTAATGTTCTTCCTCTAAACAATAATGTGCATCGCTACATTGAAATTGCACGAAACAAAATGTGTCCATGTTGCAAAGAAAGAATCGAAAATGAACAACATTTCATATTCAAATGCGCTGCCTATGAGGATCTACGTGCTAAATTTCTAAAAGAATCAGCCAAGCTTCCTTTTCATGCATTACTCAGGGCTACAAATCCAAATCACACGCACAATTTGTCCAGG
>CM054152.1:35508890-35556390 GCA_028751875.1 Rapana venosa | reverse complement strand
GTACTCTGTAGAGGACAGTGACATTTACCGGCTTGGTTTGTGTGTTGTTGTTGTTGGTGGTGGTGGTGGTGGTGGTGGTGGTGGTGTGGTGGTGGTGGTGATGTTGGTGTTTTATTGTTGTTGGTGGTGGTGTTGATATTGTTGTTGATATTGTTGTTGGTGGTGTTGATATTGTTCGTGTTGTTGTTATTGTTGGTGGTGTTGATATTGTTGTTGGTGGTGTTTTTTATTGTTGTTGTGGTGGTGTTATTGTTGGTGGTGTTGGTAGTGGTGGTGTTGATATTGTTGGTGGTGTTGTTTTTATTGTTGTTGGTGGTGTTGACATTGTTGTTGGTGGCGTTGTTATTGTTGGTGGTGGTGTTGATATTGCTGTTGGTGGTGTTGATATTGTTGCTGGAAGTGTTTTTATTGTTGTTGGTGGTGTTGTTGATATTGTTGGAGATGTTATTGTTGTTGTTGTTGGTGTTGCTATTGTTGGTGGTGGTGTTGTTATGGTTGTTGGAGGTGTTGTTATTGTTGGTGGTGGTGTTGATATTGTTGGTGGTGGTGTTGATATTGTTGGTGGTGGTGTTGATAATGGTCGTGGTGTTGTTATTGTTGGTGGTGGTGTTGTTGTTATTGTTGTTGGTGGTGTTGTTATTGTTGGTGGTGGTGGTGTTGTTTATTGTTGTTGGTAGTTTTGATATGTTGTTGGTGGTGTTGATAATGTTGTTGTTGGTGTTGTTATTGTTGTGTGGTGGTGTGTTATTGTGGTGGTGGTGGTGTTGGTGGTGTTGATATTGTTGTTGGTGGTGTTGATATTGTTGTTGGTGTTGTTGGTGGTGTTGATTGTTGTTGGTGTTGGTTGGTGGTGTTTGATATTGTTGGTGGTGGTGGTTTTATTGTTGTTGGTGGTGTTGTTGTTGTTGGTGGTGTTATTGTTGTTGTTTTTGTTGTTGTTCCCCCCTCCCCCCCTCCCCCCCCCCCCCCCCTTCCTGTTCCTGGGCTAGAGGTCCGAGGTTTTTACCAATGGTGAGATTTTTGTGTGCATGCCATCGTTTTTTGCCTACAGTTAAGGTAGCCGCATTCCGACTTCGGGGATGTCTCTAAAACACGACATGGGTGTGCCTCCGTGGTGGCTCCATCCCTGGCCGTCACATCACGAGCGCAACAACGCTCTAACCACTACTAGGCTATCAGCATTGCCAACACCCGGACTTGTCATTATTGTATTGTAATTATTTTGGTGTTGTTTTGTATTGTATTGTATCGTATTATATACTACTTTTAGTCAAGGCAGCTTTCTCTGAATGAAACTGGGCCACTGGTTTTTGTTTCGTTGTTGTTGTTGGGTTGGTGTTGTTTTTGTGTGTGTTTTTTTTTGGGGGGTGGGGGTGGAGAGAGGGAGGGGGGGGGTTGTTCCTCGGTTAGAGCTCTGAGGTTCACCACTAAGTGAAAATTTGCGTATGTGACCATTTTTGCCCACCACGAAGGTAGCCGCATTCCGACCTCGGGGATGGTGGTCTTAACATGACACCTGTGTGCATGCGTTGGTGGGTTTTTTTTAATTGTAACTTTGTCATCTTTTCCCACTGGCATACAGTGGCCTGCACTTTTGAAAGACGGCAGGGGTTTTAACGTGAGCGCAAGATGTTCTGCGTGTGTTCGCACACGGGATCTCGGGTTATAGTCTCATCCGAAGGACTTTTAGGGGATCAAGTGGAGTCAGCTACTGATGTTAGCTCCAGAGGAAAAGTCCCCTTGAACGGGAGTCTCGATGGTAGGCCTAGCTGAACCCTGGAATCGATCCTTGATCTTAAGATTGTGAGCACAACACTCTAACCACTGGGCGGACGGGATAGTCTGGTGGTCAGAGTGATGCGCTCGTGATCTGCTGACCCGGGTTCGAATCTCGTTCAAGAAGGATTTTTCCTCTGGAGTTAACATCATTGCTGTGTTCCACTCTCCCCAAATGTCTTTCGGATGAGACTATAAACCGAGGTCCCGTGTGCGAACGCACGCAGAACATCTTGCGCACACGTTAAAATCCTGTTCCGCTTTTCGGAAAAGTAGGCCATCGTGTGCCGGTGGGAACAGATGACAGAATTTTACAAAACTGCATACACACGGGGACTGGATGTAAAAAGAAAAAAAAAGCGCGTGAGTTTATTCCATTATCCTCGAAATAAAAGAATAAAATAAAATAAATAAACCGCGTGGCTATCCTGTAATGTAATAGAGTGGAATGAAATGGAATGGAATGAAATGGAATGTAATGGAATGATTATACAGTGCATCTCTATCAAATCCAGCTGTTCTCGTATTTGCACAAAACTAAAGTGTGCCGTCAGCGCCTGGGGTTTATCACAGTTCTCGATTAAACCATTGACGCTGGGGGGCAACAGCAAAGTGAGAGGCTGTATGACCAGTGGCTTTCTTTCCCACTCATGGAATTCCACTTTACAGCTTAGTCTTTAGTGATCGACTATGACTCTCTGACTAGGAGGCTTGACTCGCACAGTCCTTATGTGCTGCAGCCCTGGGGGCTGGTTGGTCTTTGGAGAACATCTCCAACGCTGACTGTCCTTATGCCCACTTGGCCGAGAGAGTGGGGATGTACTGTGGGCAAGGCATCTCCACTATAATCAAATTTCTGCCCAATTTCCGAAACAGCAGCTGCCTCCTCTGCTGTTTAGGAGGTCATCGTCGAACACGACGGACAAACATACATACATACACAAAACTAAATGTTCATAATCAACATCACTGTTTGCAGGACTCAAGCAAGCACTGTGTTTGGAGAAGCAGTCAGTCACCCAGTGAGGGTTGTGGTGACCTTGCAAAAAACAGCGATGGCAGAGGGCGCTGCCCAAACAGGGGCAATAACTGCAGACCGAAATGCCAACGAAATGCAAAAAGGGGAAGCACCCAGTGCCGATGAATGCATTCAGCAGCCTGGGGAAGTTATCGTCCCTGAAGTGCCGGAGGGTTATGTTGAGAAAATAATGGAAGAGGTAGTGAGTGAGTCTGTGTGTGTGTGTGTGTGTGTGTGTGTGTGTGGTGTGTGTGTGTGTGTGTGTGTGTGTGTGTGTGTGGTTTTGTTTGAGCAAGACCGAAAGCACACGTAATTATTGTCTCATGTTCGTGTATACTTTCACACTTAAATATGTATGCCTACATGCATACGTGCACATATGTATTCTCTCTCTCTCTCTCTCTCCTCTCTCTCTCTCTCTCTCTCTCTCTCTCTCTCCTCCTCCTTTCCCCCTCCTCCTCCTCCTCCTCCTCTCCTCTTTCTTCTTCTTTTCTTATTCTTCTTCTTCTTCTTCGTTTTTGTTTTGAGGGCTTGAAAGAAAGAAGGTTATGTACTTTATTTATTACTCTGGTAAAATCTCTCTGTGTCTCTGTCTCTGTCTGTCTGCCTGTCTGTCTGTCTGTCTGTCTGTCTGTCTGTCTCTCTCTCTCTCTCTCTCTCTCTCTCTCTTATATATATATATATATATATATATATATATATATATATATATATAAATATATAGATATAGATATATATATATATATATATATATATATGTGTGTGTGTGTGTGTGTGTGTGTAATCACACACTTGCTCACTCCCTTTTTTCCTTACTTATTTACTTCCTTACTTAAACACACACACACACACACACACACCAACAAACACACACAACACAAAACACAACACAACACAACACACTCACTCTCTCTCACTCACTCATAATACACACAGCCGCGCGCACATACACTTACGCACACACACGCGCGCGCACACAAACACTCACACACACACACACTCACTCACACACGCAACCACGCACAACACAACACACACAACACAACACACACTTCTCTCTCTCTCTCTCTCTCTCTCTCTCTCTCTCTCTCTCTCTCTCTCTCTCTCTCCTCTCTCTCTCTCCTCTCTCTCTCTCTCTCTCTCTCACTCACTAATACATACACGCGCACGCACGCACGCACACCACACACACACACATACATACTTATACACACTCTCTCTCCACACACACACACACTCACTCACTCCCCCCTCCACCACACACACACACACACACACACACACACACACACACACACACACACACACACACACACACACACACTGAAAACTCCTGCCTATATTTTTCTCTAGCTGGTGCCCTCTGTTTCAGCTGTACGGCTTCAAAGTGACCAAATGTAAACAACTGAATGGTTACGACGACAAAAACTATCATCTTTGCGTGTCGCCTACGTCATCCAACCCCCACGTGACGTCAGTGTGTCCAGAGGGTTACGTCATGAAGGTGGTCAATACTATGGATACGAGGAGACCTGCTATTCTGTGTGAGCCTCTCCCAGTACCCCCTCCCCCTTCTTTCTTTACTTTTTTTTCTTCTTTTCTTCTGCTTTTTCTTTTTTGCTCTTTCATCTTCTGTTACTGTCTTAACGTACCGTTACCACCCCAGTCATTTCAAGCTCTCCTCCCCAGTCATATACCCGGGTCCACAGGGTCAGAAGTCTGGCAGGGAAATCATCAATGTCAGGCCGCTGTCGGGCCACCAACCAGAAGGGCCCTGCACTGCTGCTGGCCGGGTCTACTTTGATGGTGTTCAGTGGTGCCTGTTCTGAGCTAACATACGCAGGATCCCCACCTATTAGGGCCCCCCCCCCCCCCCCCCCCCCCCCCCCCCCCCCCCCCCCCCCTACTGATGACAGTAATATAGCTCAGTCGCTGAGCCAGTCTGAGTGAGATGCCTAGCCTGAAGTGGTGACAACCTCAACGCTCCTTCATCGACTTTCTCCAGTGAACCTCCAACCCACCCCCCAACGGCTTTGATACAAACCCACCCCAGCCACAGAAGTGTGTATAGGGGACACGGAAATATGAGGTCACCATGTCATTCAGTGGTATTGAATTTCATTTTTCATTTTCATTTTATTCTTTTATATCGAGGATAATGGAATAAGCACTTGTGTGGTTTTTTTATATCCAGTCCCCGTGTGTATGCAGTTTTGTAAATGTCATCTGTTCCCACCGGCACACAATGATTGTGTGTGTGTGTTTGTTGTAGGCAGATGCTCATTGTTGTCTGTGTATGTGTTTGTGTTGTTGGCAGATGCTCAATGTTGTCTGTGTGTGTGTGTTTGTGTTGTTGGCAGATGCTCATTGTTGTCTATGTGTGTGTGTTTGTGTTGTTGGCAAATGCTCATTGTTGTCTATGTGTGTGTGTGTGTGTTTGTGTTGTTGGCAAATGCTCATTGTTGTCTGTGTGTGTGTGTTTGTGTTGTTGGCAGATGCTCATTGTTGTCTATGTGTGTGTGTGTGTGTTTGTGTTGTTGGCAAATGCTCATTGTTGTCTGTGTGTGTGTGTTTGTGTTGTTGGCAGATGCTCATTGTTGTCTGTGTGTGTGTGTGTGTGTGTGTGTGTGTGTGTGTGTGTGTGTGTGTGTTGTGTTGTTGGCAAATGCTCAATGTTGTCTGTGTGTGTGTGTTTGTGTTGTTGGCAGATGCTCATTGTTGTCTATGTGTGTGTGTGTGTGTGTTTGTGTTGTTGGCAAATGCTCAATGTTGTCTGTGTGTGTGTGTTTGTGTTGTTGGCAAATGCTCATTGTTGTCTATGTGTGTGTGTTTGTGTTGTTGGCAGGTGCTCATTGTTGTCTGTGTATGTGTTTGTGTTGTTGGCAGATGCTCATTGTTGTCTATGTGTGTGTGTTTGTGTTGTTGTCAGATGCTCATTGTTGTCTGTGTTTGTGTTTTTGTTGTTGGCAGGTGCTCATTGTTGTCTGCATGTTTGTGTTGTTGTCAGATGCTCATTGTTGTCTATGTGTGTGTGTTTGTGTTGTTGGCAGATGCTCATTGTTGTCTGTGTTTGTGTTTTTGTTGTTGGCAGATGCTCATTGTTGTCTGCATGTTTGTGTTGTTGTCAGATGCTCATTGTTGTCTATGTGTGTGTGTTTGTGTTGTTGGCAGATGCTCATTGTTGTCTGTGTTTGTGTTTTTGTTGTTGGCAGATGCTCATTGTTGTCTGCATGTTTGTGTTGTTGGCAGATGCTCATTGTTGTCTATGTGTGTGTGTTTGTGTTGTTGGCAGATGCTCATTGTTGTCTGTGTTTGTGTTTTTGTTGTTGGCAGATGCTCATTGTTGTCTGCATGTTTGTGTTGTTGTCAGATGCTCATTGTTGTCTGTTTGTGTTGTTGGCAGATGCTCATTGTTGTCTGTGTGTTTGTGTTGTTGTCAGATGCTCATTGTTGTCTGTGTGTTTGTGTTGTTGTCAGATGCTCATTGTTGTCTGTGTGTTTGTGTTGTTGGCAGATGCTCATTGTTGTCTGTGCTTGTGTTGTTGGCAGATGCTCATTGTTGTCTGTGCTTGTGTTGTTGGCAGATGCTCATCGTTGTCTGTGTGTGTGTGTTTGTTTGTGTTGTTGGCAGATGCTCATTGTTGTTTGTGTTGTTGGCAGATGCTCCTTGTTGTCTGTGTTTGTGTTGTTGGCAGTTGCTCATTGTTGTTTGTGTTGTTGGCAGTTGCTCATTGTTGTTTGTGTTGTTGGCAGTTGCTCATTGTTGTTTGTGTTGTTGGCAGATGCTCCTTGTTGTTTGTGTTGTTGGCAGATGCTCATTGTTGTCTGTGTGTGTGTTTGTGTTGTTGGCAGATGCTCATTGTTGTCTGTGTGTGTGTTTGTGTTGTTGGCAGATGCTCATTGTTGTCTGTGTTTGTGTTGTTGGCAGATGCTCATTGTTGTCTCTGTGTGTGTTTGTGTTGTTGGCAGATGCTCATTGTTGTCTGTGTTTGTGTTGTTGGCAGATGCTCATTGTTGTTTGTGTTGGTGGCAGATGCTCATTGTTGTTTGTGTTGTTGGCAGATGCTCATTGTTGTTTGTATTGTTGACAGATGCTCATTGTTGTTTGTGTTGGTGGCAGATGCTCATTGTTGTCTGTGTTTGTCTGTGTTGTTGGCAGATGCTCATGGTTGTTTGTGTTGTTGGCAGTTGCTCATTGTTGTTTGTGCTGTTGGCAGATGCTCATTGTTGTTTGTGTTGTTGGCAGATGCTCATTGTTGTTTGTGTTGTTGGCAGATGCTCATTGTTGTTTGTGTTGTTGGCAGATGCTCATTGTTGTTTGTGTTGTTGGCAGATGCTCATTGTTGTCTGTGTTGTTGGCAGATGCTCATCGTTGTCTGTGTTGTTGGCAGATGCTCATCGTTGTCTGTGTTGTCGGCAGATGCTCATCGTTGTCTATGTTGTTGGCAGATGCTCATTGTTGTGTGTGTGTGTGTGTGTGTGTGTGTGTGTGTGTGTGTGTGTGTGTGTGTGTGTGTGTGTGTGTGTGTGTGTGTGTGTTGTTGACAGATGCTCATCGTTGTCTATGTTGTTGGCAGATGCTCATTGTTGTCTGTGTGTGTGTGTGTGTGTGTGTGTGTGTGTGTGTGTGTGTGTGTGTGTGTGTGTGTGTTGTTGGCAGATGCTCATCGTTGTCTATGTTGTTGGCAGATGCTCATTGTTGTCTGTGTGTGTGTGTGGTGTGTTGTTGGCAGATGCTCACTGTTGTCTGTGTTGGTGGCAGATGCTCATCGTTGTCTGTGTTGTTGGCAGATGCTCATTGTTGTCTGTGTTGTTGGCAGATGCTCATTGTTGTTTGTGTTGTTGGCAGATGCTCATTGTTGTTTGTGTTGTTGGCAGATGCTCATTGTTGTTTGTGTTGGTGGCAGATGCTCAGATCGAGTTCATGCAGCATCTGCGCAGTCGGGGAATCCCCACACAGGAGCCAGTGCCCTCTGTCAAGGGAGAGAATGTCGTCTTCTATGATTTTCCTACCACTAATGGCGATGGTAGGCTACTTCATTGTCAGTAATGATTGTCATCTTCATCTTTTTTCTTGTTTTTTTATTTTCGTCAATCGAGGTACTCTGTGCACACCATTACATTCATTGCATGTAAAAGAATCCGTAGCTACAAAATGGTAAGGACTGTATAGTTTATTTGGTCTTTACACTTGTGCGTATTTATACGTGTATAGAGGCGTGTACATGTGTACGTATCGTGCATGCGCTCGTACAAATGCTCGCACTTTGGTAAAATTATGTATAGAAAGTCAGTGTCGTAGGGAAAACAAATACAAATAAGAATGAGACATTCATATTCCCATGCCAGAATGTCTTTGTCAAGTTAAATGTCTATGTTCTGACGTTAGAATGTCTTGTCAAGTTAGATGTCTATGTACTGACGTCAGATGTTTTGTCAAGTTAAATGTCTATGTTCTGACGTCAGAATGTCTTGTCAAGTTAGATGTCTATGTTCTGACGCCAGAATGCCTTGTCAAGTTAGATGTCTTTGTTCTGACGTCACGATGTCTTGTCAAGTTAAATGTCTATGTTCTGACGTCAGAATGCCTTGTCAAGTTAAATGTCTAAGTTCTGACGTCAGAATGTTTTGTCAAGTTACTTACCCGTGTTCTGACGTCAGAATGTTTTGTCAACTTATGTATCCATGTTCTGACGCCAGAAAGAGCTTATCAAGTTAGGCATTCGTGCTCTGGTGCCAGAATATCTTGTCAAGATGGATGTCATACATTGACGTCATAGTGTTTTGTCAAGTTAGAGGTCCATGTTCTGGCACCAGAATGCTTTGTCCAGTTAGAGGTCCATGTTCTGGCACCAGAGTGTCTTGTCAAATTAGAGGTCCATGTTCTGATAACAGAAGGTCTTGTCAAGTTAGATATCCGTGTTCTGATGACAGAAGGTCTTGTCAAGTTAGATATCCGTGTTCTGATGACAGAAGGTCTTGTCAAGTTAGATATCCGTGTTCTGATGACAGAAGGTCTTGTCAAGTTAGATATCCATGTTCTGACATCAGAACGTCTTGCCAAGTTACGCATCCATGTTCTGACGTCATAATTGTTATGTCAAGGTAGATAGATATCCATGCTCTGGCGTCAGAATGTCTTGTCAAGTTAGAGGAGCATCTTCTGACGTCACAATGCTTTGTCATGGTTAGATAGATGTCCGTACTCTGACGTCACAATGTCTTGTCATGGGAGGGCTGCGTGTTGTGACGTCACAGGTGAGGTCAAGAAGCACGCTGTCTGCCTCCGCACTTTCCTTCCAGGCACCATCTTGTATGACGTCACCTTGACCCATGACCTGTGTTTCAAGGTCGGCGTCTTCCTGGCCTCCATGACCAAGGCGTTGGAGGTCAGTGTGTTTGATAATAATAATAATAATAATAATAATAATAATAATAATAATAATAAATGGACTTTATATAGCGCTATACCTTGCAGAGACAAATCAAAGCGCTTGCACTCAACTGATTCTTACACAGTCATACAACCAGTAACAGGTAATAGTTCCATCAAGTCCAAATGTGCACGCACGCACACACACACACACACACACACATACATACATACACACACACAGGTCACACACCCTGGCAGGGCAGTAGAATCTTGGCTGTTGAAGGCAAGGAAAAACTATGAGATGAAGCAGGAGAGGAAAATCTTAGGTTTGAAATAAATATCTTGAGACTGGATTTAAAAGTGTCATAAGAAGGCTTTTGGCGGAGAGAGAGAGAGGGAGGTCATTCTAGATCGATGGACCAGAAATAGAGAAAGAGCGACGGCCGATGGTGGATTGGTTGAATCTAGGATTTCGTAAGGACAAGGTATCTGCAGCAGAGCGGAGAGAACGAGAAGGAGTGCACAGGTGAAGACATTCACAGAGGTAGGAAGGTGCTGTTTTGTGGATACATTTGTAATGTCATGATACATGTGTGTATGCAGGTATGTACATGTGTACGTATCGTGTGCATGCACTCGTACAAATGCTCCCCACCTATGTATGCTCTCTGTCTGTCTCTCTGTCTCTATGTCTCTATCTGTCTCTATGTCTCTATCTATCTCTGTCTTTCTCTCTTTAAATAAATTTCTCTCTCTCTCTCTCTCTCTCTCTCTCTCTCTCTCTCTCTCTCTCTCTCTCTCTCTCTCTCTCTCTCGCACTACACATATGCATTGTGCACGTACAGACAGACAGACAGATAGGCAGGCAGGCAGGCAGTCAGGCAGGCAGGTAGGCAAATAGGCAGGCAGGTAAGGCAGGCAGACAGACAAAAAACGTGTTTTTATTTTCATTAGTTCATGAATAAAACGCAACCAAATTCAGCGATTCGGTAACTTAATAGAAGGGTGACCTTTGTGCCCTACTCCATGGTTGGTTGAAACATTGTGTATTCAATATGCATACAGCATAAGAAGACAACCATACAACAGGGGAAAGGCCTCAAGCTACAGCTTGTTTTATGCCCTCATGTCACACAGTGTAGTAATGTGTTGTGGTGCAGTGTGTTTCAGAAGTTTTCAGTTTGATATATATATATATATATATATATATATATATATATATATATATATATATATATATATATATAGGTAGATAGATAGATAGATAGATAGATAGATAGATAGATAGATAGATAGATAGATAGATAGATAGATAGATAGATAGATAGATAGATAGATTTGTATTTATTCTTTTATTTCCAAGATAGTGGAATAAGCACTCATGTGATGCTTTTAAAAAAAATCTAGACCCCGTAATTGAGGAGTTTTGTAAAATTTTGTCATCCGTTCCCACCGGCACACAATGACCCACTCTTACGAAACACAGAACAGGTTTTAACGGGAGCGCGAGATGTTCTGCGTGCATTCGCACACGGGACCTCGGTTTATAGTCTCATCCGAAGGACTTTTGTGGGGAGAGTGGAGTCAGCACTGATGTTAACTCTAGAGGAAAAAAATCCTCCGAGAATCGAACCCGGGTCAGCAGATCACGAGCGCATCACTCTAACCACCAGGCTATACAGTTGCAGACCAAAAGAAAAAAAAAAGGGTGGCGCTGCTCTTGTGGCGACGCGCTCTCCCCGGGGAGAGCAGCCCGAATTTCGCGCAGAGAAGTCTCGTGACTTAAAGTGGTATAAAATAAAATAAAATAAAAAATAAATCCCCGTCCAGTTTGCAGTCACACCAGGGGGGCAGGCAGGATGACCGTGTGGTTAGAACGTTGTGCTGGCTTATGACGGTCACTGAGGCTGCGAGGTCCATTCTCCACAGAGGAGGTCTCCGTTGGAAAAGGCTTCCCTAATAGTCTAGTGGTTAGAGCGCTGCGCTCGTGATCTGACTGCCCGGGATCGAGCCACCACAGAGGCCGCCTGTTTTAGGGAATTTTACCCTAAACTGAACCCTACCCAGTACTGACTCGTACTCCACTCCCCCCAAAAAAAATCTTTCCGATAAGAATATAAACCGAGGCCCCGGTGTGCGAACACTCGCAGAACATGTTGCGCTCATTCTAAAATCCCGTTCCACTTTTCGTAATTGCCCTTCATGGGATGATTCAAGTGTTTTTGACTTGACCATTTCGTGGGAGTTGGAACCAATTACATTTTGTTTTAAAAAAAACAAAAAACTCATGCACACAGGTGTCGTGTAAGACACCATCCCCGAAGTCGGAATGCGGCTACCTTGATGGTGGGGTGAAAACAGTCGCTGTACGCAAAATCTCACCAGTGTAGAACCTCCAAGCTTTAGGCGAGGAGTGACCACCACCACCACGCCACCCCCCCCACCCCCCCCCCCCCCCCCCCCAACCCCCACCACACCCCCAAAGAAAACAACAACAACAACAACAACAATCATTGGTACCAACTCCACCTCTCCGAAAGTCCTTCAGAGGAGACTATACACCAAGCTCCCGTGTGTGTGAACGCATGCAGAACACATATTTATTGGTGACGGCCCGGTTGTGGCCTTAGTGGGTTGGCTAGGCTAAAAAGTACCATTGGAACTATGTGTCTGTACAGTGTGTGTGAGCGTGTGTGTTTGTGTGTGTGTGTGTGCAAGTGTGTGTTTGTGTTTCTGTACATGTGTGTGTGTGTGTCTATGACTCTATATCTGTGTTTCTGTACATGTGTGTGTGTGTGTGAGTGCGTGCTGCATGCGCGCGCGTCTGTGTCTTTATGTCTTTGTATGAGCGCGCGCGTGCGTTTTTGTTTTTTTTCTCTCGTTCGTGTCTGTGTGTCTGTCTGTGTGTCTGTCTGTGTTGCTGCTACTGCTGCTGCTGTTTGTTTTATTACCCGTGATGGTTTATTGGGCCATTGTCGACATAGGTTAACACGTGATACCATCATTACACAACAACACAGTATATTATCACAAACTCTGTATTAATCCATACCCTCTACCTCCCCTCCCTTGCCACCCCCCACCCCTGCCCCCTTGCCCCCTGTCCCTCCCCCTCCCTCCCTTGCCCCCTACCCCCTCCTCCCACTCCTCTCTCTCTCTCTCTCTCTCTCTCTCTCTCTCTCTCTCTCTCTCTCTCTCTCTCTCTCTCTCTCTCTCTCTCTCCCTCATTCTCTCCAAACACAGGATTTTCACCACCCTTTCTACGACACCTTCGACTGCCTGTGGTCCATGAACAATCTTCCCAAGGTGACGGAGTTTGTGCACGTCATCACTGACGACAGAGACCGACGCCTGGTGGATGACGTCATACAACGCTTCAGCGCCGAGGTGCTGTCCCGAAAGAGCGAGTTGCGAAGAGGTGTGTCCCCTGTTGTGTGTATGCCTGCTTGCCTGCCTGCTTGCTTAATAATAATAATAATAATGTATGGAATTTATATAGCGCTGAATCTTGTAAAGCAACAAATCAAAGCGCTCAGATTTTATTTCATACCACTTTAAGTGACGGCAGATTTCTCTCCGTGAAATTCGGGCTGCTCTCCCCGGGGAGAGCGGGAGAACGCGTCGCCACTTAGCGCTGCGCCACCCTTTCACCCTTTTTTTTTTTTCTGCAGCTGTATTTGTTTTCCCTATCAGAGTGGCTTTTTTCTAAGAATTTTGCCAGGGACAACTCTCTTGTTGCCGTGGGTTTTTTTACGTGCGCTAAATAATTACGTGTAACACACGGGACCTCGGTTTATCGTCTCATCCGAAAGACTAGCGCCCAGACCACCACTCATGGTCTAATGGATGGGGGAAAAATTTCCGGTCCAAACGGGGTACGAACCGCCGCACACTTCAGACCCGGACTTTTCGCTTTCTAGACAGGCGCGTTATCTCTAGACCACCGATCCACCGCTTACTTGCTTGCTTCTTCTTCAGTGTGTTTGTGTGTTCGTCAGTCTGTCTGTCTGTCTGTCTGTATGTATGTATGTGTGTGTGTATGTATGTATGTATGTATGTATGTATGTATGTATGTATGTATGTATGTATGTATGTATATAATTTTTATGTAGGTACGTATGTATGTATGTGTGTATGTATGTATGTTTTAACCGTCAGCGCCTGGGCTTTATCACAGTTCTTGATTAAGCCATTGACGCTGGGGGCAACAGCAAGGTAAGAGGCTGTATGACCAGTGGCTTTCCCACTCATGGAATTCCACTTGACAGCTTAGTCTTTAGTGATTGACTATGACTCTCTGACTAGGAGGCTTGACTCGCACAGTCCTTATTATGTGCTGCAGCCCTGGGGGCTAGTTAGCCTTTGGAGAACATCTCCAACGCTGACTGTCCTTATGCCCACTTGGCCGAGAGAGTGGGGATGTACTGTGGGCAAGGCATCTCCACTATAATCAAATTTCTGCCCAATTTCTGAAACAGCAGCTGCCTCCTCTGCTGTTTTGGAGGTCATCGTCGAAAACGACGGACTAACATGTATGTATGAATGTATGTATGTAACTATGTATGTATGTAACTATGTATGTATGTATTTATGTATGTATGCATGTCTGTCTGTCTGTATGTATGTATGTATGCATGTCTGTCTGTCTGTCTGTCTGTATGTATGTATGTATGTATGTATGTATGTATGTATGTATGTATGTATGTATGTATGTATGTATGTATGTATGTATGTATGTCAGTTAGGCAATCTGCCATCAGTCAGTCAATTTTGGTATTTTCTGGTCGTATTGCATTGCATTCCATTGTATTACGTTACGTTGCATTCCGTTGCGTTGTGTTGCATTTCGTTGTATTGCATTCTTTTTCATTGCATTGCATCGCATTCCTCCCAATTGTATTACATCGCATTACATTGCATTCCTTGGTATCGTACCGTGCTTCATTGCGTTCCATTGCATTGGATTACAATGCATTGTAAAGCATAATTTTTACCGTCCTGAGTTACGATAACATTGTACATAGCATTTGTCTTGTCTTGTATCCTTCTTGTATTTAACGCCTGTTCACTATAAGTGATACTAGACGGTCTTGTCTTGTATCCTTCTTGTATTTAACGCCTGTTCACTATAAGTGATACTAGACGGTCTTGTCTTGTATCATTCTTGTATTTAACGCCTGTTCACTATAAGTGATACTAGACGGTCTTGTCTTGTATCATTCTTGTATTTAACGCCTGTTCACTATAAGTGATACTAGACGGTCTTGTCTTGTATCGTTCTTGTATTTAACGCCTGTTCACTATAAGTGATACTGGACGGTCTTGTCTTGTATCGTTCTTGTATTTAACGCCTGTTCACTATAAGTGATACTGGACGGTCTTGTCTTGTATCCTTCTTGTATTTAACGCCTGTTCACTATAAGTGATACTGGACGGTCTTGTCTTGTATCCTTCTTGTATTTAACGCCTGTTCACTATAAGTGATACTGGACGGTCTTGTCTTGTATCATTCTTGTATTTAACGCCTGTTCACTATAAGTGATACTAGACGGTCTTGTCTTGTATCATTCTTGTATTTAACGCCTGTTCACTATAAGTGATACTGGACGGTCTTGTCTTGTATCATTCCCATCATTCCAGGCTACATCCACGGAGACCCCAACGACCAGAACATCCTGGTGACACGTCAGACTTCCGCCGGAAGTGACGCGAGCGGGGACTACGAAGTGGCGGGCATCTTGGATTTCCAAGACGCGGCGGACACCCACCCTCTGTACGACCTGGCCATGTCCATCGCCTACATCATGATCATGCCCTCCATCCCCTTCGACCCTCTAGAGGTGGCCGGCCACATCCTGGCGGGCTACACGTCGAAGACGGCCCTGCCCGCCGCCGAGCGGGCGTTGGTGAGGGTGTGCGTGGCGGGGCGGCTGACGCAGTCGCTGGTGTTGGGGGTGTACAACCACAGCCTGGACCCCGGCAACGCCTACTTGCTGACCACTGGCCAGACAGGCTGGCGCGTGCTGCACGCGCTGTGGGACAGGCCCCAGGCTGAGGTGGAGCGTCTGTGGGACACCATTCAGCGCTCCTATGCCGCGGACTGAAGGGGCTGGGGGTTCAAACATGCATGTACGTCCGCTTGCATGCATGCATGCATGCACGCATGCACGCGTGCGTGTGTGCATAAACGTGCGTGTGTGCTTATGCCACACACACACTCATACGCATATACATAAACACACGCGTGCGCGCACGCACACACACATACATAGACATGCGTGCGCATGCACATACATACACTTAGACACACATATAGACACACGCGCACGCACGCTCGCGCACACACACACACACACACGTAAACACACACACTCGCGCACACACATACATACACACACACAGACACATATGCGCTCACACATACGCACACATACATACGCACGTACACACACATACATATACACACACAGACACACACACACACACACACACACACACACACACACACGCACGCACGCACGCGTGCTCCACTCATCTACCCAACAATTATGATTGATTTAATAGACAATTATAATATTATGATCGTGACTTTACTTACAAAACGTGAGTTGACAATCAGTACGGCAACTTTCTACGAGTTGCGAACCTTTACTACTATTATTCACAATCATACAACCTGGAACTGACCATCACGGCTTGCTTTTTTTTTTTTTTTTTTTTTTTTAGGTCCTCGACGTATGCAACCGTTTCTACCCACCGTTAAGGTAGCCGCATTCCGACTTCTAAACACCTGTGTGCATTTTGCGCGTTTAGAACGTTGTGGGTTTTTTTTCAAATTTTGTCATCCCTTCCTACAAGCACGAAATGGCCTACTCTTCTAACAAAGGCGGAACGGGTTTTTAACGTGTGCGCAAGATGTTTTGAGTGCGTCTCGCTCGGTTTATATAGTCTCTTTCGAAGGGCTTTTAGGGGAGTGGAGTCAGTACTGATGTTAACTTCCAGGGTGAAATTTCCCTAGAACAAGCACCTTTATGGAGGCTCAATCCCGGGGTCACAGGGGACGGGATAGCTCAGTGGTCGGAGCACTCGCTTTCCCCCAGCCAAGTTAAGCAGCGTCGAGCGTGGTTACCTGTTGGATGGGTGACCGTTTGCGCGCCTTGGCTTCAGTACAGTTCCCCCAGTTCACCCAGCTGTAAATGAGTACCTGCGAGCAACAGACATTTAATTCACGTTGACAAAACAAAACAAAACAAAAAGCAAGCAACAAAACAAACCTATCGCAGCTAGGAACTTGTCCCCCGAAAAATTATGTCAGGGAGGTGTGTGTGTGTGTGTGGGGGGGGGGGGGTGGGGAATCCACACTCCTGGGATATTTAATACACATGCAAACAAGACCATTATGATGATGATGATGATGATGATGAGAGAGAAGTCGGGTGGCGCTGCACTCGTGGCGATACACTTTTACCGGGGACAACAGCCCGTATTTCACGTAGAGAGATCTGCCATTATTGATTAAAAAGTGGCGTACACTACATTGTGTTCCCTTATGGAAGGGAGCAAGACAGCCAAACTTCATTATCTCATTGACAGAGTGATTTCTCATTATTCCTTGTTATCTGTCTGTCTGTGTTTTTTCATTTTAATTTTTTTATATTTTAGTTCCTCGGCTAGAGCTCCTAGGTTCACCAATGGTGAGATTTTTTTTTTAATTTGGCATATGCGACAGTTTTTTGCCCACCATTAAGGTAGCCGCATTTTGTCCGACTGTGAGGGATGATGTCTAAACAGGATACCAGCGTGTGTGCAGGCTTTTTTGTTGGGTTTTTGTGTGTGTGTTGTAGTGTTTTTGTTTGTTTGTTTTTGTGGGGGGGGGGGTGGGTTTTGTTTTGTTTGGCGGGGGGTTTTTTTTTGGGGGGGGAGGCTGGGTTTGTTTGGGGTTTTTTTGTCATCCGTTCTTACGGGCATGAATGGCCTCCTCTTCCGAAAGGCGGAACAGGTTTTAACGTGTGCGCTAAATGTTCTGTTCTGCGTGCGTGCGTTGGCGCACGAGGCATCGGTTTATAGTCTCAACCGAAAAAAATTTTGGGGGAGTTGAGTCAGTACTGATGTTAACTCTAGGGGGGAAAAAGAAATCCCTTTTGAGCGAATGTCTTGGAGGTGGCTGGATCCTGGGCTGTCAAATCTCAAGGGCAACACTCTAACCACTAGGCTATCCTCCTCCTCCTCCTCCCCCCCCCCCCCCCCCCCCATCCCCTGCCTATTTTCCATATGATTATGTCTTTAAGTTGTTTGGGCCGATGGGCTGGGGGGGGGGGGGGGGGGGGGGGGGGGGGAGGAGAGGGGATGCCTACAGATTTTATGGCTCTGCATACTTATTGTATATGATTCATATGTTTCTTTTTGAGCTTGCTGATCTATGTTGTTGTTTTTTTAAAATCTTTTTTGAAAATCTATAATGAGTAATATTTTTGAATTGCTCAATATTTTCTGTGAAAATCTATACTTAACGAGATTTTTTTGAAAATCTATAATGAATTTTTTTTTAAGTTGGAATTTGTTCAATGTTTTCTTTGAATTTAAAAAAAAATGAATACTTGTTTGTTTTGAGCTTATGCAAGTTTTTTCTTTTTCTTTTGGAAAATCATTTATGTTTTTCACAAGAAAAGATAAAATGAGCGACTTTTCTGGTATGAAATGGTAGTAAATAAATAGTTCAGCATTGTGTTGTTATGGAGAGGGTTGTGAAGAAGACAAAAATAAAATTATTGTTATTATTATTCAAACTGCAATGTGTGGTGGCTACTGATTCATTACAGTGCTGATTAACTGTGTGTGTGTGTGTGTGTGTGTGTGTGTGTGTGTGTGTGTGTGTGTGTGTTGTGTTGTGTGTCTGCTCTCTCTTGTGTCTATTCTCTGTTCTATCTGTCTATATCTGTCTGTCTGTCTGTCTGCCTGCCTGCCTGTCTGTTTTTGTCTGTCTCTGTCTCTCTTTCTCTCTCTGTGAGTGAGTAAGTGTGTGTGTATGTGTAGGTGTACATGCGTACGAGCGCGCACGCATGTATGTGTGTGTGTCTCTCTTATACATACAAAAGAACAAATATAAACATATTAAACGCACTGATAACAAAACCAACAACAACAACAAAGAGAGTAAGAAACAAAACCAACAATAACAACAAAGAGAGTAAGAAAAACCCAACCCAACAAACACACACACACACGTCCACACACACCCAACAACACCAAAAAAACCCACTTCTAATCACAAATAAATGAAAGAAAAGCAAATGTAGGACACCTGCTGCAATGATACGAACCTCACCTCATGAAGACTTGTCTTTTCAAGGCAAAAGACCGAGGCAACAAACAAAACAAAAAAGACACAACAAAGGGCAGACCACCGTCTTCTCTCACTAGCAACATCGCCGGTATCCTGCGGCATCAGAATCCATGAAGTCTGCAGGCCCAGGCAAGAAGACCGGACAGAGCAAATGGAGAAGGAAGAGCAATGTCGGTGTTATTGACTGCAGTGGCTATAGTGTCGCACCTGGTGATGATATACTGATAGGTGGACAGACCATCACAGCTACGGCCGTGTTTATGAGTGTGAATATGTTTCTGCGCTTTATAAATATTCATCATTGTATTGTATAGTGTTGTGTTGAGTTGAGTTTTGTTGTGTTGTGATGTGTTGTGTTGTATTGTGTTGTGCTGTGTTGTAGCGCATTGTAATGTGTTGCATTGTTTTGTGTTGAATTGTATTGTATTGTGTTGTATTGCATTCCACTCTAAGTCACGGCAGTGCAGTGCAGCGCAGTGCAGTGGCCTAACGGCTCCTCAAGAAGTTAAGAGAGCGGTGGGGTCAAATGGTACGTAGGCAGGCCCGCCATTGCCCCTTTAGCCATTGATTAGGTCAGTCCCGGCAATTTAAAAAGAAAAAGACCTGTCCAACACACCAAAACCTGAGGGCCGATATCTGGCCCACTGACCTGCCCATGATGGACAAACTCTTCGGACCCCTGGAGGGAGGGCCTTCAGCGAAACACGGCAGCATTTGTCAGGGCCTCTGGAGTTGTATGCAGTCTGAGCGTTCGAAGAAGAAGGGTAAAAATGATGGGACATTTTTTTTCTTTCTGTTTTTTTCTTTCCGTTTTGTTTTGTTTTAAGGATGCTTGCTTTATCACACAACAAGTGATTTAAGCTAATAGGAACCTGACAGAAAATGTGAATTATTGTTATAAGAAAACCTAAATACTATACTAGATCGTACCGCTGCCGTTGCTGCTAGTAGTAGTAGTAGTAGTAGTGGTAGCAGTAATATAGTGGTAGTAACATATGTAGTTGTGCCAGTACTTTGTTGTTGTTGCTATTGCTATTGTTGTTAGTATCATTTTGTCTAGTACTCTCTCTCTCTCTCTCTCTCTCTCTCTCTCTCTCTCTCTATATAATATTATATATATATATATATATATATATATTATATATATATATATATATATATAGTGCGAATCTTTGTCTGGACTGAGACCGTGTCAAATTTAGCAGCACAAAACGATAATATTCAATTAACAGCCGACTGTTGCTCCGCTGGCTAGGAACGTGCTAATTCCACGCACTTGAAACCTGGAGTTTGACGTCACGGTGACGTCAATAGTCGCTACCCTCTAATTACATCACGACGCGCGAGGCTCGTTAAGCGCCGCACCCCACACCCACCCTTTTTTTTTTTTTTTTTTTTTCTAGATTGCAAAGACACTTGCCGCTGTTCGTACAGACACCGTGTGGGGTTCCATAGGCGAGATAGGATACAGATGCTAGATTTCTTTTTCATCTAAAAGAAAAAGAAAAATTTCGTCTGCCAGCCCAGTTTTAGCGGTTGAAAATGGCGTTGTTGTTGTGATTAGATTCACGTCCCAGCGGGTATATCCGATTTAGGGAAGGTTGAAAATGGAAACGGAAGCCTCTTTTAATACTCGGGTGTTAAAGGCTACACTTCGGTTGTAGATTTTGTCACGTTTACTTCTGTTTACCTATACTACTCTTGCGTTCATACTTGCCTGTACTAAGGCATTCACAGAATTGACCAAAAAAAATATATTGTGAAAGACTAGCCTCTATTTCAAAACTGATGTGTTTTTGCAAAAATTTAGTAGGTTTGAATTTGTTTGTGCTTTTTGTTTGTTTGCTGGTTTGGGGTGGGTTTTTTTTTTTAAAGCAAATACTGTACCCTCATCCCCTCGGTCCTTCCTTGTCTGCTAGCTTCCTAACCGCAATAAGCATGGGCAGGGTCAACAGTGTATGAACACAAGCAATCTTCATCTGATGATCATATACCAACTTTCTCGTGACTACCTGGTATTGCTCTTTGTGCCCAATCCCAAAACCAAACGTATACAGTGCGTTTTTTTCGTACTTTAAAAAGTAAATCTAAGCTGTAAGCTGGGCATGATAATACCAAGCAGAATGGCTGGCATTCTCAGCATGGCCTGGCTTATTTGCATTTAATTTGTTTTTGTTTTGGCTAAAAGGATTAATGATTAATGTACTATGGAATTTCCTTTTTTTTTCTCTCTCTTATTTTTAGATTAACGGTTTCGGGTGTTTGAAGGGATTTAATGATGTTGATTTAGAACTTCAGATGAATATCATTGGGATTGCCGAAATGTATATCGGTGGTCTAGAGGTAACGCGCCTGTCTAGAAAGCGAAAAGTCCGGGTCTGAAGTGTGCAGCGGTTCGTACCCCGTTTGGACCGGAAACTTTCCCCCCATCCATTAGACCATGAGTGGTGGTCTGGGCGCTAGTCTTTCGGATGAGACGATAAACCGAGGTCCCGTGTGTTACATGTAATTATTTAGCGCACGTAAAAGAACCCACGGCAACAAGAGAGTTGTCCCTGGCAAAATTCTTAGAAAAAAGCCACTCTGGTAGGGAAACAAATACAGTTGCAGACATGAAAAAGAAAAAAAAAAGGGTGGCGCTGCGCTTGTGGCGACGCGCTCTCCCGCTCTCCCCGGGGAGAGCAGCCCGAATTTCACGGAGAAAAATCCGCCATGACTTAAAGTGGTATGAAATGGAATCTGAGCGCTTTGATTTGTTGCTTTACAAGATTCAGCGCTATATAAATTCCATACATTATTATTATTATTATTATTATTATTCAGGTGGCATCTCCGATACGGCCTTCATGGCTGGTGGGGCTATATACAACATAAAGGAAAAGGTGTCCCATAACCTATAAGGTCGTAGGGGAGCAAGGCGTCAGAGACCTCACTTCTCTAGAGGCCAGCATATTGAGGGCGACGCCCATCTCCTCTCCCTCGCTGCTTTACCTTCCCTGACCCTAAAGAGGCAGGTACCCATTTACAGCTGGATGAACTGGGGGACTTTACTGAAGCCAAGGCGCGCAAACGGTCACCTATCCAACTGGTAACCATGCTCGATGCTGCTTAACTTGGCTGGGGGAAAGCGAGTGCTCCGATCACTGAGCTATCCCGTCCCCGTATACAACATTATACATTGAAATGAAAAGGTAACAAAGTACAACTTCATCATCATTATTAAGTTATTCCCCTTCCTCGGCCAGCGATGAAGGGTTTGCCAATGGTGAGATTCTACATGTGTAACTGTTTTTGACCACCATTAAGGTAGCCACATCTCGACTGCTATCACAGATTTCTTTTTTAAAATCTACTTTGAAATAAAGACTTTTAAAGACAGCATTTGAGGATTTATTGAGTAAGTACCATGCCCTCGGCCTGACCCGACTTCAGTTTCAGTTTATGTATGTCAACTGCCTTTGTAGTGTTAATGCTACTGTTCCTTTAGATTGTCTTTTTTTGTTGTTGTTTAAAATGCCATAGAACATCCTCCAATGATGGTGGTCGTCGTGGAAAGGGGGGGGTGGTGCTTTTTTTCTCAAGAGTTGGTAAACTTGAATATCTTATCAATCTACCTTAGCATAACCCAGCCTGTTCTTCAACAAAAAGGATAAAATGTACTTCCCTGTGGAATTATTCTTACTGATTTGAGCACTAAGTCACTTTGCTGACTCAGTTTAACTGACCGATTGACTGACTGATTGACCAGCTGACCAACTAACCGACCAACCAACCAACCAGGCCGGACAACTGGTCAATCAACCAGTCAACCAATCAACTCAGTGACTGACTGACCCACCGACCAACGGACTGACTAACCAACTAACAATAACTGGACCAAGCTAAACAGTAAGAAAATGTATACTTTTTCTGCACATCTGTAAAATGTTAACGGGTTTGTCTGTCTACAATCTTCAGTTTGCAACATTGACCCCTCTGAATCAGAATAACGATGATCAGAAGAGAAGCGAGGTTGTCTCCCGTCAGAACGTGATGCACGGGGAAAATGATTTCTGTTCACCCACAGGGGGCGCTGACTTACTGAGCCTGCGCACTTCACTGTTCAGTTGGCGGCGACATGATTCAAATTCGCTGCACAACTGGACAAGACACGCTCCTGCTGCTACCTGCAGTTTTGAGGCGAGGCCACAGGTAAGTGTTGTAATTTGTTTTATTATTCCAGTTTATCGTTCATAATTATTCTTACATATTTGAAATCAAAATACATAGAAAAGCGAGAAGTCTGGTTTCAAAAGAAATGTGGGCAGATTATTATGCTGGGGTAAAATGTCCGCGAGCTCCCACTCTAGTAACTTCTTTCTATAGAAACCCTTGTGACACTGAACTGAATTCTTTGCGAGTTCCATGTCATAACCACGAAGCTATTCTGCTCTATGCCCTTTTAGTGCAGAAATAAAATGTACTACTGGGTTACATCCTGGTGCCTTATATAGAATGCAGACATTGGCGTCTCCCTTAGGCTGACATCTGGAGTCAAAACTGTCTGTCTGGAGTCGAGGGCACTGACAGAAAGATGTGGTTGCCGTCAGTGAAGAGTTTAGCGTGTGCAGGCTACAAGCAATAAGTGCAATGCAGCAGTCACACCTTTGAATTTTTTTTAACAACTCTTTGAAAAGTCCCTTTGAATTTTACATAAGTCTGTATGAACCCAGCAGTTGAGAGGCCCGTGGAGGGGACGTTTCCCATGGAGGTGACATCAGCACGACTCCATTCCCCCCAAAGTCTGGGCCAGACAATAAACCGAGATCGCTTGTGCAAACGCATGCAGAACATGTTGCATACGCGTCGATACCTGTTCCACCTTCCCGAAGAGAGAAGCCATTGCATGGGATAGGAGCAGATTTTTTAATGAATTTTTTTTTTTAAAACGCATGCACATTGTTTCGACATCGTTCCCGAAGTGGGAGTTCTGTTTCCTTAATGGTGAACAAACCGCCGCATACGCAAAAAACTTACAATTGAACGTCAGAGACTAGCTAACAAACAAAACAAAAAAAACCGTGGTACAGGGCATGGGAGTTTGAATCGTTTTGCACATTTAGAGCATCGAATCAATGACCAATTGCACACTTGCCCTTTGCGTACATTTTCCTTGTATGTTCATTTTTATTTCCACAGGCCTCAACTACCTGTTCATTTTATTGGCAAATATCGTTTTGTGATAGACAAGGGCGACATACTTTATAGGTGTTTAATGTTTGACCTCTACCCTATGGGTCCATGAAGTGGGTTTGAATCTTGGTGGCAGTATTTTTTTTCCCTTGGAGTTAACAATAGCTTCGACTCCATTCGCATGCACGTCCTAAGAATGAGACTGATACCGAGGTCCGTGGCTAACATGTGTAGCCAGCCTCCTGTACACACTGAAAATAGTATTTTCTGTAGAAGAGTATGGCAGTGATGACTTGTGGTGTGGGCAGTACAAACATATCCAGCATGCACACTCCTTTGAGAGGGATGGGCTCCACCAGGTTCAACTTGCCCAAGACATGTTGCCCGATTCTTGCAGTGTCCAGAGAACTTCTGAAGGAGTTGAAGAAAAATTTATCCTATCACACTCTGAAATGCAGTCCATTAAATGTTGTTGCCCAGCTGGTAATGGAAACTTTGCATTGTTTGAGGAATAGAACATAGGGTTGGATCCTCTAAAATAACTTTTTTTTCATTGTATTGCATTTGACATAGTTGTGTGCTCGTTCTTGTCATCAGATACTGGCCAGAAGCCGTGAATCTTCTAATCAGAACGTGGAATTAAGTGCATTAGTACAGGGGTATAGTGCCATAGGATTGCCCATGTGATAGCATGAGTTAGGAAAGCTAGTCCTTTGGGAGGCCTCTTGCTAGTTCTGTGATATATTCAGTCGTCTTTGTCTTTGGAGTGATGATAATAATAAATGGAACTTATATAGCGCTATATCTTGCAAAGCCAAATCAAAGCGCATGCATTCAACCTAATCTTAGGCATGCAGCCAATGACAACCAACCAATAGTTTAAACAAACAGATATTACAAACATGGTACGCTGCAGACCAAATCTATGAACTAAAATTTCAAAAGTCAAATGTTTTACAAGAGCACACGTACACACACACAGGTCGTATACTTTAGCAGGGTGATGGGACATGGGAGTGAGGATATTCAGCAGTCCCAGTGCTCAGTCTTAAAGAATAGTACATGGGATTTACATAGCGCTATATCTTGTAAGAACAAATCAAAGCGTTTGCATTCAACTTGTACATAGCACCCAATCACTAACAGATTTAACAAATTTAGATTTATGTGCGTACGCACACATATATTGGGGGGGGGGGGAGGGTGGAGATTCTGGCTGTTGAAAGTATGGGACAGATATGAGATGAAATGGAGGAAATCTTGATCTTACATTGGAAATGTCTTGAGACTGGATTTGAAAGTGTCATATGTAGGCGGCTTCTGACGTATGGGAGGGGGAAGTCATTTCAGACCAGTAGACCAGAATGTAAGGGGGATGACCCAAGTTGATTGTTTGAACCTAGTTGTTTGTAAGCATAGATCTGCAGCAGTATGGAGGGAGGGAAGAGTGTACAGGTGTAGACATAACTGACGAGTCTGGGTAGTTAGATTTTGCATGGAAAGTGTTAACACCTAGACAGTATGCAGAGCTGGACAGAGGAACTAAGGTATTACCGAATTTTATTGAAGTTACTGTTGTTGAGTTTGTTTAGTCCCTAGGAGCATGGCTTCGATTTTATCAGCGTTTAGTTGCAAATTGTTGTGAATTATCCTGTTTTTAGCTTGAAGACAGTAGGACACGTTTGTCAAGAGAAGGCAGATTTTTAAGAGTATCACTGAAGAGGGTTGAGTAAAGAAGCCAAGGATGTGTTTGACACGTCTAGTTAGAGAACCCAGTTAAGATTTTGCAAATATAATTACATGTTATTGCAAAAAGCAAGAGAAATTCAGGGCGTGGTTTGCCACAGCTGAAACATAGAGGCCATTAACAGTAGCAGTTGGCTATCGAAAATTACAGTTGAATGTAAGTTTATTACGTGAAGTAGAGCTGTAAAACCACAGACCAACAATTGCCGCTTTGCCCAGTCCTTGGGCATGTCTTCAGAAAGTACCTAACAAGAACTTTTATATTTACCAAGAAAGTGATTCGTGTCAACCCTAACGTTTTCTACTGTTATGATCACCTTTAGCTTCTTTAGCATTAGGGAATGCTCCATAGCTTTGTGCTGAACAACATACCTGTCAGTTGCCTTTAGATGATCACTGGACACCAGGTTTCTGTTTGCTTTGATGTGCCCTGCTAGGAAAAAAGTTACAAATTAAACTCAAAAGAAGCTAAAAGAGTAAACTTAAAGTTAAAAACAAAAAAACCTGAACTAGCATTATAAAGTAAAATATTTAAAACGTGTACAATTAAAAAGAAAAACCTAAAAAAAATCCAAAAACAACTTTAAAGTTAAAAAAATAAAATTATTAAAAATAGAATAAATGTAAAATTAGACAAGTTAAAAAAAATTAGAATACAAAGTTTTTTTAAAAAGAGCTTTCCTCAAGTAAGACTTTAAAAAAAAACCCACCTTAAAACTAAACAAACCTGAACAAAACAAAACCGCGATTAAAACTAAACCAAGTAAACTTAACCAAACAAAAATCAATTTAAAATGAAAGGGGGCAAACGTGAATAAACCAACCTGGGAATAAAACTAAACCAATAAAACCAAACGGGAATAAAACTAAACCAATAAAACAAAGCTGGGAATAAAACTAAACCAATAAAATCAAACCGGGAATAAAACTAAACCAATAAAACAAAGCCGGGAATAAAACTAAACTAATAAAACAAAGCGGGAATAAAACTAAATCAATAAAACAAAGCCGGGAATCAAACTAAACCAATAAAATCAAACCGGGAATAAAACTAAACTAATAAAACAAAGCCGGGAATAAAACTAAACAAAGCCGGGAATAAAACTAAACCAAACCGGGAATAAAAGTAAACCAATAAAACAACCGGGGATAAACCTAAACCAATATAAAACGAAATGGGGATAAATGTGAATAAAACTAAACTGAGTGAAAGTATGCTCAAACAAAAACCAAAATAAAACTAAATGAAAAACTAAACAAAAACAAAAACTAACGTAATACTTTTCCCTTTAAACAAAATAAATCCTCTTAAACAACCCCCAAGAAATAAAATAAAAACAACCCTAATAAAACGCTTTTGCATAAGATAAAAACAGAGCAGTCTTGGGTGACAGTGATCCTGGTGTCCTAAAAAGAACATCTTTAAAGGCATTGACAATGTTTGGCAGAAATTCTCGTTCCTTTCACAGTAAAGTTGACCATGACTTTAAATCTGGTCGCAAGGTCTGGAGGTGGCTTGTCAGTCCTGTGTTCGCTTGCCATGCTATTTGATAATCCATATTGGGTAGAATGTATAATGCCTGGTGTTCTCCTGCACCTATGACCATGCAGATCTTACCACTGACCACAACCGAAACATTGACTTCAAACCAGCTTTTTTAGAAAGTTCATTAAAGAAAAAAGATTTGATTGAAAAAAGGCGGGAGAAAGTTCTAGGTAGGCAGAAAATGAGCAAGAGAGAGGGGGGGGGGGGGGGGGGGGGTGTTAGGGAGGTAAGAAATGAGGCAGAAACGAGTGATGGATGAAATTGTCTAGCACAGAATTTCCATAAAGTTGTAATGCTGTTTATGCTGAAAGAGCTCCAGGCATCCCTTAGTGGGTTTATGTTTTGTGGTGTGTGTTTTTTTTGGGGGTGTCCATCTAATCCAGGCCCTGAAAGCTGTCCCACATGTAGGGCACAGGGTTGGGTGCTGCAGTAGGAGTTAAAGGTGGCTCAGGCTATGTGCATAGCTCACTAATTAGAGTAGGACCATTGACTCCCCCGCACTGATTCCAGCATTTTCCAGATAGTCTTAATGTCGTAGTGTGAAGTACTCACATTAGGGGTAAAGTAGTCATGCTGATCACATGGCAGTTCTACTGGTGCCATTCCTTCAGTACTGGTGCCTTCAGCTGGAATCGGTGGCCAGACCCAGTGTAGAGAAGGATGGCTACCACCATTTCAAGTCATTTGCACTGGGCACAACAGGCTAAATCACCAAATATCCACACAGCTGAAACTGATTCCTTCTCCCCAAAGTGCCTGTGGTAAAGAAAACCAGACTGGTGAGCGCATCCTTCAGAGGTGCACGCTATTCAGCGACTTGAGGAAGAAGATTGCGTGGCCGATGGAAATAACCCTGCAAACCAAGCTGTACGGCCCACGAGAGGAACTGGAAAGGACATGCCATTATTTTTGCCCTACACATCTGACGTGTAAAAAGCGAACGAGAGAAGAGGAGCTGGAAACATCCCCTTCACAAAATCAGGGAATTTCCATCACCAAAACCTAACTTGTAAGTACATGACTATATAAAGAGATAATATACATATACACTCAGCTGATTTAAACAATTTCAGTGTTTGTAATTTGCACGTGTGCATATGTGTTTCAATCCTTTGTTTTCTCGCTCGATTTTTTTTTTTAGAAGTAAACTGTAAAGCTGAATGTGAGGGGATGTTTGAATTATTCTTACATCTGTCTGGGCCTTAGGCAATGAAAACCCTCTACTATGAAATGTCAATATGACGGAATTTTTTTTAGCAGAGCGTATTTTGGCTGTTGCCGACTAAGCAATGTGAGCTAAAGTAATTATAATATTGCAATTTTTTTTATGAAAATGAGCTCATGGCCTATCACTTTGATTTCAAAATTTCCTTTGAAAAGCATGTTAATTTGCTATAGCTTTGGCCTTAACAAAGATTCGTAAACTTAGCCCATGGCATTGGTGTTGAGATCACACGGTTGTAACATTTAGGTCATGAAACTGAAATCGAGTGCCAAGAGCCTTGCTTTCACACCCAGACCCCCCTTGTTTCTAGCTTAAGATTTCTTTCTGGTTACCAGGTGCCGAGAAGATTCCAGAGAACTATCATGAAAGCTGCGCTACAGGAACCGCACCTTCCTGTTGCGAAGAGGAGAGGAAGGCAGCTTGGCTTATTCACATCAGATAACACGGCTGACTTGCCAAGAATAACTATGTACTGCAGATGACACTGAAGGCACAAGAACATCAAAGAAAGAACCGACCTTGATGAGGCAGCACTACTGCAAAGACTATCCTGCAAGGGGACACGTGAGGGAGGACGACACAGGAGCAGACTGAAGAAAAATGGGAAGAATCAAAGAACGGACCGACCTTGGCAGTGCTACTCCAAAAACTCAATACCCACCAGACGACATACATGGAAGACTGAAAAAAAATTGAACTCTGAAGACACACCAGACGATATACATGGCAGAATGAAGAAAAATTGAAGAATCAAAGAAGGGACCGACCTTGGCAGTACTACTCCAAAAACTCTGAAGACACACCAGACGACACAGGAGCAAACTGAAGAAAAATTGAACAGGCAAGGAAGGGATCGACTGGCGTTGCTACTCTGAAACACTGAAGACAAATCACACAACACGGGAGCAGACTGAAGAAAAATTGAATACTGAAGACACACCAGATGACACCGGAGCCGACTGAAGGAAAATTGAACAACCAGACGACACAGGAGCAGATTGTAGAAAAATAACGGACATGAAAGAAGGGACCAACCGTGGCAGTGCTCTTTCGAAACACTGAAGACAAATCACACGACGAAGGAGCAGACTGAAGAAAAATTGAACACTGAACACACACCAGACAACACAGGAGCAGACTGAAGAAAAATTGAACACTGAACACACACCAGACGACACAGGAGCAGACTGAAGAAAAATTGAACACTGAACACACACCAGACAACACAGGAGCAGACTGAGGAGAATTTGAACATACACCAGAAGACGACACAGGAGCAGACTGAAGAAAAATTGAACTCGCACCAGACGACACAGGAGCATATTGAAGAAATATAACGGACAACATGAAAGAAGGGACCAACCTTGGCAGTGCTCTTTCGAAACACTGAACACACCAAATGCCACAGGAGCAGACTGAAGAAAAATTGAACACTGAACACACCAGAAGACGACACAGGAGCAGACTGAGGAAAATTTTAACACTGAACACCCCCAGACACCGGAGCGGACTGAGGAGAATTTGAACACCACCAGACACCGGAGCAGACGTAGAATTTGAACACTGAACACACACCAGACGACCCAGGAGCAGACTGAGGAGAATTTGAACACATACCAGACGACACAGGAGCAGAATGAGAATCTGAACACACACCAGACGACACAGGAGCAGACTGAAGAAAAATTGAACTCGCACCAGACAACACGGGGGCAGATTGAAGAAAAATAACGGACAACATGAAAGAAGGGACCAACCTTGGCAGTGCTATTTCGAAACACTGAACACACCAAACGACACAGGAGCAGACTGAGGAGAATTTGAACACTGAACACACCAAACGACACAGGAGCAGACTGAGGAGAATTTGAACACTGAACACACCAAATGCCACAGGAGCAGACTGAGGAGAAATTGAATACACACCAGACGACACAGGAGCAGACTGAAAAAAACCAAAATGGACATCAAACAATGTCGAACCAACCTTGGCAGTGCTGCTCGGAAACACTGAAGACACACCAACCTGGAGAAGACTCGACCAAAGCATCCCAGGCATCTTCAGCAACCAGGTACATCAATGAACAGCTGACACGAACCCAGACAGTAACAGTGAAGTCTTTGTGGGGCACCGCTACATGTCAGAGAGCAGGTGAGAACCTTTATGTGACCAGTCTGTCTCTTGTGTATGTCGATGTGTATGTCGATGTGTGTCATGTTCGTCTCCATGTCTGTCGTCTCTTCTGCTCGACTTGTTTGGTTTGTCCATGTATGTCTACATTTATTTGCATTTTGGTTCTGGTTTCTCACCCCTGAAATATGTCTGTGCTATTGTCTTTTTTCTGTTTTTTTTAAACTTTCGGTGCCACTGTATTTATTAGAGCCTGTGTTTAATTTCGAAAGCTTTAGATGTCAAAATAATGCTATAGATAATCCAGTTAATAAAAATAGCATTAGAACTATTTCATGGTTTCTACATGTAAATGTTTTAACACTGAATCCCTTTAAAAAAATTTTTTTTAACTTTATTGTGAAAGGCTAATAATGAACCGATTTGGTAGTTAATACTTGCGCCAATCTTTAAGTGGGTTGGGGTGGGGGTTTTTTTGGGGGGGAACAATTTTTTGTCACTTGGTGATTAAGTGGAATAGCTGGCATCCTCAGCGCGGCCTGGTTTTATTAGCGTTAAGGAGTGAAAAAGTAAATGTTACTGGAGCGATTGAAACTGAAGTGACAGCCCTAATATGGCTTTAGTGATTGGTAGGAATATAAGCATTAAATGAAATATAAAATGCTTGAATGAGTGATTAGGTTAAAAATCATTACAAAAATGTAGAATACGCAATATCAACGCCCTGAAATGTTGTTTTTGAATCTTCAGATCTCATCAGCATGGAACACCAGTGCACCAGGAAGGAGGAACCCCGTCAGCAAAGAAATGGACATCCCCGAGCAACCAGGACTCGGACTTGGTTGTTTTTTTTTTAAACAAAATAGTTTGTTTTTTAAAGAAAATTAAAAAACGGTATTATCCCCCCAAAGAAAATTAAAAAATGGTATTATCCCCCCCACACACACACACCAAATAAAAACTCACAGAAAGGAATATCAGAAATGACCAGAAAGAAAAATGTATATGTATACGCATGTATATATTTCTAATGAAGCTGATCAAATGATTGCTTGAGAAAAAATTCAGTTCCTGACATTATTTCTATTGGGTTTTTAAAATTTTGTTTTTCAGAGAAGTGTTTTTTGTTATAAATGATTCAGTGGTTGAGAAAATACTCTCGTCTTGACAATAACTCTCATTGAGTTTAGGATTGAAAAGAATTTGTACTTTTTAAAAATTATTATGAAGGCTTTTCCCCCATTTCCTGTATTTTTCATTTTTAGAAAGAAATTTGAAATGGGTTTGTTTCTTCCTTTTTTTTAAAAAAGAAAATACTTCTGTTGTGACATGGCTGTAGCCCACAGTGGCCATTATTAATGCTTTATTTTAAATTTTTTTCTTCAACAATTTCATTAATTTTTATTGGTTGCAAAAGTACTCTTGTCCTGATATGTCTTTTGGGACTTGCAATAATTTTGATTATTAGAGTTTCTTCCTAGTGAGCCTGATCAAATGACCTGAAAATGCTATGATTTATTCCCCTTGGTAGTTATATAACTGGTTAATACATTGCAAAGCTGTTTTTTTAAAAGAAGTTTCACAGTTAATGAAAAATAGGTAAACATGTTCCATGACTATACAATATTTAGGCAGCGAAGTGTCAAGACTTCAAAAGAAGAAATCGGAAAATAGGCTATTGAATAGCCATCGATTTTGGCTGGAATAGAAAAAGAATGCGCTTCAAAAATAACAAACATGAACAGACAAGTGTCAGTTTTTGTGAGCAATTTTTTTAGATTTGCCAGTCCTAGTATGGAGTAGAAAAATAATGTGCTCCCAAAAATCCTAAGAAATATGAACAGACAAGTGTCAAGTTTTGTGAGCAAATTTTTGGGATTTGCCAGTCCTAGTATAAACATTTTTTTTTATTATGGATCAGGAGGTGGGTTTTTTTTTGGTTTTTTGCAAAGCATGTTTAATGTGTAGTGTAGGGTGTGTGTGTAAAAGGTGTAGTTGTGGGGAAACATAAGGTTGGAAGGAGAGGCAAGGAAGGGAAAGGGGTGTTTAGGAGGGGTATAGATGCATATTGGAGGGATATAGATGCATATTTGGAGAAGTGGGGATAGAAAGAGGGCTAGCTGATACATTTGTTTTTCATCTTGGGCAATTTTTTATGAAAACAAATCGTTCTAGTCTTGGTCATGAAATTACTTGATAGCAAAACTGGAAAATTGTGGACGCTGCTGAAGTCCAGTGTAAAATTTCAGACTCTGAAGTCCAATGGAAATTTGTGGACACTAAAAGTCCAGGGCACAACCTTAGCTGTCGACAGGACTGGTGATTCCGATTTAAACTCCACTACTACTGCGAGCTACATAACATTGTCTATAGCTACGTACCATTTGTCTTAAGTGCTATTGTGTCCACATGCCTTCTAACATTCAGACCGACCAGCTGACAGACAACCCTTACCCGCTACTAACTTTTTTTTAACCCTAACACTAACCTTGCCCCTAACCCTGGCCCCACATGTGTACACAAAAGACGGGTAAATGGTATAGGCTGACAAAATGCCTAATTTTTTTTTTCTTTGGCGTTTTTTAAATTTTGAGGATAATGGAATAAGCACTCGGAGTGCATTTTTACATCCGGTCACCGTATTTATGCGATTTTGTCATCCCTCCCCACCAGAACAAAATTTTGATGGCCTACTCTTCCAAAAGAAGGAACATATCTTAACATTGTGCAAGACGTTCTTGTTGCTTTCGCACTTGAGACCTCGGTTTATTTTATCTGAAGAATGGTAGGAGGAGGGATGCTACTATGTTAAGGAAAAGAATACCTGGAAGAGTGTGGGAGGGGGGTCGTTAGAATGTTGTGGTATACAAGGATGGGGATAAAGGGCAGGCAGGCAGTCAATTTTTCTGATCAGGTTTAAGGTAGGGGTGGGACTAAGAGCATTTTAGAACGTTTATTGACAAGCAAAAGTAGAGGGGGCTGGTCTTTCACTGCAGCATAGAATATTAATTTGAAAGGAGGGGCCGGGGTTGCACTTTTGCAGGGGTGGGGGAGTTTATTGAAAACAAAAGTTGGGGGCCCTGGGTTTAGAATGCATTACTGAATACTTAGTGGGGGGATGTACAGTGAAAAGGTGAGGATGCATTACAGAATAGGGGTGGTTTTTTAAAAGGTGGGGGTAGAAAGGATGTTCAGGTCGGTGTGAATGTGTGTGCCTTGGGGTTTTTTGGTGGTGTTTTTTTTTTGGGGGGGGGGAGGGGTAGCTGTTATTGAAATAGCAACAGTTTTAAGTTCTCTGCGTATTTGGTTGAAATCTTCAATTGCTAAATTTACAGCTGTAACCAACATTTACTTTTTTTCTAAATTAAAAAATCGTTAATTTTGGAGAGGATGGAGCTGGATGAAATATTGGAATGTCAAATATTTTTTTTAAATGGCAGTACTTTAATTCAAAAACGTGTTTCTATGTACATCTTATGACAACCTTCCCTTAGAAAAGGCTTTTTATTTCTCTACTTACTATAATTATCTAGTATAAATGTTATTTTCTTTCATTCTATGTGTACAAGATGCAGGTATCTTGTATTGGTGTGTCTTGTTACTTTTTCCTTGTCTTTTACTTTGCTGTATGTGAGGACATCATCATCATCCAAGGGGATTTTAACGCCAAAGTAGGTCCTGACTCTTACAACCAATGGGCCGGAACAGTTGGTCAGTTTGGAACTGGGGAGACCAACGACAGGGGAATACGTCTGCTGGAGTTTGCCTGCACCCACAGACTTCCATTGCCAATACCCTCTATCCCCACAAGCAGTCAAGGAGGACAACCTGGCATGCGCCAAACGGCAAGATCCATAACCAAATAGATTTTATCTTAACACCACGGCGCTTCAAATCCAGCATCAACAGAGCCAGAACAAGAACCTACCCTGGAGCTGACATAGGCAGTGACCACGACCTTGTGCTGCTGGTATTCAAAATGAAGCTGAAGAAAAACAAACAGCCTGCAAACCCACGTATCAAATTTGACGTGGACAAACTAAAAGATCCAGATGTCGAGGAGATCTTCCAAGCTAAGCTTGGCGGACGTTTTGCGGCATTAACCCTCCTGGACAATGACATCAATGACCTCACCAACAACTTCAATGAGGCAGTCCGAGAAACAGCAGAGGAGGTACTCGGTCGTCAGAGGAATAAACACCAGCCATGGACTACCAATGACATCTTGGACCTCTGCGATACAAGAAGACACTGAAACCAACCAGGTCTTCCAACCCTAAAGAATACCGGGAGGCCAACAATCTCGTGAAGAAGTCAATGTTAAAGGCCAGAGAGAAGTGGATCAGTGATCAATGTGATGAGATCGAAAAAAACATGAAAGTGGGCAACAGTAAAAAGGCATACGACACCCTGAAAAAACTCACAAAACCACTTCAAACCAAATCATCAGTCATTGAAGACAGCTCCGGAAACCTCCTCAAGAAAGCTCAGCTGCATTGAACAGGTGGTCTGAATATTGTCAAGAACTGTACAACTACCCAATACAACCTGACAAGAGCATAATAGAAGAGAAAGCAGCACATCAAGAGCACCCTCGCCATTACCTATACTGAGGGAAGAAGTGGAAGAAGCCATCCGCAGCTTACCAGTAGGAAAGTCCCCAGGAGCAGAAAATATACCACAAGCTGCCAAGCATGGTGGCGAAACAGTCATCACATATGTTACAGCTATCTGTCAAAAAATTTGGGAAAAAAAACAGGGGCCAACAGACGGGACACAATCACTCATCATACCCCTGCCCAAGAAGGAATTAACCCAATCCCAAAAAACTATAAAAAACAATCAGCCACGCCACAAGATCATGCTCAAAGTTATTTTGAATCGACTCAAGGGAGCAGAAGAACCCCTTTGAAAGGGGAACAAGCTGGTTCAGGCAGGCAGGAGCACAATCGAACAGATTTTTAACGCCACATCATGATGGAAAAAACACTTCAACATCAGAGAGACCTGTCCACAACTTCATCAAACTTCAAGAAGGCTTTTGACAGAGTATGGCACGAAGGCCTGGGGCAGGTCCTCAAAATGTTTGGCATTGACGAAGGACTATGCAAACCATTCAAGCACAAAACAACACTGCAAGCAGTGCAGTCCTTCTGAACAATCAGGTCGGAGACTACTTTCAAAACCCCCAGTTGGGGTCCGACAAGGGTGCCTTTATCTCCATCCTGTTCAATCTGTTTCTTGAAAACATCATGAAGAGACCCTCCATGAAATCCACCCCAACCACTCCATTGGGGGGCAGACCCCTCAACAACTTAAAGGTTTGCCGATGACAAATTTACCCCATGGCGGAAGTAACACAGAGCTGCAAGATCTTACGACCAGACTTGAGAACAGAGCTGGAGCATATGGGATGGAGGTGAGCTCCGGGGGAAAAGTAAAGTACTTGGAACAGCACGAGCAATGCCACCGCTAAAATTACCTAACGGCCAACACTGAGGAGGTAAAAGCTAAAAATACCTCGGCCTACACTCACAAAGACGGCGATCGACGACAGATATCAAATCAGAAACCATGGCAAAATCACTTCCATGACAAAACCAACCACCATAAAGAAAGTAAAAGAGATCATTTCCCCCAATCAAACAAAGCTCTACAAAGCCTAATTCGTCGATCCTGCGTACGGAAGAAAACCCTGGCCCATTGACTGCTGAAACACAAAGCGAATCCTGTCATTCGAAAAAAAATCCCATAGAAAACACGGGGCAATCCGGGAAAGAGAACGAAAAACCCAAACAAATTTTGTCAAAAATCAAATAACACGGCTGGCATTCCACGGGCCCCCTTTTCCCCACCATCGGAAAAAAAAAAGCTAAAACAGGGTTTTGGGCCCGTCCCCCCCACAACACTCTGCCCAAAAAAAGTATGCAGGGAACACTCGAAGGTGGCAGGAAGGAGGGAAGACAGAACAAAAAGGATGGACAACATCAGAAAAATTTGGACCAGGATGAAAAAACTGGGGGGCCACTATTTCGCAGAGCCGGGGACCGAGAGGGGTTTGGGGGAAGGCTTACCACGGAAACGTCTTTCATGTCCCCCCAAACGACCCCCAAATTTCAGGGGTCTGATGTTTGTTGATAAAGGTGAGGAGGGACAAGCCTTTAAACCCAAGTCATTTCTTTCCCCAACCCTTTAACAGACTACTCCACCAAAAAAGCTGTCCCAAAAGTTTTTAAATTCTAAAATTTCCCCATCGTTAGCGCAAAAATGTCTCTTTTTTCACTTTTTTTTTTTTTTTGTTAAATCTGAAAAAGAAAAAAGGGGGGGAAAAATGGAGGCCTCTAATTAATTTAAAAATTAAAAAGGAAAAAGAGTTTAAAAAAAATTTTAAAAAATAAAGATGGAATAAATAACCAAGAGATTTTTAGGCCCCCAAAAAAAATCTGGCTTTTTTGACAGGGCAAAGTGGTATTTTGACATCAAACGTGCTCATTTTATATTGCAAATTTTTTTCTTTTCGGCAATTTTTTCCAGCCTTTGTACTGTATCTGTTATGCCCTTTTGTACTGCTTTTCTGCAAGTGTGTACCTTCACTTTAAACGTGTGTATTCTAAAATTCCAGTGTAGCAAATGTGAAATGATTTATTCAATCAAATTGCTGTGATAATACAGTGTGGTACACATGTTTTTGTTTTTGTTAAGCCTTCTTGCTTTGACTGTTGTGCTGTCCTAAAACTGTTAAAAATGTTTTAGTAGGTGTAGTTATTTTTTGTTGGGTTTTTGGGGGGAGGGGGGGGATATTGCTCGTACTGTTTAGAAGCTATTTTATGAAACACTTGACTGTATTACTGTGGTGTTGTTGGGTTTTTTGGGGGGCGGCGTGTTTGTATTTGTTTGGGTTTTGTGTGTGTGTGCTTTACATCACTTTAAGTAGAAGGAAAAGGCATTTTTAGCAAGGAATGGTGGTAGGCAGCTAGTCTTAAGTGCGTTCCTTTACTATTTTTATTTTTTTGGTCTCTCACAACTAACATTAGGCATAGTTTTCTTGGACTTGATTACCAAAGTGGATGTTCCTTCAATTTTTGTTTTATCACTAGGTTTGAGTACCCAGTGCAAAGTGAAGCAGTTTATTGCTGATGCCCCTTTTCATTTAAGAGATAGAGTGGGTTTGTGAACTGCTGTGTTTCCCACTATACCTATAGATCATTATTCCAACATAGCGTGACATAATTTTTATTTGTGTGACTTCATGGTTTTGCTCAGGGAACATTTGTCTGTCTTGGACTTATCTATTCCCCAGCTGTAAGGGACATGTTTGTGTTGTGTGGTTTGTCTTCCACCATTGGGTAGTTTAACTTTTTCTTTGGATTTTTTTCTTCTTGCCTAAACAGCAAGAATACTACTACTGTGACCCAGTTAAACTCGGTCACAATTTTCTGACAAATATAGCATTACCCTTTTATGAGTGAATTACAGGATGCTTTAAAATGTATATGTTCAGTCATGAGTTTGTTATATTTCTTTTTGTGTTTTTATTTGGAGGGATGAAATGTCTTTCATCTGGGCAGTTGTGTGATTATTGGTTAAGTTGCATGTAATCAAAGCAATGCCTCCATTTTTTACTTTAAAAAGGATAATGTATGTGTGTAGCTTGTTGCCTGTATCAACTATTGATAACAGCCAGAAGGACGTGGCTTAAATCATGTCTCTATCTTCTTTATGTGAAAATTGTCCACGGTTTTGCATTGTAGACTTAAAGTTATGCAATTCATGCCCGCCACTTTGTTTGCTGCCCCCTTCCCCCTACTTCCTATATTCCTGGTTCAAAATCAGTTACGTGTGCATTATTTTACAATATGTTCCATTTGAAGCTGCTTTACAATTAATTCTACTCCCAAGAAAGGATGAATTAGAAACACTATTTGCCAGCAGCAGATGAAGGGGTTGGGGGTTTTTTGCATTTGGGTTGCAAGTATCATTAGTTGCTTTCTTCCTCGGTTAATACACTTCATTTACAAACTTTTTTCGTGAACCCAGTTAAGCTTGTCCTAGAATCCTAACTGGAAATGTACGAAGGTGTGGATAAACGTTTTCAATGGGATTTAATTACCTATATCATGTGTGATAACATCTACGCTTTGCCCGCCCGTCTGAATGAATGGAGAAAGTATTGCTTTAGTGGATCAACTAAAATGTTTTTCACTTTGTCTAAGATTGTGTGATTATGTACGAAATATTAGAAAGTTTTGATATCGCATTGTCATTTTTTTCTGTGATTTTGTACAATTAGAAAGTGTTGATCACTTTGTCAATTTTCACTTTTTCTGTAATTATAAATAATATAATAGAAAATTTTGATATCGCTTTAATTTTCACTTTTTATGTGATTATGTATATAATAGTTTTGATATCACTTTGTCTCTTTTTTTTCTGTGATTATGTACAAATATTAAAAGTGTTTATAAGTGTTTATATTGTTTTGTCAATTTTCACTTTTTCTAAGGTGTGACTACGCTCGAAATATTAGAAAGATGTATCTGGCAATTAGTTATTGCTTCCATTTTCCGTGTATTTCATTAAAGCCCTGTAGAAACTGGACAGGGTTATACCTTTGAAAGTTCATAAATCATGTGGTGAGCACACACCACTGGCACTCGACTTCCCAGGTGACTTTCCTTCCCTGGAAAAATACATGCTTTTCACAACTTCCTCTGTAAACCTTAAAAGCTGATGGTATGCACTTGCTTATTCAGGTTGTTTGTGCTTTCTGGCTGCAAAGATGACATGGCTGGAATTAAGTGGGTTTATATATATATTTTTTAATTCCTTGTGTTTAAAAGCATATAGGAATGATCTCGCTATTTTTGTCTGAGATATTTCAAAATGATTGTGTAAAAAAGTGAAAAATTCAAAAGCAAACGAAAGTCGGTGCCACTGCTGGTCAGAGCATTGGGAAAAGCCTACCTCCCCCTTCAGCCAAGAGAGAGGCTGGAGTTAGGGTTGGGTAGCCGGCTCGCAGCTGAACTACAACAAAATGAAAGGAAAACTGGAGAATGATTTATGAACATGTCAAAACTTGATGAAAAGTAGAGTACAAAAATCATATGACGAGAAATAAAACGAAAAATTGACTAAGGTCTGTTCAGAGCTCTATTTATGAGAGTGAATGTGTTTTTCATTTTTAAAAATTTGTTTACAAGTATGAAAAATGTAATCGAATACGAACACTTAAAGTCATGTAGGGTTGCGGACAGGCATTCTATCTATATGTAATGTGCGAACGCACACAGAACATCTTGGGCACACATTAAAACCTATTGCGCCTTTGAGAAGAGTACGCCATTGTGTTTTCGGTGGAAACGGATGACGAATTTACAAAACTGTGTGCATATGGGGACTGGATGTTAAAAGTTTACGAGTGATTATTCCATTATCCTCAAAATAAAAGCATAGATAAAAAGTACGACTAATGTAATCGCACGCGCGCGCGCACACACACACACACACACACACACACACACACACGCATACACACACACACACGATGGCTGAATACATAAAATAATAATGAAAGGGCATCTGACGTTTCGTCAGACATTGCATTATTAAAAAATTATTGGATCACACCTTTCCCTGGCAAATAAAAACGTACGTGATTATGACATCTAAACATTAGAAATATACTAGCAGCTAGCTTTTATAAACTTCTACATAGACCCTGGTTCTTGCATGTGCACTTAAGCACGCATACATACACATGCGCGCACGAACTACGCGCACGCATGCACACACACACTCAGGCGCGCGCGCGCACACACTCGCGTACATGTACATGCACACACGCAGGCACATTCGAAGTAAAATAGTTCAAAACATTACAATATACTGTTATTTCAGAACTAAAAAACACACTCACACACGCACGCGCGCACATGCGAAGTAAAATACTTTTTTAATATTTCAAAAATGTAAAATCCTTTTAGAACTACACACACATGCGCGCGCGCGCTGGTTAAATTCAAAATAAAATAGTTTTTGCTTTCTTATAAAACATGTATTACAAATATGTGCGATTATTTCAGAACTATGAACAAAAAATGGTTACAGTATACATCAGATTAGGATCATCATTGTGTAACTAACACGTGTGCGCGCGCATGCACGCACGCATGATTGATCGATCGATTTATAATCTGTATTCCCAAGGGTTACAGATAAGTATTGATATACTTTTCATCCGGCCCTTGACACAGAGGGGGGTGGATACTTACCTATACAGATCAGATTAGGATCGTCATCGATTGAGTAAAAATAAAACCTTAACGTGTAAAACCTACATAAGAGACAGACACAGGGACTATACGGAATAAGAGCAACGACAGCACACAGTCTTAAAAATTGTACGCGTTCTCACAAGCCACCATCTTTTCCATTTCCTATTATAATTTCTCTTTATATATATTTACCTCTATCTCATATCTCTCGCTTTCCTCCCACCTCCTCTATCTTGTCTGTTTCCCCTCTCTTCTCTCTCTCAGATGACAAAGAAAAAAACCGCAACAAGGGGGATAGTTTAAAACAACCAAAATTGGGTTTTTACCATTATCCCGTATAAAAAAAAAAAAAAAAAAATTTTTTTTTTTTAATCTTTTTTCCCCTGGGGGTTTAAGCGCCCATCAACCCCCCCCAACCAACCACCCACTCCCCCCCCCCCCCCCCCCCCCCCCCCCCCCCCCCCTCCATCCCTAAAAAAAAAAAAAAAAAAAAAGCCCTTTCCCGAGAAATATAAACCAAGAACTGTGTGCAAGCCCCCAAAGAAGTATGACACTTTGTAACCTTTTCCGCTTTTTGGAAGAGTGGATCATTTGTGCTGGAGGAACGGATGACAATATCACTAAACCTGCACCGGGGATTAATGATAAAAAAGAACATGAATTCTTTTCCTTTATTTTCGAAATTAAAAAGAATATAAAGAGTCGAAAAACAATGTTACTAATTTTTTGACAAAGGGAAAATAGATAAAATCGGGGAAAAAGGGGAGAGCGGCTTTTTGGGTTTTTCCCCGTAGTCCCTTTCAGAATGACTGGGTAACGGGGAAAAAGGGGGTGGAATAAGCAAGCCTTGTGTGTGTGTTTTGTGTGTGCGTGCGTGCGTGGGGTGTTTATTTGTTTATTTATTTATTCTTTTATAAGCGCTCATGTGCTTTTTCTTTAAATCCAGTCCTCGCGTGTATGCAGTTTGGTAAATTTTGTCATCCGTTCCCACCGGCACACAACGACCTACTCTTTCGAAAAGCGGAACAGGGCTTAACGTGTGTGCAAGATGTTCTACATGCGTTCGCACACGGGGCCTTGGTTTATAGTCTCATCGGAAGGACTTTTGGGGGAGAGTTGAGTTTGCACCGATGCTAACTCCAGGGGAAAATATCCCCCTGAACGTCAGATTGCCAGCGCAATGTTCTAACCACTAGGCTATCCTATCCCCCGTATATGAGTGTGTGTGTGTGTGTGTGCGCGCGAGTGTGTGTATGTGTGTGTGTGCGTGCATACGTGTGTGCATGCGTGCGTGAGTACGAAACATTTCGATGGTCAAGAGGTTCAACAAAGCCTGGCTGTACTGGACATGCCCGGTGGACGGGACACTGCGGGGACTGTCCAGACAGTGTGTTGTGGGCAAGCTGACCCTGACAAAGCCCTATCCCCTCCGGACAGTGGGGCTGCCCAGCGCGTCAGACTTCGGCACAAGAAGAGAATGGTTGTTGTCTTTTAAGTCTTTCTCTGGGGGTAAAAGAAAAGGCAGGAGAATGGTTGGACCCAGAAGGCAGAAAATACTGAATATCAACGGTTAACCCTTCATGTAAAAGGTTAAAATAAGTAAGTAGATGAAGAAATGAAACACGGGAAATTACGGTCACCACAAACACAGAAAGAGGAGAAGAGGAAGAAAACACATACACACACGCACATACACGCGCGCGCGCACACACACGACACACTACATACACACTCACTTACTCACACATACACACTCACTACACACACGCACACACACACACACAAACACACACACAAACACACAACACACACAATCCCAGCGAACTAAAGATGGGGGAAAACAAGGGGAGAGAACAAAAGCAGACGACATAGTCAACAGATATTTAAAAAGAAATGGAGCTAAGGGGCGCGATAGACGAAATCATAAATAAAATCTAAGACAAAAGACAGACGCTTTGTTAGCACACATGCGCGAGTACTCAGGGACATACACAGAGGCGCGTGTGCACGTGCGCAGAGAGACAGAGACAGACAAATAGGCACAGACAGACAGAGAGGTTTAAAAGCAGTGAGAAGAGAGAGAGAGAGAGAGAGAGAGAGAGAGAAGAGAGAGAGAGAGGAGAAGCTTTAAAAACAAAAAGAAAACTAAACAAATGCAAACAAAAGACGAACGAAGCAATAGTGTCCAGTCTGAAGTGAGAGACAGACAGCAGACAGAAACACACAGCCCACACACCACAGACACACAACACCACACACACACACAGGCAGGCACACACACACACACACACACACACACACCCACCACACACACAAGCAGGCACACACACACACAGGCAACAGACAAGACAAGGAAGGAAAAGAAGGAAGAGAAAGGCAGAACAGAAGGAAGAAGGACAGAAGAAAGGAAGGAAGGAAGGAAGGAATGTGAAGTTTACATGCACAGTCTAGTTCTGCAGGCAACCAGTGCCAACTCCACATTTTCCCACCGCTTGAGCTAACAATAGACACAGCCCCCCCACACCTCACCCCCTCACCACCCCACCCCCTACCCCTACCCTCCATGCATCTGCTCCACCCCCCCCCCCCTTCCCTCACCCTAGCCTTCCTCCCAAGTCTCCTCTTCTTCCTCCTCCGTCTTCTTCATCCTGATGTACTGTGTTGCAGTGCCTCTATAGAACCTTCTCTCTCTGAGGCAGCAGATTTGTAGGAGGCTGAAAGAAAGCAATCATCTGCTTAGCTCCCAGTACAGACAGTGTAGTGTAGTGTGTGTAGTGTAGTGTAGTGTAGTGTAGGCTACATAGGCCTGTGCCTGCCTGTACCAGCCTTCAGTGAAATGGGAAGATGCTGCTGGCTTGGCACGGCTGTTTGTCTGTCTGTCTGTAGGCCATTCTACCTATATCCAGGCTGACTGACTGACTGACTGACTGACTTATCTCACAGTCTGTGGTCTACGGCTTTTTTTTTATTTTATAATAATACAGGCGCACATGGCATGCATGCTGCGGCAGCGTACACAAATCTGTGCGTGCCTGTGCCTCGTCCCGTATAGGCACATGACTGACGTGACATGCTGCAAGTGTATAATTATAAGTATTTTATTATTTATATTATATATATAATATAATATATATCAGTGTGTGTGGTGATGTGTGTGTGTGGTGGTGTGGTGTTACACTTGTGTTGTGTGGTGGTGGTGGTGTGGTGGTGGTGGGGTGTGTGTTGTGTGTGTGTGTAGTTTGTGTGATGATATATGTAGTGTATGTAGTGTTGTGTGTGTCAGCTGTGTTGTGTTGGGTATGTTGTGGTGGTGGTGTGTGTGGTGTGTGTCACGTTGGGGTGTTGGTGTTGTGTGTTGTTGTGTGTGTGTTTGTGTGTTGTGTGTGTGTGTGTGTGTGGGTGGTGTGTGTGTGTGTGTGTGTGTGTGTTGAGGGCAGGATGAGAAAATAGTTGTTTAAACGTAATCTTTCACAATAACAACATTTTGACTTGACACGCGAAGTCCAACACTAGCAGTATCACATGTTAATGTGGCTAGCAATGTGCGTATTCTGTGTGTACCATCAATGTCATGAGAAGACTGAAAAAACCACACACCTGTTTATCAACATTGACTCTACAAAAGCTATGCTTTTATTGCTATCAAGTATAGCGCTTAAAAACCACAATGTAGTTATATATTATGATTATCAAAAGCTACTTTCAGAGTGTCGCACAAAATCAATCAGTCATTATTATAGCTAGCTGCAGGTGTCCGTAACTCTCAGGCCTGGTGTAGGTAGCCCCGTCCTGTCCTGTCCTGTCCTGTCCTGTCCTGTCCTGTCCTGTCCTATCCTATCCTGCCCTGTCCTGTCCGTCCGTCTGTCCTTGTTGCCCTGTCCTGTCCTGTCCGTCCCTGCCTGTCCTGTCTGCCTGCCCTGTCCTGCCTGCTGTCCTGTCCTGTCCTATCCTGTCCTGCCCTGTCCTGTCCTGTCCTGTCCTGCCCTGTCCTGTCCTGTCCGTCCTGTCCTGCCTGTCCTGTCCTACCCTGTCCTTCCTGCCTGTCCTTCCTGTCCTGCCTGTCCTGTCCTGCCTGCCTGTCCTGCCTCTGTCCTGTCCTGTCCTGTCCTGTCCTGTCCTGTCCTGTCCTATCCTATCCTGTCCTGTCCTGTCCTGCCCTGTCCTGTCCTGTCCTGTCCTGTCCTGTCCTGTCCTGTCCTGTCCACTAGTAGCCTCAAACTTGACTGGACATTGACAGTGTGTCAGCGGTGTCATCTTTATTCTCACTAGATGGCGAGGTACTTTAAAAAAAAGCAGTCATGCACCCGAACTTCTCATTCAGTGTGCAATTTCAATGTCACAGCGATTCCCAGGTGGGACTGATGAGTGAGTCAGAGTGTGGCACGTTCTGGGTGACCCCACCAGAGTGTCAAGCTGGGGAACGCACAACAGCATCAACAACAACAGGTGATCACTTTGCTCTTCGTGTTGGATTCAGTGGTACTGTCCAAGGTCCTGGTCCAGTGGTGATTGTCTCCCTTTACCTCATCTGGGATAGTGTAGTGTAGTGTAGTGTAGTGTAGATAGTGTAATATAGTGTAGTATAGTGTAGTGTTGATGTGGTGTAGTGTAGTGTGTGTAGTGTTGTAGTGTGTAAGGGATTGTATGTGTGTTGTGTGTTGTGTGCTGTGTGTTGTGTTGTGTGTGTAAGTGTGTGTTGTTGTGTTGTGTATGTGTGTGTGTGTTGTGTGTGTGTGTGTGTGTAAGTGTGTAAGTGTGTAGTGTGTGAGTGTGTATGTTGTGTGTCTAATGTGTGTGTGTGTGTTGTGTTGTGTTGTGTGTGTGTCTGTGTTTGTGTGTGTTTGGAGGGGGGAGGGAGGGGATGGAGGTCACCCAAAATAATAATGGTTCTGTCTCAGCTCATCACACCTCTGAATCACTGTTAGACAAGTAGTACCATGTAGGTACTGTGGAGCAACTTCGTTGTCTGGTGGATGTGGTTGTTTTCAAAACCTAATTTAAACACTTCTCAGATTACCCTGCCTCTGCCCAGAGAATGATACACTCAAGAGTACCTCGTGACCTGACTGTTACTGTAGACTCTCATTCCACCATGTTACCCTTTCAGCGGGATTCTTGGCGCAGAGTCCTGTATTTCTCCCATTGCCGTGGAGAACCAGTACCTTTGCAGCTAGGAACGACACCAAACGTAGATACCAGTATACTGTCCACGCTTTCTGCGAGGACCAAACAGTGTCGACCCCTGGAGCTCGCGTAACTCTGCAATTTGTCAGGGCACCTGGATTGCTGTTGACAAGAAAATTGAAATAGAAGGAAGCAGATAAAATAAAGAGACTGAAGAACGCAGAATACGTGGCCAAACCCGATTTCAGGGCCTGGAGGGTTTCTTTACTTTTAAATAGAGCTGAAAGAAGGTTGTTGAGCTGAAGAATTTGAGAAGGGTGACGGCAATACTAGAGATGCAAAGAAAAAAAGCATAGAAATGAAGGAAGAAGAAAAAGAAAGAAGGAAGAAGTTTTTGAGAAGAAGAAGAAGAAGAAGAAGAAGAATAGCAAAGAAGAAGAAGAAGAAAGAATGCAAAGAAGAAGAAGAAGAATGCAAGGAAGAAGAAGAAGAAGAAGAAGAATGCAAAGAGATGCAAAGAAGAGAAGGCAGAATGCAAAGAAGAGAAGATGCAAAGAAAGAAGATGAAGAAGAAGAAGGAAGAATGCAAAGAAGAAGCAAGACAAGACAAGACAAGAGTGCAAGAAGAAGAAGAAGAAGAAGAAAGAAGAAGAAGAAAGAAGAAAAAGAAGAAGAAAAGAAGAAGAAAAAGAAATACATTGGCATACACCGATTTCAGGGAATCTGGAGGGGTTTTGTTTTGTGATGCTGAAGAGCTTTGTCGTGGGTGAAGGCAATCTCAACGTGACATGCCAAAGCATAACAGCATTGTAATGTAGGGCTTGGCACTTTACTTAGCTGCCATCAGTAACTGACTGTTAGACTGGGTCACAACCTGGATAGCCATATATATAGCTTAGCCGCTTGGTAGGACTTCTGGCTATTGAGCAGACGTGACAACACGAATCTGGGTGAGGTGAGATCGGAATGAGTGGAGTAGGAAAAGTAGCACTTACATGATTCACCCCCCCCCCCCCCCCCGACCCCCCTCCTACCGTCACCCCCCCCCCCCCCCCCCCCCCCAAATAAAACCAAACCCACAAACCAGACAAAAAAGCATTGATTTCCAGTCTCCCCTGCCCATATGCATTTTTCACTCACTTGCGGATGCGCTTGTTCTCTCTCTCTCTCTCTCTCTCTCTCTCTCTCTCTCTCTCTCTCTCTCTTCTCTCTTCTCTCTTCTGTTCTCTGTCGTGTCTGTGTGTCTGTTGTCTGTCTGTCTGTCTGTCTGTCTCTCTCTCTCTCTCTCTCTCTCTCTCTCTCTCTCTCTCTCCTTATTACTCACTACCTCTCTACTCACTCCACACAAACACACAACCCCTTCCTCTCCTCGTCAAAAATCATCTCAAATAAAGATGACCTCCATCCCCTCCTCCCCCCCCCACCCCCACCCCCCAAATCATCCCAAAAAACAACCACCAACAAAAATACATACCACCAGTTAAAAAAAAAACAACCAAAAAAGAAAAAAGAAAAATAACCAGAATTCGTCTTTCTAAACGTTCTCTCCCCAACCCCACCACCCACCACCACCCCCTACACCACCACCCACTCTTCCCCTCCCCTCTCTCCATCCCACCACTACCCTACCTCTCTACCCCTTACCCACTACCCCTACCCCAATCCCCCCCCCCCACCCCCCCCCCAAATCCTGGTGCCACAAGCTTGCCAGTAAAAGAGTAAAAGAAGAGAAGAGAGGTACAGCCTTGTGGGTAGGCTAAGGTAGTGGG
>CM054152.1:35491390-35503890 GCA_028751875.1 Rapana venosa | reverse complement strand
TCCCGCGTGCAACACACATTCAGAGCACGTAAAAGAACCCTCGGCAACAAGAGACTCGTCCCTGGCAAAATTCTATATAAACGAGGCCACACTGATTATAGGCTAACAAATATTCTACACACGCAAATAAAATAGTTTGTTTATGGGTTTTTTTTTAAATGGGTGGCGCTGCTCTGTTCTTTACTAGTCGTTAAGTGTCATGTTTTTCATGGGACGTCATCTCATGTGAAAGACTAGTTCCCAGACCACCTCCTTTTGTTGTAGTAGAAAGGGGAGGGTGGGTGGGTGAGGGGGGATTTAGTTTTAGACAGGAATGGAACCTTCCACCTACTGTTGTAGAGACGAGAGTGCGTTACTGCCATACCACCGCATTAAAATATTCGAGTTCGAGTTCGAGTTCGAGTTCTCTCTCTCTCTCTCTCTCTCTCTCTCTCTCTCTCTCTCTCTCTCTCTCTCTCTCTCTCTCTCCTCTCTTCTCTCTCTCTCCTCTCTCTCTCGCACGCACGCACGCACGCACGCACGCACTCACACACACGCACGCACGCACACACACGCACACACACACATGCACATATTTACGCAACACACACACACACACACACACACACACACACACACACACACACACACACACACACACACACACACACTGTCCTATTATGAGATTGAAACAATACCTGTAAAAGTTATAAACGGATAATTGTTCCTAGCAAGAGATAGAAAGAGAGAGACAACGCAAACGCAAACGCAAACACATTTTGAGAGTTTCAGTCTCTCCTAAGATTACAAGAAACAAGCATTTTAAGAAATGATGATATCAATGAATTTTATGCAAAGTTTATTGAAGGCATTCTAAAAGCTGCTGATAACTCTATCCCAAAGTTTTCGCCTGTGAAATGTAAAAAACACACAGGTAACATATGGTGGAATAAAACATGTCAGAAAGCTGTAGATGAAAAGAAATTCTACTTCAAAAAGTACTTGAAAAATAAATCCTTAGAAAATCATGCTATTTTGAAGAGGGTTAATAAAGCCACAGATAGGGTCATAGCACAGGTTAAGAGTGAATTCTGGTCTGCTTTTTGTAATAAAGAAGTAAGTAGTCATAAAGATTTACAAAAGTTACGGAAAAAATTTAATGACATGAAACATGGAATTTGTTTATCCCAGTATCCTATTAAAATTAAAAATACTGATTTCCCAAATAATCCAGATAAAGGTGAAGCTTTTATTGATATGTTTGCAACTACAATGAGTGATGAAGGTCTGTCTCAAACACAGATTATGTTAAGAAGTAAGGAAATTCAAAAAGATATATTATATAATGATCCCATTTCTGATGATACACATTACATCAATGCTCCAATTACTCTGCAAGAGGTCAAAGATGTCATTCAATCCCTTAGTAATAAAAAGACATCAGTATGAATAGATGCTGTTTCTAGTGAAATGTTAAAACATTTACCTGATAACTGGATTTCACTATTACACGAACTATTTCAAAAATGCTGGGCAGAAGGTATACTCCCTCTATTATGGAAGCAGTCTATAATTATTCCTATATTCAAACAAGGGAAAGCCAAAGAAGACAAAAATAGCTATAGACCCATTTCATTAACATCACATACAGGAAAGCTAATGGAAAAAATCATTTTGAATAGACTGGTGTGTATTACTGTGACAAGAATAAAGTACTTCCAGTTAATCAGGCAGGGTTCCGTAAAGGCAGGTCAAGTATTGACCATTTGGTTAAGCTAACTACACAAATCAAACATCAGTTTGCACGAAGAAAAAAGTATTCTTGCTACTTTCTTTGATGTCCATAAAGCTTATGACCAAGTCTGGCATGCACGATTGCTATACAAACTTAAATCTATTGGCTTGTCTGGTCATATTTACTTTTATGTTAAAACTTTTCTTAGTGGCAGAAGTATCAGAGCAAAAATTGGAAATACATATTCCAACCCAAGATTTCCTCAAATGGGTATACCACAGGGTTCTGTTATTGCTCCTTATCTCTTTAACATTTTGACTTATGACCTTCCTAGTTCGTTATCGAAAAATGTTGTCCTTGTTCAGTATGCAGATGACATTTGCATGTGGATGGAGACAACTATGAAAAAGTCAACACCAAAAAGACAATTAAACTATATTAAGAAAGTATATCAGCTTGAGCTTGACAAACTTAGTACTTATATATTAGAAAATGGTTTAAAACTGTCTCCAGAGAAAACTAACATTGTGCTCTTTAATAATGGAGCGGATTCCCCTTCCTTGCCAAAGTTCAAACTCCAAGACAGGTATCTTGAGTACAAATTTGTTGTTAAATTTTTGGGCATATATCTCACTTCAAAACTTACATGGAGTAGCCATATTGAATATTTGTTGAATAAAACCAGAAAGACATTAATTTTTTTTAAAGTAGTGAGTAAACAGCCTTGGGCCCAAGACGTCACCGTTCTTAAACATCTGTCCTTGGCGATAGTTCGTTCTAAACTGACATACGGTCAACAAGTCTTTTTTAATGCCCCAAAACATTTACTGAAAAAACTTAAGAGTCTTGATTGTAAAGCTTTTCGCCTTGCTTTGGGAGTACCATCACATGCTTCGTCCTTAGGAACATACAAAGAAATAGGAGTTCTGCCTTTGGATGAATATCGCGAATTGATGCTGGCAAAGTACATTGTAAGAAGCTCAACTACCGAAAACAATATCGAACATGAAATCTATGTGAGATCGAATGAGCATTTTCCTAAAAGAGCCAAAAATATTTGTTCTCTTACAACAATTGGCACTTTCACGGCAGATCTTTTTAAAAAGTCAAAAGTTAATCCCAGAGAAACGAAATTGTCCACACCTTATATATCTCCTAGTCCTCCATGGGAACTTCAAAGAGCTTCTTTTGATATTCATCATTCTACCTGTAAAAAAGAAAAGGGAGTAACATTCTCAGTATTCATGTGAAGGAGCACATAATAAATAGCTACCCTTCACATCTTAAAATCTATACCGATGGATCTCTTCTAAATAGCACTGATGGAGGTGCAGCTTTCGTCATTCCCTCCTTAAAGGTTGAAAAATTGTACCATATTGGAAAGAATCATTCTATTTTTACAGCAGAGTTAACTGTCATTCTGATGGCTTTACATTACTTAATTGACTTTCCTCGGACTATTTTACAGGTATTGTTATGTGTTGATTCAAAATCTGTGTTACAATCTCCAATCTCTTAAAAACTCTGGGTCTAATATTAAACATGATCTTATAACTGAAATAAACCATATTATACACTTTCTCATATTAAGAGGCACTAGTGTCACCTTTTGCTGGGTACCATCGCATTGCAATATCTTTTATAAGGAAAAGGTTGATAGAGCAGCTAAAAATCCGGTAGCACATTCAAACTCTGCTGCTGTCTTGAATATACCAATGTCATTTTCATGAGAATTATAACTTGATAGAAAGTGCTTGCTGGAAGCATGTTAGGAAAAAACAAGAAGATGCGGGGTTTTCCCATGGTACCACTTCTATTTTTGACCTAAATTTCTTTCTCTCTTCTCGTTTTGGGTTAGATAAATCACGCCAAAGGCCAGTCATAAGTCTTATTAATAGACTGAAGTTAAATGCTTTCCATACAAAATTTTCTAGAAATGTGCATTGTGTGTGTGGTGGGGCAATCTCAAACATTCATATTCTTTTCGAATGCAAATGTTAAAAAGCAGCTGCCCACCATTCGTGAGAGATCTTTGCAAAAGGTTTTGAATAACTCTACATTGCTCTGTGAAATTGCTTTGCTGTTGAAAGAGAGTTGTGTTAGTAATTTGCTATAGCACAAGTAAGTATGTCATTTATTGATTTGAAGCATAGGCATTCTACCCACCATGGTATAGTTTTCGAAATTGTTACCTTTTTTTCCCGGTGTTCTTTTAGCATGGAATACTTGAAATGTATCTTTTGATCTGTGGTAGTTTAATGAGCTATTTATTCATAAGGTAAATTCATTTCTTTCATTGTATTATAGTTACAGTAGTTAGACAGTTCCTTAACCCTTTTTTCTGAATTGTTTGCCTTTTTGTAATGTGAATAGACGTTAAATTGAAGAACAACATTTTTAGAGGGAAGAGAGAAAGAGAGACAGACAGACAGACAGACAGGTAGACAAATAGACAAATAGACAGATAGATAGAGACAGACAGACCATGACACTGGCATGCCCTATCGATTTTATTCTAATGTCGCCAACAACAAAAAGTCTCCCTTCCCCCTCAAAAAAAAAAGTTGTTTCTTTTTTTCTACCTTTTTTTTTGGGGGGGGGGGGGGGGTGGGATGGGGGGGGGGGTGGCGGGGGGGGGGAGGGGAGGGGGTTGTTCCTCGGCTAGAACTCCGAGGTTCACCAGTGGTGAGATTTTGGGTATGCAACCCTTTTTTTGCCCACCATGAAGGTAGCCGCATTCCGACTTCGGGGAGGTATGCTGGGTATGTTCGTGTTTCCGTAACCCACTGCACGCTGACATGATCTACAGGATCTTTAACGAGCATATTCTGTTCTGCAAGTGTATGATATACCCCGAAGTGAATAACGGCTGTGACAGGTCTGCAGTGGAAGTGAACTTGAGAGATGGTAAAATCCCCTACTCTTAAGTCACTAGACACTACCGAGATTCGAACCCACGACTTCGTGGACTCATGGGATTGAAGGAATTCTGTTGGGGGGGGGGGTCTTTCTCTTTTTTTGTTTTTGTTTTCGTTTTTCGGCCAGAAATCCAAAGTTCACCAATGGTGAGATTTTTGCAAACTTGACCGCTTGGGTTTTTGTTTTTTTTTGTTTTGTTTGTTTTTGTTTGTTGTTTTGTTGTTGTTGTTTTTGGGGTTTTTGTTGTTGTTGTTGTTTTTTTTTGGGGGGGCGCACCATGAAGGTAGTCGCATTCCGACTTCGGGGATGAATTCTAGTTCAGCAACATCCCTAATTTCTTCTTTTTCGTCGTCGAACGCTCAGACAGCAACTGCTGTTGTCTATCATATGAATGAATGAAAATGCGTTGCGCTGCCGTTAAGTAGTAGTAGTAGTAGTAGTAGTAGTAGTAGTGGTAGTAGTAGTAGTAGTAGTAGTAGTAGTAGTAGTAGTAGTAGTAGTAGTAGTAGTAGTACTACTACTACTACTTACTACTACTACTAAATGGAACTTATATAGCGCTATATCTTGCAAAGACAAATCAAAGCGCATGCATTCAACCTAATCTTACACAGTCATGCAATAAATGATAAATAATCAATAGTTTAAACAAACAGATATTTACAAACATGGTGCGCTGCAGACCAAATCTATGAAATAAAATTTCAATAGTCAAATGTTTTTTCAAAAGCACACAGACACACTCACACAGGTCGTATACTTTAGCAGAGTGATAGGACATGGGTTAGTGAAGGTGGGATAGTTCTGATATGAAACAGGAGAGTGGGGGGGGGGGGGGGGGGGGGAACTTAGGTTTGAAATAAATATGTCTTGAGGCTGGATTTAAAAGTGTCATAACTAGGTTTCTGGCGAAGAGAGAGAGGGAGCTCATTCCAGGTCGATCGACCCGAAATAGAGAAAGAGCGGCGCCAACGGTCAAGTCAGGTCCAGCGCATTCGACTTCGGTGTGGGAGATAATTGTTATCTTTTAAGTCCTTCTTGGGATATAAAAAAAAAAAAAAAGGCAGGAGAATGGACCAAGAAGGCATAAGATAAACAAGAATGAGGTGGCAGGAAGAAAAGAGGAACAAGACAGAAACAAAGAGAGGGATAGAAAAGAGGGAATTGCTAGCACAGAATTTCCAGAAGGTGGGAATGCTATACTGACAGGCCCTCAGCATCACCATGGAGGAAGGATAGGGGAGAGGTGGGGGGGGGGGGGGGGGGGATTCCGTCTGATATGAGTGAAGATGTCATAGTTACTACGAACAAGGCTGTGTTTTGAGGATGTGGGTATTGGTTTTACCTCATTTTTATATGTCGTTCATGTGTGACTCTTCGTTTCAACGTCTATCCACTAAAAAAAAAAAAAAAAAAAAGTTATGCCTATTTTCTACTTTCTTAGTCTATTCTCTTTTTTCCAGATCGACTTTAAATAGAACAATACTCCCCTGTGTCAAGTTCGGATGCACTGGGTGGGCCTGACTTGTCAGGTGCTTTAAAACGGCAGTGCAACGCATTTTCGTTCATATGACAGACAACAGTAGTTGCTGTCTGAGCGTGCGACAAAGAAGAAAAGAAAAGAAGAAGATGGAGAAGAAGAAGGAGAAGAAGAAGAAGAAGAAGGAGGAGAAGAAAAAGGAGAAGAAGAAGGAGGAGGAGGAGGAGGAGGAGAAGGAGAAGGAGGAGGAGAAGAAGAAGAAGAAGAAGAAGAAGAAGAAGAAGAAGAAGGAGGAGGGAGGAGGAGGAGGAATAGAAGAAGAAGAAGAAGAAGAAGAAGAAGAAGAAGAAGAAGAGAAGAAGAAGAAGGAGGAGGAGGAGGAGGAGGAGGAGGAAGGGGAGGAGAAGAGAAGAAGAAGAAGAAGAAGAGAAGAAGAAGAAGAAAAGAAGAAGAAGAAGAAGAAGAAGAAGAAGGAGGAGAAGGAGGAGGAGGAGGAGGAGGAGGAGTAGAAGAAGAAGAAGAAGAAGAAGGAGGAGGAGGAGGAGGAGGAGGAGGAGGAGGAGGAGAAGAAGGAGGAGGAGGAGGAAGGAGGAGGAGAAGAAGGAGGAGAAGAAGGAGGAGGAGGAGGAGGAGGAGAAGAAGAAGGAGAAGAAGAAGAAGAAGAAGAAGAACAACAACAACAACAACAACAACAACAACAACAACTACAACACAACAACAACAACAACAACAACAAGGAGAAGAATTGCGAAGAAGAAGAAGAAGAAGAAGAAGAAGAAGAAGAAGAAGAAGGAGAAGAAGAAGAAGAAGAAGAAGAAGAAGAAGAAGACGAAGAAGAAGACTATCAGGGGGAAAATGGCTGATTCTTCTCTTCACCCTCTGGGTCCTTATCACCGTCACAGACTGCATGTAGGCCCGCTACCCAGTATGACTTCCGGTCTTTAAACAAGACACACCGGAAGAGAAAGAAAGAAATAATGTAATTCGCGAATCGCGACAAGAAGATGAGTAGATCCTTTCCCGCTCCTTTGTTGTAGTATAGTCGTGCATTTTCATGAAATCATCAGCATAGATTTCTTTGGTAGTCGTCTGATGTGTAAGTTTATTAGTTTCCATGAATATCCCCCCCCTCCAGCCCCCCTCCATCCCCCCCCCTTCCCCGTGGGGATGGCGGGGACCTGTCAGTATAAATATCATCCTCACCTTCAGGAAATTCTGTGCTAGAATTTTTCTCTTTTCTATCACTCTCTTCGCTTCTGCCTCGTTTCTTTTCTTCCTGTCACCTCCTTCTTGTCTATTTTCTACTATCTTAAGTCCATTCTCCTGCCTTTTCTTTTGTTGTTGTTTGTTGTTGTTTTTTATCAAAAAAGACTTAAAAGATAGCAATTTTCTGTTATGCCCGAAGTCGGATGCGCTGGGCCTGACTTGTCAGGCGCTTAACGGCAGCGTGAGGTAGTTTCGCTCATAATGACAGACAATAATAGTAGTTGCTGTCTGAGCGTTCGACTAAGAAGAAGAAGAAGAAGTTTTCATGGATATAAGATTTGCATGCACGAATGTATTAATATGTAAGTATGGAGACGTGTTGAATGATTCAGTCACCAGACTTTGTCATCCTTTTTCTTTTCTTTTTTTGTTTTTGTTTCATTCCTCGGCTAGATCTTCGGGGTTCATCTACGGCGAGATTTGGGTTTGTTGGTTGTTTTTTGTTGTTTGTTTTTGTTTGTTTTTGTTTGTTTGTTTTTGTTTGTTGTTATTTGTTTGTTGTTGTTTGTTTTTGTTTGTTTTGTTTGTTTTTGTTTGTTTGTTGTTTGTTTTTGTTTGTTGTTTTTGTTTTGTTGTTGTTTGTTTGTTGTTTGTTTTGTTTGTTTGTTTGTTGTTGTTTGTTTTTGTTTGTTTGTTGTTGTTTGTTTTTGTTTAATGTTGTTTGTTCTTGTTTGTTTTTGTTTGTTTGTTCTTGTTTGTTCTTGTTTGCGTTTGTTTGTTGTTGTTTGTTTGTTTTTGTTTGGTTGTTGTTGTTGCTTGTTTGCTGTTGTTTGTTTTTGTTTGGTTGTTGTTGTTTGTTTGTTGTTTTTCGTTTGTTGTTGTTTATTTGTTGTTGTTTTTGTTTTGTTGGTGTTGGGTTTTTTTGGGGAAGGGAGGGGGATTTTCGTATGCTACCATTTTTATCCACCATTTAGGTAGCTGCATTCTGTCTTTGGTGATGGTGTCTAAACACGACACCTGTGTGCATGCGTTTTTGTTGTTGGGTTTTTTGTGGGTTTTTTTATATAAATTTTTTATAAATGTTGTCATCCGTTTCTACCGGCACGAAATGGCCTACTCTTTCGAAAAGCAGAACGGGTTTACAGCGTGTGCGCAAGATGTTTCTGCGTGCGTTCGCGTATACAGGGGCCTCGATTTATAGTCTCCCTCGAAGGACTTTTAGGGGAGTGGGGTTCAGTACTGATGGTAACTCCTGGGGAAAAAAATCCCCCCTAAAAATGGGTGGGTCTTATGGTGGTTTCAATCCCGGACAGTCAGATCACGAGCTCAACGCTCTAACCACTAGTGCTATCCTCCCCACCTCCACCCCCCACCTCTCCACCCACCCACCCCTCCTCCACCCTCCCTGTCATCCTATCATAGAGATTGATGTAATTTTATGATGTAACTGATCATAAAAGAAATACCTTGTTCTGGAGACAATAGTGGAGGAAAACAAGAGTAGTGGGTAACCAGTGACAACTTCTCCAGCAGTTTGAAAAGGATTTAGCCAAGATTTAACAAATAATTTTATAAAATTCATCCTGTAGTACAAAGGAAGTGCGATTTTTCAAAAAACAACAACTTCTCTCACTGTTGATGTATTATTATGACATCGCTCAAAAATAAATTATTTTTACCTGCTTTGTTCTGAAAACTGATGTCTGCAGTATGGTCCGTCATTGTGGTCAAATACTGCTGCGATAGTAGTCAAAGTCAAGTCAAGTCAAGTCAAGTCAAAAACACTTTAATCATCCCATGAAGGGTAATTACAATATAGTCACAAAGGGTGTACACACACCACACACACACACACACACACACACACACACACACACACACACACACACACACATACACACACAGAACATCTTGCGCACACGTTAAATCCTGTTCCTCTTTTCCTAAGAGTAGGCCATTGTGTGCCGGTGGGAACAGATGACAAAATTGACAAAACTGCATGCACACGGGGACTGGATGTAAAAAAGCACACAAGTGCTTATTCCATTATCCTCGATATAAAAGAATAAAATGAATAAAAATTTAAAAAATAAAACACAAACACACACACACACATATATATCTATATATACATCTATATATATATATATGTCGTCGAACGCTCAGACAGCAACTATTGTTGTCTGTTATATGAGCTAAATGCGTCCCACTGCCTGGAGAAAAAAACACACCAAAAAACAGGCAGGAGAATGGTGGACCAAGAAGGCACAGAAAATAGTCAAGGAGGAGGTGTCACAGGAAGAAAAGGAACGAGATAGAAACAAAGAGCGTGATAGAAAAGAGGACATTTCTAGCACAGATATTTCTGTATGTGGTGGTGGGGGATTTTATGCTAACACGCCCCCCCTCCCCCCTCGGCATCCCCACAGGGAAGATAAACTACTTATGTCCCTGTCATCAGTTAACTATCAGATGTGTCTACTTGTGACTAATACTGGAACAAAAAGACTCTTCAAGACAAGATGATTTGGGGAAGGGGGGGGGGGGGGTGTGCACTCGTCGTTTTTCAGTCAATTTGATCATTTAAACCAAAAAAACCTATCCCCGAAGTCGGATTGCGGCTACCTTCGTGGCGGGCAAAAACGGTCACATATGCAAAATCTGATCACTTCGGAGCTTTAGCCGAAAACAAACAAACAAAAAACCCATTGGAATACAAAAGCATAATTATCTTGTTTAAAAATATATAAAAATTCCACTTTATTGTGTTGTCACAGATCAATGTCTGTAGCTTTTATGGCGATGAAACGTTCTGATTTACACACACGCGCGCGCGCGCGCACACACACACTTACACACGCACGCACACCCACACTACATCACACACACTACTTCACACACACAGTACACACACACAGAGATAGGTAGATAGATAGATAGATAGATAGATAGATAGATAGATAGATAGATAGATAGATAGATAGATAGATAGATAGATAGATAGATAGATAGATACATACATACATACATACATACATACTACATACAATACATACATACATACATACATACATACATACATACATACATGCATACATACACACACAAACACGCGCACACGCACACAACACATACACACTCTACATACATACATCACTACATCACACACACACTACATCACACACACACTCACACACGCGCACAACACACACACAAATCACACACACACACACACACACACACACACACACAACACACATACAAACAAATACGTCACACACACGTTACACACACTCACCACACACACGCCCGCACCAAACTAATCACACACACACTCACTCACACTCTACATCACACACACTCATACATCACACACACTCTACTATCACACACTCTACATCACAACACAATACATACACACACCACTCTCACACACACATCTCACACACTCACAACTACATCACACACACACTACACAACATAACACACACTACATCACACAAAACACTACATCAAACACTACAACAACCCCCACCCTAAAATCACACACACACAACAAAAACTACATCAACACACACATTTCATCACACACACACACATAAACACACACTACATCACACACACACACTAACAATCACACACACACACACAACACACACACACACAACACCCCACCACACTACATCACACACACACTAAAATCACACACAAAAATTCTCACAACACTACATCACACACACACACACACACTACTCACACACACACATCACAAAACACACTACTTTCCAAACAACACACAAAAACACATCCACACACCCCACACACACAACACATACACCACTACATCACCACACACCTACATCAAAACCCACACACACATCAAAAACACACACAAATAAAACAACACTCAAAACACACACTCACACACACTCAACAAAACACACACACACCCATACCACACCAACACACAACACACACACCACAACCAACCATACACACTACATCACACACCCCAATACATCCCCACACCTAAATAAACACCACACCACCTACATCACACAAACTCTACATCCCCACACGCACTCACACACCCCTACCACACAAACACCACAACACATACACACACTACACAAAAACACACAATTACACACACACTCATTCAAAACACAAAAACACACAATAACCACATCATCACACACACTTCTCAACACAAAACACCACACACACAACAACACCTTTAAAACACTAAACAAAGTCAAAAACACACAACACACACCTCACATACACACGCACACACACAAACACTTACAACACACAAAACATCACAAAACAAAATACACAAAAAAACACTACATCACACACACATAACACACAAAACACCACACAAAAATACACATCACATATCATACCCACACACTACAACACAAACAACACACACTTACATCACACACACACACACATCACACACCACTACACACACCAAACAAAGCACATACCACACACACTCACACACACACTCACAACACAAACCACTACATCACACACACACAAACATACAAATCACCCCTTAACATCACCCCATCACACACACACACACACACACACAAACAACACACACACACCAACACACACAACACACTACATCACACACACACTACAACACACACACACTACATCACACACACACTACATCACACAAAACAACTCACACACAACACACACCCCACACACAAAACACTCATCACACACACACATTCACACACACACTACATCACACACACACACACTACACCCACACACACAACACACACACAAAATCACAAAACCCCACTAATCACCCACCACACATCACACACACACAACATCACTCACACACCCCTACACACAACCCCACACTCACAAAAACACACCCACACACACACAAAACACACAAAACCCAAAACACACTAACATCACACACACTACATCACACACACAAAATCACAAAACCACACATCACACAAACACACAACACACACCCCACTCACACAACCCGCACACCCACAACAAAACACACACACCACACCACAAAACACAAAAGAAAACACAAAACACACACAAAAAAACCACCCCAAACACACACACTCCCCCAACACACACGACAACAAAAAAAAAACACACAAAAAACACAAAAAAAATATA
>CM054152.1:35465339-35490890 GCA_028751875.1 Rapana venosa | reverse complement strand
ACAAAAAACCCTCCCGTATCATTATATGACGGCGTAAATAAAAAAGGGGTAAAGAAAAAGTCCAATCCTTATAAATGAAAGGGTTAAAACAAAAGATACAAGACAAGACGTTGTATCACTTAAGTGAAAGGGGGTTTAAAAAAAAGAATGAAAAACGCCCTTTAGATCACTTTTAGTGAAAGGGTTTAAAAAAAAGAATGATACAAGACAAGACCCTTATATATTATGTAACAGGGTTAAAAACAAGTGAAAAGACAAACGTTAGTACATTTGTGACAGGGTTAAATCAAGAATGATACAAGAAGACCGTTGGTTTTCTATGGGGGAAAAGGCGTTAAATACAAGAATATACAAGCAAGACCCCCTTTGTACACTTTTTGGAAAAAAGGGTTAAATCAGAATGATACAAGAAAGACAAAAGCTTGTGATATTATCGTAACTAGGCGGTAAAAAAAATTTGTTTACAATGAGTGGAATTTTATACAACGGAAAGCAATGAGCCCTAAATACCAAAGGGAAAGCAATAAGCGATGTATCAATGGGAAAAAAATGCGATGCTGCATCAAAGAATGCAATGGGAAAGCAAAATTGAAATCAATCAAAAATGGAATGCTGTAATACAATGGGAATGCTGCTACGTAGAAAATACCAAAAAAAGATGATGTGAAAAATTTTAATGCATACTAATACATACAAAAATGCCTACATAATACTAAGCAGACGAAGAAGCTGATGATACATATTTCATCATAAAAATGTACTAATACATACTAAACCCCAAATAATTAACTAAAAATAAAAATAAAATATTCATACATAACTACATACTTAAAATAACACATCAAAAATTACACACATAAAACAACATTACATACAACTTTACATAAATAATACATACATCACGCCAACTTATAATAAACATACATACTAAAACATATAAAACTACTCTAACAATTTTAAAATCATTATACATAAAATCTCATAAAACATAAAATAATTTAATAATCAACCCTCCATACTAATCACCATGATACATTTTAATACATAATATACATCATACAACTAAACTAATCAAATAAAACAAATAAAAAAAAAAGTCAAAAAAAAAAAGAACTTCAAAGAAATATCAAAAAAAAACAAAACAAGCAGCACGAAAAAAACTGCGAACAAGAACCCCCAAAAACCTTGTGGAAAGTATACCCATGAATTTCCAAAAACGCCCCCTTATTTGATTATGATGGGGAAAAAAAACAAAAGATGGAATTGGCCAAAATGCGATGGTACTCTGAGCTAAAATTTATGAAGAAAAAGAATTCGATGATAAAAATGTCAATGAAAAAATACTTCGGGCAGTTTTCCATATTTCTGATTTTTACATGACTCTGTTTGGAGGGTTTTGGGGCTGACCCCATTGGGAAAAGTCTTTAGGGACGTGCCATCAAGAAAAAAATATTTACAAAATAAATAAACTGCCCAAAAAGAAATAAAAAAAAAATCAAGTCGCCCCCTGAAGAAATACAAATTCACTGGGTTTTTGAAAAAATTTGGGAAGAACGAAACACAAAAACAGCAAGTCAAAAAATGACACAGGTGGTCAAAAAAATAATGGGGAATTAAAAGACACACAAATTTTTTATCAGTCAGACAATTTCAACAACCGAAAAGAACTTGAAGCTAAAAAAAAAAATATTCAACGTTTTTTGTGTAGGTGATTTTTTCCCCACCTTGACAATTTCCCTTTCTTTCGACCACCCCTTTGAACCCCCAAAACAGAGCCCTTTTCCCGGGAAAAACCCCCCCAAACCCTCAGCACGGGGTGTGGAATATACAGGCACCCATGGGTCGACCCTACACCCCGGGTGTTTGGACAGTCAAAAAACTTTAAACCCCGGGCCCAAAAAATTTCCGGCAAAAAATTTGAAATACAGAAAAGAGAAATTGGATGGCAGACAAAAGGAAAACAGGGGACAGTCCCTGAAAGAAAAACGACCAAATGACTTTTCAAATAATGAAAACGAAAATGCAGACAGATACTTGGCCAACAACAATCAGAAAATGACAAAAAAATTTGGGAAAGGGGCCAATACAAACAAACCAAATACAGAACTCAAGAAAATGTAAAAATGATGGCCTTCACCAAAAACCGGGGAAAAGGGAAATGCGAAAACATCAAAGAAAACGCGGGGGATGGAAACGGACGACAATGGAAAGACGCACACAGCATGGAGACGAAGACAGGGGAAAAAACCAGCATAAAGCCCGTGGACGGGAAAGAGGGTTGGAGCGTGGCTACAGACAACGTCAAAAAGGGAAAGGGAAAACCAACAAGGAGGAGGGGTTTACAGGGAAGGGGGTTTTGTAAAGGGACTGGCGGCAACAGGGGCCCTTTCAACACTGACGGGAAAAGTCGACCATGACACGAAAGGAGGAAGAGGGAACTGCGTGGAGCCACAAGGTTATTTACCACCTGCATAATGGGAACAAAATTAAAGGCCTTTTAAAAACACCAGGGTTTGGGAGAAATAAAATAAAATTTGTGAAATTCAAAGACTGGCAAAATAAAGATTTTAAAAGTTCTATCACGTACAAATATAAAAAAAAAGGGAAACATGCAGTTGAGGAAACCCCCCCTTCCCCCTTTCCCAATAAATTTTAATGCACCTTTCCCCCACGTTTACACCCCATTTTCCCAAAAACATTGAAAAACTTCCCACACTCAGGGACACATATTTAAACACGCGCCTTTGCGAAACTAAATAACAAAACGCGCAAAAAAACATGCACTAAAACGTTTTTAAACACACACAAAACACCACACCCCAAAAACACACACACCCCACACATTTATATTTGAGTACCGAAAAAAATAAAAAACTTGTGATCCCCAGATGAAAATACCTTTTAAAAAAAAAAAAAAAAAAAAAAAAATTTTTTTTTTTTTAAATCTTTTGATAAAAGGTACTTAGCCCTGTTAAAAATTTCGATGGCGTAAATAATCTATTTTAATTGTATAGAATAAACAGTCCAAGGGGGGGGTTGAAATATAAAAGAAATGTAGGTTAACCACACACACCACGCACGAAACGAAACCGCACCACGCACCCCTCACACACAACAAAAACCCACCATTTAGGGTACTTTGATATTAACCCAAAAGAAATCTGTCCCATTAAAAGGGTTTTTTGAACACAGTTATCATTTAAATTTTCTAATTTGTTTTTTTGGGTTTAAAATGGTAGATTTTGTCAAGTTTTTAATTTTAATGGGTAAAATATAAATACACTCTTAACGAAAAATTTAAAATCTCTTGATTATGTAAATTTTAATGATTATGTAATTTTTTTTCCCCCCCCGGTTGTTTTTTTTAAAGTATAGTAGACAGTTAAAAAAATGAAAGAAGGGAAAACATTTTATAGTTAGGTTTTTTTATAAAGGGAAAAAGGGAAAACAACTACAATTCTTTAAAAATGATATGCACAGGGTTTTTTTCCCACATTGAAAAGTTCTCTGTGTTCACAATGAAATTTTAACAAATGAGTAAAAAAATAGAATATTATCGGGGAATATTAAAAGTATCTATGGAAAATTTTGAGGGAAATTAATTTTAAAAAACTAAAGACGTACACATAAAAACATTTTGAAAATTAACGATGTAAAAATTTTTTACAAGAAACACATTTAGAAAAAAAAAATTCTTTTAGAAGATGTAAACTCTCCCGGGAAAATGTCGTGCACTACTCCCAGACCAAAAAAAAATAGTTCGGGTCTTGTTTCAGGAGGTTTTTTCAGTTTTCATTAAAAAGTTTAAACGAAAAATAAAATTTGTTACCGAAAAATTATTCAGATATTGTGTGGATGAAATTGATCGGGAAAAAATCTTTAAAAGATCATAAAAACCAAAATTTTTTTTTATGGGATGTGCATTTTTTCCCAAACCCCAATTTTTTCTTTTTTTGGGAAAAGTTCATACCGGGAAAAAGGGGAAAAAATTTAGAACAAGACATAAAAATTTTTGTCTGAAAGAGGTAAAAATTTTATTGTGCGGAGTTCTAAATGGGGCGATCGGGAAGACTGCTGACTTTATAGAAATGGGATCCAAAAACCAAGTTACTACAAATTACCTGAAAAAATGAATAGCCCAAATGCTTTCAAAGGGGGCCCCCAGGGGATAGAATTGCCCAAAACAAATATGGTAGATTTTTTAGCAAATTTTTTGTACCGACAATCAAATTTTTATATTTTTTAAATTTGGCCCGAACATTAGGTTTTTTAAACGGGGGTTTAGTTTTACTTTTTTTCAACCTCAAGTTTGGGGGGTTGTGGATTATTTCTTTTGTTAAAAAATCATTTATAAAAGAGGTGAAGCATATGAAATTTAGAGTTTTAATGGAATACTTTGATCTTTCCCCCAAATAGTTTTTGATAAAATATCCCAATTTTTAGACAAAACCTTTTGCAGGGGTTCATAAAAATATAAGGGGACACACAGGCAGAGTTTTTAAATTTAAAAGTTTCACCCAAAAAAACACTTTTTGTTTTGGGGATACAAATTCCAAAGGACAATTTAAAAAGGGGCACTTCTCCCAGCAATACAATCAACTAACACAAATAAAAACTGAAACAAATACAGTATTAAAACAAATAAAACAAAGTAAAAAAGGCCCCCATTCCCCCAAACGTCGTAAATGAATTTTCCCCCGGGCGCTGTCCCATACTTTCTCAAAGTGGGACAAAATTTTAAATTGAAAAACCAAAAAATCAAAACCGGTTTAAAAGAATAAAACACAATAAAAAAAAGGTTTGATTCGGAATGTAACAGTACAAGAAAAGAAGTAAAATCTCTACTAAAGGGAATAAAAAGAAAAACCCCTTTAAAAACCCGAAATTCGAGAAAAATACTTTTGAAAAGAAAACAAAATTTAAAACTTTTAATTTAAAAAAAAAAAGAAAATCTTTAAAATTTCCTAGTACACAGCTAAAATGATGCCCTTACGAAGTCCGAATATATTGTGGAAAAAATTTAAAAAAAATTAAAAGAAAGCGAAGTAGGATTAAAACATCAAATCATATTTTTACAGTAAAAGGGTGAACACTTAAAAAAAAACTTATTTGGGAAAGAACCGCAAATAGATCCCGACCACAAAAAAACAAGTTTCAAAAAAGGTTTTTAAAGAATTTTAAAAATATCTTTAACCCCCTTTCAGATAAGCAAAATTTAAAAAAAGGAAATTTTTCAAAAAAAATCCCAAAAAAAAAAAATAACAAAACGCCTAAAAAAAATGGAATTTACAAACGAAAGGGTCAATCAAATTTCACTTTTGTTTTAGAAATTTTGCGGAAAATTTTAAATTTAGTAATTTGAAAAGGGTATTTATCCCTTTTGACTGGGGGAAATAGGATTTGAATGTCCCAATCTTTAAAAAAAGGGTGCTTTACAACCCCAAAAAAAAAAAAAAAGGGAAAAACGTTAACAAACACTATTGGGGAAAAATTTTTTGTCAAATACTGAACCATAGGAAAATTTTTTAAAAATTTAGAAAATAAAATAGAAATTTTCAGAGAACAAGCTGGGTTTCCCGAAAAGCATGAGAACAACGGGCCATATCTTCCCCTTAATAATTTAAAAGATAAATGTACTGAAAGTAAAAAAAAAAGACTTTTTTTTCTGCTTTGTAGGGTTTTCAGAAAAACGTTGGGTAATGTGTGGCACGAAAGGGGTTTTTTATAAAGTTTAAAAGAAAAAGGGAAAACAGGCAAAAAATTTTTAAAGTCTTTAAAACCCTTTTTTTCCAATGCAACAATTTTTTACAAAAAAAGAGGCAAACACCCGAAAGAAATTTTAATCCCGAAAAGGGGGAATAAGGGGAAAACATTAAGTTCTACATTATTTAATGTATATGTCAATGAAAATTTGTTTAAAAATTTTTTATGAGAAAGATTCGCCATAAAATTTAAAAACAAAAGACAGAATTCCTTGTTTACTCTATGCTGTGACCCGGCATTGCTATCATCAACCCAAAAAAGGTCTTCAAACTAAACCCGAACAAAAAATGCAAGAATACTGTTCTAAATTTGGGGGTTTTTGATAAACAAAACAAAAAAAAAAGGTTTAAAAGGGGGCCCCCAAAGAGATCACCTCCCAAAATTTCCAAAATTTATTTTAAAAGTGGAAGCAATGTAATTTAAACCCGTTTGAAAATTATAAATTTCTAGGGGCGTTTTTCATCGGGAAAGGGAAATTTCAAGCAACACAAGAAAATTTTGTAAAACAAAGCAACAAGAATAAAACGCCTTTTAAAAAAAAAGCAATTCATGGACAAAAAATTTTTTAAACTACTATAATAAAAGCGTTTATTCGACTCACTGATAAAAACCCCGTTTTAACCCAGGAGCAAAAATTTGGTTTCCTTTTTGTTTTTAAAGGGAGACAGGTTTCCAAATTTATAAAATGTTCAAGGCATTTTATCCCAAACATTTTTGTATGAGAATTTCCATGTAAAATTTTGTAAAAAAATGATTTTGGAGGGTTTTATAAAAAAGCAATAGTAAATACCCCTTTTTGGGGGAAATTTGGGGATTTCCCCGGCCCCCTTAAAAAACATAGCCAGATAATTTTCCTTTTTTTGGGTTATTTTCAGAAACAAAACCCGAATCTTATATTAGAATTTGTTTCGATTATTTGGGATCAGAATAAAAACACACGTTTAAATGGATAAACACAGGAAAAATATTCTGTCCCCAAATTTGGGTTCCAAAAATGTCTGGAAAAAAACCCCAAAAACTCTTAATGTTCATCGGTTTTAGTTATGCTGTTAAGGGAAAAAAACTTGAGGACATGTATAAAACCTTTTGGATTAAACCAAAAAAAAAGAGTTTTGCAAAAATAAAAAATTTTTGAAAATTTTTCTACCAAAGAAAAAAAAGATTGGAACCAAAACTTATTAAACTTTAAAACAAAATCATAAGAAACATTTGTTAAAATTTGCAAAAAGCGGGCACAATTTTTTGATAGAGAAAAGGGGGAACCAAAATTATCCAGAGAGGACAGAAAAAAGTAGACACTGTAAAAAAATTGAAGATGAATTTTTATTTTTCTTGATGAATTTTTATTTTTATAGATGAACTTTAAAATAATTTGTTAATTTAAAAAACCAAAAAAGAAAGACAAAGAAAAGCAAAAACTGGTACATAAATTAAATGACAAATCCCCAGTTGATTTTATATCCCAAACAGTAACATCAGATTTTGTGTATGGAAATGTTTTGAAAAAAGAGAAAAAAAAGAAATAAAATACATGTTTTTAGTGTACATCACTTTTAGAAAAATAGAAAAATTAAATTTTAGTTGATGTTTTTTTTTGTGTCAAATAAGTCTACATGATTTAAATGGCAATTAAAATAATCGAATTCCCGAAACTGAATCATTTCACACATACATTTATTCCTACATAACATACTTTCATACACACTAAAACACACATACATACCCCCATTTCTTTTGAAAATTTCATACTTTCTACATACATACTTTCATACATACATACTTTCATACATACATACCCCATAAAATTTATCCCTTCATACATATCACTTAGATTTAACAACTTTAAATTTAAGACAAAAAACAGACAGGCAGACGGGCAAAACAGACAGGCCCGACAGACAGACGAACACCTGAAGAAAAGCAAGCAAGCAGGCAGGCAAGCAAGAATTTCACAACAAGGGGCAAAACCTCTTCCCCAACTCGCTCTTTCGGGAAGGGAAACCCCGGCGCTTAAAGGTTTTTATAAGTCACCCCCCGGCGTCGGGCTCTTTGTCAGGGTGGACGTGCACAAACCCGTCACCTTGGGAAAGATTGTTCATGACCAAAAAGGGAGTCCGGGTTTTCGTAGAAAGGGGGGTGAAAAACCTTTTTGTTTTGGGGAAAAAGGGAGAAGGAAGTGGGGGGGGGGGGGGGAAGGGGGGGAGGGGGGGTGGGGGGCAGGGGGGGGGGGGGAAAAGGGGTTTGGGGGGGGGGGGAAAAAGGGGGTTTTTGGGGGGGGGGGGGGTGGGGGGGGGAGGGAGGCAAAAAAGGGGGGGGGGGTTGAGGGATGGATTAACAGAGTTTTTGATTTAAAATTTCTGGGGTTTTTGGGTAATGATTGGGGAACATGTGTCAACTAAGTCGACAAAGGGGAAAAAAAAAAAACCCTCACGGGTAATAAAACAAAGAGCGCAGCAGTACAGCAACACAGAAAGAAACACAGACAGACACACAGACCGACACACGACACGAACGAGAGAAAAAAACAAAAACGCACGCGCGCGCTCATACAAAGACATAAAGACACAGACGCGCGCGCATGCAGCACGGCACTCACACAAAAACACACATGTACAGAAACACAGATATAGAGTCATAGACACACACCACACACATGTACAGAAACACAAACACACACTTGCACACACACAACACACACGAACACACACGCTCACACACCACTGTACAGACACATAGTTCCAATGTACTTTTTAGCTTAGCCAACCACTAAGGCCAAAACCCGGGGCCGTCACCAATAAATATGTGTTCTGCATGCGTTCACACAACACGGGACTTGGTGTATAGTCTCCTCTGAAGGACTTTCGGAGAGGTGGAGTTGGTACCAATGATTGTTGTTGTTTTTGTTGTTTTCTTGGGGGGGGTGGGGGGGGTGTGGGGGGAGGGGGGGGGGGGGGGGGGGCCCACTCCGCGGCTGAAGCTTCGAGGTTCTACAATGGTAAGATTTTACGTAAAGCGACTGTTTTCACCCACCATTAAGGTAGCCGCATTCCGACTTCGGGGATAGTATCTTACACGACACCTGCGTGTATGATTTTTTTTTTAAAAAACAAAATGTCATTCGTTCCAACTCCCACGAAATGGTCAAGTCAAAAACACGTTAATCATCCCATGAAGGGCAATTACATGGTCTACTCTTACGAAAAGTGGAACGGGATTTTAGAATGAGCGCAAGATATTCTGCGAGTGTTCGTTCGCACACCGGGGCCTCGGTTTATATTCTTATCCGAAGGATTTTTTTTTGGGTGGGAGTGGAGTACGAGTCAGTACTGGGTAGGGTTCAGTTTAGGGTAAAATTCCCTAAAACAGGCGGCCTCTGTGGTGGCTCGATCCCGGGCCGTCAGTTCAGGAGCGCAGGGCTCTAACCACTAGACTCTTGGGGAAGCCCTTTCCAAGGGAGACCTCCTCTGTGGAGAATGGACCTCGCAGCCTCAGTGACCGTCATATGGCCAGCACAACGTTCTAACCACACGGTCATCCTGCCTGCCCCCCTGGTGCGACTGCAAACTGGACAGGGATAGCCTGGTGGTTAGAGCGATGCGCTCGTGATCTGCTGACCCGGGTTCGAATCTCGGAGGATTTTTTTCCTCTAGAGTTAACATCAGTGCTGTCTCCACTCTCCCTAAAAGTCCTTCGGATGATACTATAAACCGAGGTCCCGTGTGCGAACGCACGCAGAACATCTTGCGCATACGTTAAAACCCGTTCCGCTTTTTGTAAGAGTGGGCCATTGTGTGCCGGTGGGAAGGGATGACAAAAATTTACAAAACTGCATAATTACGGGGACTAGATGTAAAAAAAAAAGCATCACATGAGTGCTTATTCCACTATCTTGGAAATAAAAGAATAAATACAAATCTATCTATCTATCTGTCTATCTGTCTATCTATCTATCTATCTATCTATCTATCTATCTATCTATCTATCTATCTATCTATCTCTATCTATCTATCTATATATCTATATATCTATATATAATATATATATATATATAATATATATATATATATATATATATATATATATAGAGAGAGAGAGAGAGAGAGAGAGAGAGAGAGAGAGAGATAGATATATCAAACTGAAAACTTTCTGAAACACACTGCACCACAACACATTACTACACTGTGTGACATGAGGGCATAAAACAAGCTGTAGCTTGAGGCCTTTCCCCTGTTGTATGGTTGTCTTCTTATGCTGTATGCATATTGAATACACAATATTTCAACCAACCATGGAGTAGGGCACAAAGGTCACCCTTCTATTGAGTTACCGAATCGCTGAATTCGGTTGCGTTTTATTCATGAACTAATGAAAAGAAAAACAAAACGTGTTTACTTTGGAGCATCCTTGAGCTCGATGTGCGGTGAAAGCCTTCATTCCCCCAATAAATGTATTGAAGTGTCTGCGTTTTTGTCTGTCTTCCTGCCTATTTGTCTGTCTGTCTGCCTGCCTGCCTGCCTGCCCGCCTGTCTGTCTGCCTGTCTGTCTGTCTGCCTGTTTGCACGTGCACAATGCATATGTGTAGTGCGAGAGAGAGAGAGGAATTTATTCAAAGAGAGAAAGACAGAGACAGATTGAGACATAGAGACAGAGACAGATAGAGACATAGAGACAGAGAGACAGACAGAGAGCATACATAGGTGGAGAGCGTACATAGGTGGGGAGCATTTGTACGAGTGCATGCACACGATACGTACACATGTACATACCTGCATACACACATGTATCATGACATTACAAATGTCTCCACAAAACAGCACCTTCCTGTGAATGTCTTCACCTGTGCACTCCTTCTCGTTCTCTCCGCTCTGCTGCAGATACCTTGTCCTTATGAATACCTATATTCAACCAATCCACCATCAGCCGTCGCTCTTTCTCTATTTCTGGTCCATCGATCTAGAATGACCTCCCTCTCTCTCTCCGCCAAAAGCCTTCTTATGACACTTTTAAATCCAGTCTCAAGATATTTATTTCAAACCTAAGATTTTCCTCTCCTGCTTCATCTCATAGTTTTTCCTTGCCTTCAACAGCCAAGATTCTATTGCCCTGCCAGGGTGTGTAACCTGTGAGTGAGTGTGTGTGTGTGTGTGTGTGTGTGTGCGTGCGTGCACATTTGGACTTGATGGAACTATTACTTGTTACTGGTTGTATGACTGTGTAAGAATGAGTTGAGTGCAAGCGCTTTGAATTGTCTCTGCAAGGTATAGCGCTATGTAAGTTCCATTTATTATTATTATTATTATTATTATTATTATTATCAAACACACTGACCTCCAACGCCTTGGTCATGGAGGCCAGGAAAACGCCGACCTTAAAACAAAGGTCATGGGTCAAGGTGACGTCATACAAGATGGTGCCGGGAAGGAAAGTGCGGAGGCAGACAGCGTGCTTCTTGACCTCACCTGTGACGTCACAACACGCAGCCTTCCCATGACAAGACATTCTGACGTCAGAGCACGGACATCTATCTAACCTTGACAAAGCATTGTGACATCAGAAGATGCTCATCTAACTTGACAAGACATTTTGACGCCAGAGCATGGACATCTATCTACCTTGACGTAACAATTATGACGTCAGAACATGGATGCGTAACTTGGCAAGACATTCTGTCATCAAAACATGGATATCTATCTTGTCAAGACATTCTGACGTCAGAACATGGATATCTAACTTGACAAGCCATTCTGACGTCAGAACATAGACATCTAACTTGACAAGACATTCTGACGTCAGAACATGGACATGTAGCTTGACAAGACATTCTGACGTCAGAACATGGATATCTAACTTGACAAGACATTCTGGTGCCAGAACATGGACATCTAACTTGACAAGACACTCTGACGTCAGAACATGGGTATCTAACTTGACAAGACATTCTGACGTCAGAACATGGACATGTAGCTTGACAAGACATTCTGGTGCCAGAACATGGACCTCTAACTGGACAAAACACTATGACGTCAGTGTATGACATCCATCTTGACAAGATATTCTGACACCAGAGCACCAATGCCTAACTTGATAAGCTCTTTCTGGCGTCGAACATGGATACATAAGTTGACAAAACAATCTGACGTCAGAACACGGGTGCATAACTTGACAAGATATTCTGACGTCATAACATAGACATTTAACTTGACAAGACATTCTGGCGTCAGAACATAGACATTTAACTTGACAAGACATTCTGACGTCAGAACATAGACATCTAACTTGACAAGACATTCTGACGTCAGAACATAGACATCTAACTTGACAAGACATTCTGGTGTCAGAACATAGACATCTAACTTGACAAGACATTCTGACGTCAGAACATAGACATTTAACTTGACAAGACATCGTGACGTCGGAACAAAGACATCTAACTTGACAAGGCATTCTGGCGTCAGAACATAGACATCTAACTTGACAAGGCATTCTGACGTCAGAACATAGACATTTAACTTGACAAAACATCTGACGTCAGTACATAGACATCTAACTTGACAAGACATTCTAACGTCAGAACATAGACATTTAACTTGACAAAACATTCTGGCATGGGAATATGAATGTCTCATTCTATTTGTATTTGTTTTTCCCCTACAAACACTGATTTTCCCTATACATAATTTTACCAAAGTGCGAGCATTTGTACGACGCATGCACGATACGTACACATGTACACGCCGCTATACACGTTATAAATACGCACAAGTGTAAAGACCAAATAAAATACTTATCCTTACCTTTTTTGTAACTACGGATTCTTTTACAGCAATGAATGTAAGGGTGTGCACAGAGTACCTCGATTGCCCGAAAATGAAAAAAGCAGAAAAAAGATAAGATGACAATCATTACGACAATAAATTTAGCCTACCATCGCCATTAGTGGTTTGGAAAATCATAGACGACACATTCTCTCCCTTGACAGAGGGCACTGGCTCCTGTGTTGGGGATTCCCCGACTGCGCAGATGTTGCATGAACTCGATCTGAGCATCTGCCACCAACACAGACAACAATGAGCATCTTCCACCAACACAGACAACAATGAGCATCTGCCAACAACACAGACAACAATGAGCATCTGCCAACAACACAAACACAAACAATGAGCATCTGCCAACAACACAAACAAAATGAGCATCTGCCAACAACACAGACAACAATGAGCACTGCCAACAACACAAACAACAATGAGCATCTGCCAACAACACAAACAACAGTGAGCATCCCAACAACACAGACAACAATGAGCATCTGCCAACGACACAAACACACACACAGACAACGATGAGCATCTGCCAACAACACAGACAACGATGAGCATCTGCCAAGAACACAGACAACAATGAGCATCTGCCAACAACACAGACAAACACAGACAACAATGAGCATCTGTCAACAACACAAACACAAAAAACAATGAGCATCTGCCAACAACACAAACAACAATGAGCATCTGCCACCAACACAGACAACGATGAGCATCTGCCAACAACACAGACAACAATGAGCATCTGCCACCAACACAGACAACAATGAGCATCTGCCAACAACACAGACAACAATGAGCATCTGCCACCAACACAGACAACAATGAGCATCTGCCAACAACACAAACAACAATGAGCATCTGCCAACAACACAAACAAACACAGACAACAATGAGCATCTGCCAAAAACACAAACACAGACAACAATGAGCATCTGCCAACCACACAAACCACACATAGATAACCATGAGCATCTGCCAACAACATAAAAAACACAAAAGAGACAACAATGAGCATCTGTCAACAACACAAAACACAAAAACAATGAGAATCGCCAACAAACACAAACAACAATGAGCATCTGCCAACAACACAGACAACAATGAGCATCTGCCAACAACACAGACAACAATGAGCATCTGCCAACAACACAGACAACAATGAGCATCTGCCAACAACACAGACAACGATGAGCATCTGCCAAGAACACGAACAACAATGAGCATCTGCCAACAACACAAACAAACACAAAACAATGACATCTGCCAAAAACACAAACACAGACAACAATGAGCATCTGCCAACCACACCAACACACATATAATAACAATGAGCATCTGCCAACAACATAAACACACACAGAGACCCAAAAATGAGCATCTGTCAACAACACAAACCCCAAAAAACAATGACATCTGCACCAAACACAAACAACAATGAGCATCTGCCACCAACACAGACAACAATGAGCATCTGCCACCAACACGACAACAATGAGCAAACTGCCAACAACACAGACAACAATAAGCATCTGCCAACAACACAGACAACAATGAGCCTCTCCAACAAACAGACAACAATGAGCATCTGCCAACAAAACAAACAACATGAGCACTGCCAACAACACAGACAACAATGAGCATCTGCCAACAACACAGACAACGATGAGCATCTGCCAAGAACACGAACAACAATGAGCATCTGCCAACAACACAAACAAACACAGACAACAATGAGCATCTGCCACCAACACAAACACAGACAACAATGACATCTGCCAACCACACAAACCACATATAGATAACAATGAGCATCTGCCAACAGCATAAACACACACAGAGGCAACAATGAGCATCTGTCAACAACACAAACACAAAAAACAATGAGCATCTGCCACCAACACAAACAACAATGAGCATCTGCCAACAACACAGACAACGATGAGCATCTGCCACCAACACAAACAACAATGAGCATCTGCCAACAACACAGACAACAATGAGCATCTGCCACCAACACAGACAACAATGAGCATCTGCCAACAACACAGACAACAATAAGCATCTGCCAACAACACAGACAACAATGAGCCTCTGCCAACAACACAGACAACAATGAGCATCTGCCAACAACACAAACAACAGTGAGCATCTGCCAACAACACAGACAATAATGAGCATCTGCCGACAACACAAACAACAATGAGCATCTGCCAACAACACAGACAACAATGAGCATCTGAAAACAACAGAAACAACGATGGCATCTGCAAACAACACACAGAAAACAAAGAGCATCTGCAACAACACAGACAACAATGAGCATCTGCCACCAACACAAACAACAATGAGCATCTGCCACCAACAAAAAAACAACAATGAACATCTGCCAAGAACACAAACAAACACAGACAACAATGAGCATCTGCCACCAAAAACAACACAGACAACATGAGCATCTCCAACCACACAAACACACACATAGATAACATGAGCATCTGCCAACAACATAAACACACACAGAGACATCAATGACATCTGTCAACAACACAAACACAAAAAACAATGAGCATCTGCCAACAACACAAACAACAATGAGCATCTGCCACCCAAAACAAAAAAACAATGACATCTGCCACCAACACAGACAACAATGAGCATCTGCCAACAACACAGACAACAATGAGCATCTGCCCAACAACACAAACAACGATGAGCATCTGCAAACAACACACAGAAAACACGAGCATCTGCAAAAAAACACAAACAAAAATGGGGCATCTGCCAACAACACAAACAACAATGACCATCTGCCAACAACACGACAACAATGAGGGATCTACCAACAACACAGACAACAATGAGCATCTGCCAACAATACAAACAACAATGAGCATTTTGCCAACAACACAAACAACAATGAGCATCTGCCAACAACCAGAAAAAAGCAATGAGCATCTGCCAACAACACAAACAACAATGAGCATCTGCCAACAACACAAACAACAATGACAATCTGCCCAAAAACACAGACAGCAATGAGCATCTGCCAACAACCCCAAACAACAATGAGCATCTGCCAACAAAAACAGACAACATTGAGCATCTGCCAACAACACAAACAACAAAGAGCATCTGCCAACAACACAGACAGCAATGAGCATCTGCCAACAACACAAACAACAATGAGCATCCTGCCAACAACACAAACAACAATGAGCATCTGCCAACAACACAAAAACAATGAGCATCTACGAACAACACAAACAACAATGAGCATCTGCCAACAACACAAACAACAATGAGCACTGCCAACAACACAGACAACAATGAGCATCTGCCAACAACACAGACAGCAATGAGCATCTGCCAACAACACAAACCCCACACCCCAGACAAAAATGAGCACCTGCCAACAACACAAACACACACACAGACCAACAATGAGCATCTGCCAAAAAAACAAACACACAAAGACAATAATGAGCATCTGCCAAAAACACAAACACACACACAAACAACAAAGAGCATCTGCCAACAACAACACAAACACACACAGACATCAATGAGCATCTGCCAACAACCAAACACACAAAACAGAGAACAACATTGAGCATCTGCCAACAACACAAACACATACACAGACAACAATGAGCATCTGCCTACAACAAACACACACACACACAATCATTGTGTGCCGGTGGGAACAGATGACAACATTTACAAAACTGCATATATACAGGGACTGGATGTAAAAAAAGCACACAAGTGCTTATTCCTTTATTCTCGATATAAAAGAATAAAATGAAATAAAATGAAAATGAAAAATGAAATTCAATACCACTGAATGACATGGTGACCTCAAATTTCCGTGTCCCCTATACACACTTCTGTGGCTGGGGTGGGTTTGTATCAAGCCGTTGGGGGGGGGGGGGGGGGGGGGGGGGGGGGGGGGGGTTGGAGGTTCACTGGAGAAGTCGATGAAGGAGCGTTTAGGTTGTCACACTTAGGTGGCATTCACTCAACTGGCTCCGGGGACTGAGCTATATTACTGCTCGTAGGGTGGGGGGGCCCGGCCTCGAGGGCCACCAGGGCCCGGAGGCATGCGGGCCCGGGGGGCCCGACAGGGGCTGGCCGCAGGCCCCTGTGGACGTGCTCCTCTGGTAATGTGGGGGGTCGGGGGGGGTTGACTCGAGAAAGGCAAAAAAGGGAAAAAAAAGGTAGAAGAGGGGGAGGGGGAGGGGTTATGGGAGGGCTCCACAGGGTTGCAGTTGCCTCGATCCAGTAGACCACCCCATGCTACCCCTGGACACACTACCACTGGGTTGGAAAACGTTAGGGACACCAAAGATGGGGTTTTGCGTGTAACCTTCAGCGTTAAAAGGCACATTTAAAACCAAAGTGAAACAAGGTTCACTAGAGAAAATGGCAGGGTTTCAAGGTGTGGGTGTGTGTAGTTATGATTGTGTGTTTTGTGAGAGGAGTAGTGGTGTGTGGTAAGGAATGGTATAAGTTAGGGTGTGGGGTGTTGTGTCTGGTGCCTGTTGAAAGTAGTGATAAGAAGAGAGAGAGAGAGAGAAGAAAAAGGGAGAGAAGGAAGAGAGGAGAAGAGAGAGGAGAAGAAGAGGGGAGAGGGGGAGAGGAGGGGAGAGGAAAGTGTGTGTTGTGTTGTGTGTGTTGTTTGTGCGTGGTTGCGTGTGTGAAGAGTAGTGGGGGTGTGGAGTGTTTTGTGCGCGCGCGTGATGTGGTAGTGTACTGCGCGGGCTGTTGGGATTAAGTGAGTGAGAAAAGGAGTGAGTAGAGAAGTGTGTGTGTGTTGTGTTTGGGTGTGTTTGTGTTGTGTGATTGTTAGGTGTGTGTGTTTTTGGTGTTGTGTGGTGGGTGTGGTGGGGTGTGTGTGTGTGTGTGTTTAAATAAGGAAGTAATAATAAGGAAAAGGGGTGGGGTGTTAACAACCCCCCTTAGTATATATATTTAATAAAATAAAAAATAATAAGTATATATAAATATATATAAATATATATATAATATATAAAAAAGAGAGAGAGAGAGAGAGAGAGAGAAGACAGAGAGAAGAAGAAGAAGAAGACAAGACAGAGACACAGAGAGGGTGTTACCGAGTAAAATAAGTACAGAATTCCTTTTTCAGCCTTCAAAACAAAACGAAGAAGAAGAAGAGGAGGAAGAGGAAGAGGAGGAGGTGGAGGAGAGGGAGGAGAGGAGAGAGAGAAAGAGAAAATGATATACGCGCGGCATTTGTAGGCATAAATCTTAAGTTTTGTAAGTATACACGAACATGAGATAATAATTTTACCTTTCGGTGCTTTCGGGTCTTGGCACACACAACACCACACACACACACAAACCACTCCTACCTCTTCCATTATTTTCTCAACATAAAAACCCCCGGACTTCAGGGACGATAACTTCCCAGCTGCTGAATGCATTCATTTGGCACTGGTGCTTCCCTTTTTCATTTCTTGGCGTTTCGGTCTGCAAAATTATTGCCCCTGTTGGGCAGCGCCCGGCCACGCTGTTTTTTGCAAAGGGCACCAACCTCACGGGTGACTGACTGCTTTCCAAACACAGTGCAGCTTAGTCCTGCAAACAGTGAAAGTTGAAAAGAACTTAGTTTTTATGATGTATGTTTGTCCGTCGTGTTTAAAGATAAACCCCAAAACAGCAAGGAGGCAGCCTTTCTGTTTCGAAATTGGCAGAAATTTGATTATGTGGAGATGCCTTGCCACAGTACAAACCCCACTCCTCGGCAAGTGGGCATAAGGACAGCAGCGATGGAGATGTCTCCAAAGACCAACCAGCCCCCAGGGGTGCAGCACATAAGGAAATGTCGAGTCAAGCCTCCTAGTCAGAGAGTCATAAATCGATCACTAAAGACTAAGTGTAAAGTGGAAATTTCCCTGAGTGGAAAGAAAGCCACTGGTCATACAGCCTCTCACTTTCTGTTGCCCACCAGCCAATGTTTAATCGAGAAACTGTGATAAACCCCAGCGCTGACGGCACACTTATTATTTTGTGCAAATACGAAACAGCTGGATTTTAGAGATCAGTGTATAATCTTACATCCATTCCATTCATTCCATTCATTTCCCCTCTTACATTACAGGATAGCCACGCGGTTTATTTATTTATTTTATTCTTTTTTTCGAGGATAGGGAAAAACACTCACCGCGCTTTTTTTTCTTTTTACATCCAGTCCCGTGGTATGCGTTTTGTAAAATTCTGTCATCCCTTCCACCGCACACATGGCCTACTCTTCAAAAAGCGGAACAGATTTTAAAGTGTGCGCAAGATTTTTTGCGTGCGTTTCGCACACGGAACCTCGTTTTAATCCACCGAAGGACTTTTGGGGAAATGGAACACAGCACTGATGTTAATCCCAAGGAAAAAATCCTTCTTGAGCGAGATTCGAACCGGGGCAGCTGACCACGAGGGATCACCCAACCACCAGCTATCCGTCCCCCAGTGGTTAGAGCGTTGTGCTCACAATCTAAAGATCAAGGATGATTCCAGGGTTCAGCTAGGCCTATCATCGAGACGCCCGTTCAAGGGGGCTTTTCCTCTGGAGCTAACATCAGTAGCTGACTCCACTCGATCCCCCCTAAGTCCTTCGGATGAGACTATAACCCGAGGTCCCGTGTGCGAACGCATGCTAAACATCTTGCGCGCACGTTAAAACCTCTTCAAAGTGAAGGCCATTGTATGCCAGTGGGAAAAGATAACAAAATAAAAATGTAAAAATCCGATGCACAAGGTGTCAAGTTAGACCCCACTCCGAAGTTTGGAATGCGGCTACCTTTGTGTGGGCCCAAAATGGTCATAGCAATTTTCACTAGTCGTCAATCTCAGAGGGTCTAACCGAGGAACAAACCCCCTCCCCTCACCCTCCCCCCCCCCCCCCCCAACCCAAAGCAACAAGAACAATAAATAATAATAATAATAATAATAATAATGCATTGAATTTTATATAGCGCGAATCTTGTAAAGCAACAAATCAAGCGCTCATATATATATATATATATTTTTATTTTTATTATTTATTTCTTATCGTGTGTAATGGGTTTTTAAAAGTTGTCATCTGATCCCACCGGCACAAAGGCCTACTCTTATCGAACAGCAAACAGGATTACATGTGCGCAAGATTTCTGCAACCAAAAACCAACAACAACCAACAACAACAACAACAAAAAACAACAAAAGTGGCCCAGTTTCATTCCGGAAAGCGCCTTGACTAAAATAGAAAAACACAACGCAATACAACCAACCACACACCCAATTTACAATACAATAAGGAAAAATGCAGGTTTTTGCAATGCGATAGCCTTGTGGTTAGAGCGTTGTTGCGCCGTGATGTGACGCCGGGATGAGCCAACCACGGAGCACACCCATGTGTGTTTAGAGACATCCCCGAAGTCGGAATGCGGCTACTTAATGTAGCAAAAAACGATGGCAGCACACAAAAATCTCACCCTTGGGAAAAACCCCGGGACTTCTAAACCCAGGAAAAGGGGGGGGGGGGGGGGGGGTGGGGGGGGGGGGGGGGAAAAACAAAAAAAACCCCACAACAAAAACACCACACAAGTAACACCCCAAACAACCCTAAAAAACACCAACCAATCAACAACAAAACAACCCAACCCAACACATAACCCCCACCAACAACACCATAAAACCCCAAAAAGAACAAACAACAATAACAACAACCCAAAAAATAACAACAAATAAACCCCTAACAACACAACAACACCACCACCAAACAACACAACAAACCCAAAAAAAAAAAAATACAACCCAAAAAAAATACACCCACCCCAACAAATCCACTCCAACAAAAAACAAACACCAAAAACCCCCCCAACAAAATAACAACAACAACAAAAAAAAACAACACACCACCAAACAAAAAACAACACACCAAAAACAATAACAAACCACCAAAAAAATAAAAAAAAACAACACCACCACCAACAATAAAACAAAAAAACAAAACAAACCCCCAAAAAAAAAAAAACAAAAAAAAAACAAACACCAAAACCACACAGTAACACACCAACACCAACAGTAACAACCCACCAACCCCCAAAAACAACAAAAAATAACAACAATATAAACTCCACCACCAACAATATAAACAATAACAACCCCCCACCAACAATAACACCCCAACCACCACAAAAATAAAACCCCCACCACCACCACCACCACACCACCACCACCCCCACCACCACCCCCACCACCACCACCAACACAACAACAACAACAACAACACGCACAAAAGCTGGTAAATTCACGTCCTCTACGAGTATTGAAGTTATTTTTTTGCCTTTTTATTACCCCCGGTTTTTGTTTAGTTCAGAGCTTGTCACAGGGGTGGGTACTGTTTTTTCCCTCCCTTTTTATTCCTTTTTTTTTGGGGGGGGGGGGGGGGTTCTTTATTTTTTTAACCTCTTTTACGATTATTTTTGTATCAACTTGGGGTTTCCCCCTTCAAAGGGGCCTTGGATTATGATAATAAAAAATCATCATTTTTCCGTCTGTTGTCTGTCGTCTGTCTGTCGTCACACACACACACACACACACACAACAACAACACACACACAAACCACACCACCACACACCACACACACACACAACACCACACACACAACACACCACCACTCACTAAACCCCACCACCACTCACTCATCACTCCACACACCCAGCATACACATACATACGTACTACATACAACCAATCATACAACATACACATACATAAAAACATACTACATCTATCTATCTATCTGCCCCTAGTCTGACGACCTGGGGCACCCAAAGACCCGAAAACCAGTTCCCCCATTCTTCTCTCTGTTCTCCCTTTTCTCAGGTTTTGTTGAGTCAGCCTGCCATTCACGATTTACCCCCCCACTTTTCCCTTGGGTCGCCTTTTTCTTCTTCCTCCTTGGACGTGCCTTGCAAAACTGTTTTTTAAAATTCCCTTTGGGATCTTTGACATGCCCAAACCCTTAATTTTACCGCTTTTTCACGATCGTTAGAAGGTTCCAAGGGCCCCAATGGTTTGCGGGATTCTGTATGCACCTTTCGTTGCTTATTTTTCTTTGTAGGAGATCCCAAGACCCCCGAAAGCACTCATCCCCTGCCTGTACTCTCCTCTCCAAATCTCAGTCAGGCCCAGATTCACAGGCAACAGAAATAGGATTACAAGGGAGCCTTAGCTGATCTTGGAGATAAGTAGATACTTATCCCCCAAGAGGGTTTTTATTTTTGAAAAGCTGTTTTTGTCTGTGCAGTCCTGCAACTACTTCGGGCTGATCCCTGTCGAACAATGGCTCCCGGGTACTTGAAGCTTTGAACTGTTTCCAGTTTCGGGTCTTAACCCTGATACTGCTAATGCCGGGGTTTTATTAGTCTCTTTTTTGGTCTTCTCTGCACTGATTCATGCCGTATTTTTTGGGGGCCCTTACCAAGTGTTCTGTAGGCGGGCAAGCTCTTTTCGATCCTGCTATTCCAAAAAGTCTCTGCGAAGCGGGGGTTTTGTGATCGTTCTGCCCCCAAGCGACGACCCTTATGTTTTTTTCCATCATCGCCATATTCTCCAAAAAAGAATTTTTAAAAGGGGGGGTGGGAGTAGACACCCTGCCTTTCCCAACTGTTGTTCGAAAAACCCTTCTCCAATTTTTGTTTTAGTACACTGCATGGGGCCCCGTACAGCTTTTGATGACTCTATCAGGTTGCCTTGATGCTGTACAAGTTCATGGGTTGCCCACAAAACGCTGCCACACCCTGTCAAATGCCTTCTTTAAATCGATAAATACGGTATAGTCTTGTTGATGTTTAAGGTACCGCTCACATAGTATTCTGAGGTTAATACTTTTGTTGGCTCCCCGCTCGGAAACCTCTTGTTCCTCAGCAATGATGGTCCCCTGCTTTTGCTTTATCTATTTAAATTATCGCACAGACCTTGCTTGGGGTGACATAGAGCTGATTGGCGGGAAAAAGGCATTGTTGTAGATTTCCTTTTTTGGGGGGGGTGATGATGAGCGACTGCTCCAGGGGGTTGGGGCCCTTTTTTCCGTCTGCCAATCTTGTTGCAATTTTTATAGGGGCCTGACATGGCTCCCCTCCGCTTTACCAACTCAGCTGGAATGTTGTCACCCCTGCTGATTTCCCCTTTTTTCAGCGATCTACTGCTGTTTCCCCTTCTTCTCGAGGTAGGGACTGTCTGTGTCTTTTCTTTCGGGTACATTAAGGACTTCTGGATCTCCTGCGTTTTCTATAGTTTTTTACAGGCGGGCATATTCGTCCATCTTTTTAAAAATCCGGGCGTCAGTGAACACTTCCCATTTTGTCTTGGGTGTTAAACCTTTTCCCTTTTTTTGGGGAAAATGGGTTTCAAAACCGCGATATGCTTTTCCTTTCATTGCTTTTCTTGATTTCTCTTCAATGTCCTTTGGGACTGTTCACCGATCCTTTCTCTTTTTCCTCCCCCCCTCATGGACTCCTATTCTTTTTTTTGACTGCCCTATATTTTTCTGCCTTTCTTTTTTTTCATTTTTCTTTTTTTTCCCCTCTCTACGCTTTTCGCAACCAAGTAACCCAGTACCACCGCCACATGGGGAGTAAACCCAACCAAAAAATCCACCTGGAGAGGGATGGCTCCGAGTTTTTGATTTGCCCCAAAACACACCTTGACAAAACAGCCAGAATCTCCATACCGGATCGGTCGTCGCCCGGGTACCCAAAGGGCCCGCCTTCTGTTGCTCATCAGACAATTTGAAAGTAGCTACTAGTAAAACGCAGCAAAATTTGTGCCAGACACAACACCACAATGGGACAGAATTACGAAAACTAAACTGCGGCAAAGTGGAAAACTGACACTAATGTCCAATATCATTGGGACATCCCTTGGGGTTGCGAAGTCAGGGGGAAAAACTGGGAAAACAACACCCCGGAAGACCACAAAATTTTACTACAAAAAAACAGGATAAACATGAACACGGGGGGGTTTTTCGTTTACAAAACACCGGAACACCGCATGAGCTGCACCTGGTCCAGCAGACTTTTTACCATCCGCCTGAGAGCAACCCCCTTTTAAAATAACTATGTACAGGCATACCCCCTACATCAGACGCACAGATAACCGAAAGAAAATTTTTGACCACTACAAGAGGTTCTGAATCAAACCCCAAGAAAGACATCCTCGTTGTGCAAGGCGACTGGAACGCCAAGGAGGAGAAGATGCTGGAAAGACTGGGAGGGCTTGTGGCCACATTTTAATAACCAATCAAATGAAAGAGGGGTTGAAGACTCCTGGAGTTTGCCATAACAACCACCTCCAGCAGTGAATACCTTGGGCCCCACAAGAAATCCAGAAAATGGACATGGCATAGCCCAAAGGGGAACACCAAACCAAAAGATTTTCATCATGGGGAAAAACGGTTTCAGCTAGCGTAACATCGCACAGACACAGTTTTCCAGGGGCAGACATAGGGGGTGATCATGATCTTGTGATGATGACTTTCCGACTACGCCCAAAGAAATCCACAAGCGGAACACATCAGATCAAATTTGACCTCGAGAAGCTGAAGGACCCAGAGGTATTAGAAATTTTTCAAGCAAGGATAGGTGGAAAGTTTGCAGCACTCACTGTGATAGACTCAGACATAGATACACTGACGAATAGTTTCAATACAGCAGTGACTGAAACAGCAAACGAGCTTCTTGGCAAACGCCCGACCAGTCAAAAAACCATGGGTCACACCTACACATACATACATACATACATATATACATACATGCATGCATGCATACTACATGCATACATACATGCATGCATACATACATACACATGCATACATACAATACATACATGCATGCATACATCATACATACATACATGCATACATACACCATACATACAGGCATACATAAGGCAATACATGATTTATCAAAGGAGAAAGAGAGGGAGGAGAGAGAGAGAGAGAGAGAGATGAGGAGAGAGAGAGAGAGAGAGAGAGGAGAGAGAGAGAGAGAGATGAGAGAGGAGGAGAGAGAGAGAGAGAAAAAGAGAAGAGAGAGAGAGAGAGAGAGAGGGAGGACGTAAATCGAACCAACAACAACAAACACACACATAAAAAACAAAACACACACACATCACACACAACACATCACAACACACACACTCATGCACACAACACAAACTCATACAACACAACACAAACACACACACACACACACATCATCACACACAACACATCACACACACACTCATACAACACAACACATCACACACACACATCACACACACTACACATCACACACACAACACTCAACAACACACACATCACACACAACACATTACACACACACTCACACTACAACACACACACACACACACACTCACACTTCACACACCACTCACACACACACACACACACACACACACACACACACACACACACACACACACACACACACACACAACACACTGGCCCCTTTACAAGGAGAAGTAGCACTAAAGGTCCCACACTGTCCCACACAAATCTACATATAATGGCCACACTTAGCCATACGTGGTGAGGATAATTGGACAGATAACAGTCAGAAAACTACCGATAAAAGCACTAAAGGCCAGATAAAATGGAACAGTATCAAAGGGGGGACGGGATAGCCTAGTGGTTAGAACATGCGCTCGCAATCTGACGACACGGTTCGATTCTCGTTCAAGGGATATTTTCCCCTCTGAAGTTAACATCAGTGAGACTCCACTCTCCCCCAAAAGTCCTTCGGATGAGACTGAAAAACCAAGGCTCCGTGTGCGAACGCACGCACAACATCTTGCGCACAGCTTATACATACCTGTCCGCTTTTCGTAGGGGTAGGCCTGGGGGTGGGAACGATGAAAAAAAGACAAAATTAAAAAAACCCACGGGGAAGGAAAAAAGCCATAA
>CM054152.1:35434695-35464839 GCA_028751875.1 Rapana venosa | reverse complement strand
TGTTTGTGTGTGTGTGTTGTGTGTGTGTGTGGTGTGCAGAAGCTGCTTGGCATAATACAGCCAGTCCTGGAGAGCAAACTCTTGTGGTGTCTGCTTTAAATGAACATGGATTTGTCTGGGCTTCCTATTCAGCCCAGGAGCCAGGAACTTGCCTGTCCAATGTGATTTTTTTGGAGAACAAAGTTTTTGTTTGACTCTCTTTTTTTTTTAATCAGAAGGCAAATCCCCGTGTTTTTTTAATTTTTATAACAGCCATATGGAACAGAGGGTTGTTGGGGTTTCTATTAGAAGCCATGACGGCAAATGACCATGTAGACAGTTTGTGTGTAACTAGGAGATGATTCAGGAGTCATTGAGTCAATAAACATTCAACTAATGAGAATAATAAATAAAGAAACGTTTCTGGTTTGCTACAGTCAGTTTCTGAGTAAAACGAGATGGGAACCTCCAAATGACATTTGTGTATAACTCAGTGTGTAAAGGCATTTTGTGATGATCACCCCTAAGGCATAAAGTATCGAATTGTGTATTATTCTCTAATAATGACCCCAACTTTTTAAAAATTTATCCAAAAGAAGAGGCAATGGTAAGAATGGTGCTAAAAAGACATTAGTATCTTGTTTTCTTATAATTGCACCAAACATGTCTATTTATTGAAATAAGAGGTTAGGATCTGAATGACTCATTTTGTTACCTTTTAGTTTATAGTTTTACAATTAAAAAAAAAATCTCAAATATTGGATAACTCTGTCAGAAAACCAGAATTACAAAAAAAGCCAGGCACATGCCACCCACAGACACTGTTTACAAAGCGAAATCAAACTGCTGCAGGAGAGAAAAGGCAGCACACATTGCTCAGACCTGGCCCTGCTGTCTTGTGAACACGTCGCCAGACCTTGTGTGTGTGTGTGTGTGTGTGTGTGTGTGTGTGTGTGTGTGTGTACGTGTGTGTGTGTGTGTGTGTGTGTGTGTATGTGTGTGTGTGTGTGTGTGTGTGGTGTGCGGTGTGTGTGTGTGTGTGTGTGTGTGTGTGTGCTGTGTGTGTGTGTGTGGTGTGTGTGTGGTGGTGTGCGTGTGTGTGTATGTGTATGTGTGTGTGTGTGTGTGTGTGGTGTGCGTGTGTGTGTGTGTGTGTGTGCGTGTGTGTGTGTGTGTGTGTGCGTGTGTGTGTGTGTGTGTGTGTGGTGTACGTGTGTGTGTGTACGTGTGTGTGTGTGTGTACGTGTGTGTGTGTACGTGTGTGTGTGTGTACGTGTGTGTGTGTACGTGCGTGCGTGTGTGTGTGGTGTACGTGTGTGTGTGTACGTGTGTGTGTGTGTGTGTACGTGTGTGTGTGTACGTGTGTGTGTGTGTGTGTACGTGTGTGTGTGTACGTGCGTGCGTGTGTGTGTGTGTGTGTGTGTGTGTGTGTGTGTGTGTGTGTGTGTGTGCAGAAGCTGCTTGGCATAATACAGCCAGTCCTGGAGAGCAAACTCTTGTGGTGCCTGCTTTAAATGAACATGGATTTGTCTGGGCTTCCTATTCAGCCCAGGAGCCAGGAGCTTGCCTGTCCAATGGGATTTTTTTTGGGACAAACTTTTTGTTTGACTTTCTTTTCTTTTTTTTTTAATCAGAAGGCAAACCTCCGTGTTTTTGTGTGTGTGTAACAGCCATATGGCTTGTCGGGGTTTCTATTAGAAGCCATGAAGGCAAATGACAATTTAGAGTTTGTGTGTAACCAGGAGATGATTCAGGAGTTATCGAGTCAATAAAACATTCAAATAATGAGAATAATAAATAAGGAAACGTTTCTGGCTTTTCTACAGTCAGTTTCTGAGTAAAACGAGAAGCCAACCTCCAAATGACATTTGTGTATAACTCAGTGTGTAAGGGCATTTTGTGATGATCACCCCTAAGGCATAAAGTATCGAATTGTGTCTTATTCTCTAATAATGACCCCAACTTTTGTTTTTTATTTATCCAAAAGAAGAGGCGATGGTAAGAATGGTGCTAAAAAGACATTTGTATCTTGTTTTCTTATAATTGCACCGAACATGTCTATTTATTGGAAAAAAGAGATCAAAGCCTGAATAACTCATTTTGTTACCTTTTAGTTTATAGCTTTACAATTCAAAAAGAAACGTATCTGAAATATTGGATAACTCTGTCAGAAAACCAGAATTACAAAAAAAAGCCAGGCACATGCCACCCACAGACACTGTTTACAAAGGGAAATCAAACTGCTGCAGGAGAGAAAAGGCAGCACACATTGCTCAGACCTGGCCCAGCTGTCTTGTGAACACGTCGCCAGACCTTGTGTGTGTGTGTGTGTGTGTGTGTGCGTGTGTGTGTGTGTGCGTGCGTGCGTGCGTGCGTGCGTGCGTGCGTGCGTGTGTGTGTGTGTGTGTGTGTGTGTGTGTGTGTGCAGAAGCTGCTTGGTATAGTACAACCACATTCACTGTGGACAGCAAAGCTCTTGTGATGCCTGCTTTGAATGAACATTGATATGTCTGGGTTTCTGTCTTAAGCACTGAAACCAAACGCCTGTCTGTCTGTCTGTCTGTCTGTCTGTCCAATGTGACTTATTTTGGGAATAAATATTTATTTACCCCCTGTCAATGCTGACAGAAGTTTGTTTGAGTTTCCATTTACAGCACGTGAACACAGCACGAAACCCAACGAGTGTACACACAGCCTGCAAAGAACCAGACATTGTTTTAGAAATGTTCAAGTTGACAGGCATTCTAACGATGGGAGTGATGTTTAAGAGAGCACGTTGGAGTGGCCACCCTCAGTTTGTCAATGAAACGAGAGGAAACACCTTCAAATGACTTCCTTGTGATTAATTCAGAGTATAATGATGCTTTCTGGTGGTCACATATTGACACATAAAAAGCCAGTTGATATCGCGTCTTTTGGTAATGACATAAGATTTTCCATTTATCAAAGAAAACCTTAAAACAAGCAAAACAAAAGAACCAAAACAACAAAAAAATCGCCCCAAAGAAAGAAACAAACTAACAAACAAATCCAGCAACAACAACACGCAAACAAAACCAAAAAAAAGGGTAAAGGACCAGCCGCCATGGCGCAGTGGTTAGCGCCTTGGGTTACGGACTGGAAGGTCGCGGGTTCGATTCCCATAAGAGTCATAGGGATTTTTCGGACTCCGGCCGGCTCCTACCCAGAGTGAGTGTGCTGTGGGCTCAGTGGCAAGACTGGGACCACACAGTCGAGCTTCATCCACTTAACGGATGCGAGTTTGAGAGTGTTGCTCAAATTACATGACCAACACTGCAGGTGTCTGTATCTCTCGGGCCCGGTTGACGCCGGGATATATTATGATAGTAAGCGTAGAGTACAACCCTTTCAAGTAGTCTCAAAGCATATGCACTTCCACAGCAGCATCATTACGTCATCCTCATTGTCATTGATCATCATGCATTAAAAAAAAAATTGCCTCTGATTCCGTGGTCCGGTTTCTCTGGTTTCATGGTGACCTCAGATTCGGTTTGCCCATACACTTCTGTGCCTGTGGTAAGCTTGTGTCAAAGCCTTTGGGGATGGAGGTTCGCGGGGGACGGTCGTTGGAGGGACGTTGTGGTGGTTGCCACCTGGGGTGGGCAACTCACTCAGTCTGGCTCTGCGACTGAGCTAATACTGTCGTTAGTAGGGGGCTTAGTAGGTGGTGTCCTGCGTGTGTTAGCTCAGAACAGGCACCACTGAACACCACCAAAGTGACCCAGCAGCAGTGCAGGGCCCCTCTGGCTGGTGGCCCCACGGCGGCCTGATAGTGATTGGCTCCCTGTGGACCTCTGGCTCTGAGGATGAGACATAACAAATCTGGGTATGGCTGTGGCGGGGAGATTGGGATGAGCGGCGTGGGAACAGTAGGACGGGGGTCGTCAGAAGATGAGGCAGCAAAAAAAAAAAAAAAGGGTAAAGGAAGGTAAAAGTTAAAACAATTCACTTTTATCATCTTTTTATCTATCACACACACACACACACACACACACACACACACAAACACACACACACACACACCACACACACACACACACCACACACACACACACACACACACACACACACACACACACACACACACACACACAACAACACATGCACACACACACACACACGCACGCACGCACGAACGCACGCACGCAACACACACACACATGTTCGAGCCAGAAAACACACACACACACACACACACACACACACACACAACACACACACACACACACACACACACACACACACACACACACACCACACACACACACACACACACACACACACAAAATCCTCAAATTTAACTATAAAAAAGCTGATTGGCAGAAGTTTGAAGACATCCTTGCAGTTTACAACACTGACAGCTTTGACACCGACAACATTGACCACTTTTATGCCAGTTTTACTGAGACCATCCTTAATGCTGCCACTTTATCTATCCCCAAAATTAATATGGTAAAAACAAAGAAACATCAAGGAAATATCTGGTGGACACCGGCGTGTGAGGAAGCAGTTAAAAATAAACGCTCAATGTATAAAATTTATCTAAAAGATAAAACATCAGAAAATAATGTAAAACAGAAACAAGCTAAAATTCATTGTAACCTTGTTGTAGCTCAGGCTAAGAGACAGTTTTGGACTTCTTTTTGTACCACCGAAATTTCAAATCATAAGGACCTTAAAAAGGTTTGGGAAAGATTTCATGAAATGAAAAAAAGGGGTTAGTTTACCATTTTGTCCAGTGAGAAATGGAAAACAAAGAATTTCCATCAAATTTAGAAAAGGCAGAGGCGTTTGCAGATATGTTTTCAAAATCGATGCATCTGGAAGGACTGTCACTTAAGTGTAGAAACTATAGAACAGAAGAGGAAAATAAAACAGAGTATAATGACCCAATCTCTGACAACAGTTCATGCATTAATGCTCCAATTTCAGTGGATGAAGTTAGAGATGCTTTACTGTCTCTTTCTACTAAGAAAACATCTGTCGGGCTAGATGCAGTTTCTAATGACATGCTAAAACATCTACCAGCAAACTTTATTTTACTACTGCATAAACTGTTCAATAAATGTTGGATTGAAGGTGTTATGCCAGTGGACTGGAAACAATCTATTGTCATTCCTATTCATAAACAGGGAAAACCCACAACAGACAAAAATAGCTACAGGCCAATTGCTTTGACCTCAAAAACACTGGCAAGCTAATGGAGAGAATTATTCTTAAAAGGCTGATGTACTTCTGTGATAAAAATAAAATAATCCCGGTCAATCAAGCGGGTTTTCGAAAAGACAGATCTGCCATAGATAACTGGTTAAGCTATCAACGCATATAAAAAATCAGTTTGCAAGAAGAAGAACGTTCTTGCAACATTTTTTTGATATAAAAAGGGCGTATGATCAAGTTTGGCATGCTAAGTTGCTGTGTAAACTAAAGGATCTGGTTTTTTCTGGGCATTTTTATAATTATATTAAAAGTTTTTTGACTAATAGAAGTATAAGGTTAGAATAGCTAAAATCATATTCTAGTTTTAGATCTCTGCATATGGGACTACCCCAAGGTCTGTAATATCGCCTCTCTTATTTAATGTTTTGCTGCATGATCTACCTATGAAATTGTCAAAGGAAGTCGTCTTAGTGCAATATGCAGATGATATATGTATGTGGATGAATGTTTCTATGAAACGAAACACACCAAAAAGAGCGTTAAACTACATTAAAAAGGTATACCAGAACCAGCTTAACAACATCGATAATTATATGCTCGAAAATGGATTTACTTTATCCACAGAAAAAAACGTACACTGTGCTTTTTAACAATGGCAGTAATCCAGATGACCTACCAGCATTTAGAATTGGGACCAACATGATTGAGTATAAAGACACCGTAAAGTTCTTGGGTGTTATTCTCACTTCTAAGCTAACTTGGAATGCACATATCGAAGAGAATTTGACTAAGGCAAAGAAAGGCTTAAACTTTTTGAAGATGGTAAGTAAACAGTTCTGGGGCCAAGACACATTAAATCTGAAATATTTAGCTACATCTCTTATTCGTTCAAAATTATCGTATGGTCAAGAGGTCTATTTCAGTGCTCCTAAGTATTTACTTAAAAAGTTACAAAGTATAGACTGCAAAGCATACAGGCTTGCTCTTGGTGTGCCTTATCACGCTTCAGCCCTGGGAACATATAACGAAGTCGGCATATTGCCTTTAGATGATTACCGTCAACTGGCATGTGCTAAATATTTGCTTAAAAACAAACGACAGAAAACTTTATTTCAGAAGAAATAGAAGTAAAATCAGAATTATTTTCCTAAAAGAGCGAAATATATATCCTCTTTAATGCCCATAAGTACATATGTGTCTGATCTGATACAAAACTCTGAAGTCAATCAACACAGCATGGACACACGAGAAGCAATCTTACCTTGCCCACCATGGGAGATGAATAAAGCACACTTTGATATAGAGGTGTCTAATGTAAACAAGAATGACAATTTGAATATAATGGTTTCTGATGTCCGATCCCACATCCATCATAAATATTTTGACCATTTACAAATTTATACAGACGGATCACGTCTAGATAATCAAGAATCAGGTTCTGCTTTTGTTATACCAGCTTTAAAAATTGAAAAATCATATTATGTTGTAGATATCACTCGATATTTTACAGCAGAACTTGTAGCAATACTAATGGGTCTTACTTATATTCTTGATTTGCCGTTGTGTATATTTCAAATTCTTGTTTGCGTTGATTCTAAATCGGTATTGTATGCTTTAAAATCCCAAGTTTCAGAAAACTTCGAAAATCATATTAGAGATTAAGCATGTCATACATCTCTTAACCTTAAAGGGCATAAGTGTGAATTTTTGTTGGGTGCCTTCACACACTGGTTTCTTTCCAAATGAGTGGGCGGATAGAGCTGCCAAAAAGGGTGCAAAACATGGACGGGATGCAATAGAATTGCATGTGCCTTTATCCTTACAAGAAGGGTATAGCTTACTAAACAAAAATCATGGAAAAAGGTCACCGACAGTAATCAGCAAAATGAGAAACTTTTAACTAAACTGCAATCAATACCGATAATTTAACAGTGGTGAACCATTCAGAAGTTAGTACAAGTGTTTTTGCGTCAAGGAGAATTAATACTTTATTCTATAGAATGAAACTAAATGCATTGATAACCAAATTCAGCAAAAATGGTAAATGCCTGTGTGGTGAGAATATCACTAATACTCATATACTTTTGACTGCCAGAGTGTAAAACCTTTCATGCCCCATTTTTCTGAAAACTCCCTCACCAGCATATTCAGCAATCTAAAACTAGCATTTGAAATTGTGAAAGGTCTTTGTCACAGTCCCATAGGGCATTTGTTATAGTTACATTAACGTTAATGACTTTTTGTTTGTTTGTTTGCTTGTTAATGATTCTTGTTGCATTGCCAAGTTTCTTTTCGAGTTTTTTTTAAAAATTATTTTTATTTTTTATTATTTTATTTTTTAATAACACATCCACCTCACCCGGTTTTTTTGGGGGGGGGGTTCTTTTTTTTTCCCCGTCTAATATCACTAAAAGTGAACAGACGTAAAATTGAAGTCAACAACACACACACACATACATCCGGTATCACTTTATATGGAAGGTCGTAAAATTAAAGACTACTGCTGCTACTACTCCTCCTCCTACTATTACTACTGCTGCTGCTGCTGCTGCTGCTGCTACTACTACTACTACACACATGTTCGAGCCTGCACACACACACACACACACACACACACACACACACACACACACACACACACACACACACACAAACACACACACACACACACACACACCACAACACACACACACACACACACACACACACACACACACACACACACACACTACATATGCATGATTAACTTCCTACTAAATTGAAAACGGAAACTTCTAGGATGTGCTAGCTGTCTTCAGAACTAGAAATTATGTAAAACTCTTGTTGGTGGTCATAAACTTCATTTTATCTTCAGCCACTTTTTCTGACTTTATCTCTTTTTTTTGTTTTTCTTTCTGCTTTCGTCATCTTTTTTCCTTTTCCTTTTTCACTCCTCCTTCTTCTTCCTTTCCAGCTTGTCACAAGTTGAGACATTAAAGCATTCTGGAGTCTTGAGTCTTTTCTTTCCTTTCATTCTTTCTCATTTGTGTATTTGTTCTTTTGTTGGTTTGTTTGTTTTTTAACCCAAAGCGAACCGCAGGATAGATTATGCATAGGAAGGTGGCAGGATGGTTAAGATGTTCGCCTGCCAACAAGTAAACCGTGAGGTTGTGGGTTCGATTCCCAGCCTCGCCCTTTCTTCCCAGTTTGACAACAAAATCGAACTGAATGTCAAAGTCCTTCGGATGAGACTATAAACCGAGGCCCCGTGTTCGAACGCATGCAGAACATCTTGCGCACACGTTAAATCCTGTTCCGCTTTTCGGAAACTAGGCCATTGTGTGCCGGTGGAAACAGGAGACAAAATGTACAAAACCGCATACACACGGGGACTGGATGTAAAAAAGCACATGAGTGCTTATTCCATTATCCTCGATATAAAAGAATAAATAAATAAAAATAAATGGTGTGCTACAGTTTTAGACTTTGCGTTTTGCAAACCCAACGCATGCAATTATTGGGATGACTCTTTGGGGAAAATGTTACAGCGTGAATGACTTGTGTGGTACAAAAGATGTGTGCACCAGTCAAAAAGAATGTTAAAAACAACAACGACAACAAACAAACAAACATCAAGATAGATAATGATGTTTGAGGTAGAAGCTGTTATTTCAGGAAATTACATCTACAGGGATGCTGGGAACAAAAAATTGAATTTAAGCTGTGGAGGATGCTCTAGGTGGATTGAAAAGTTAGGATTTTTATCATTAGTTTCCCAGATCAGCTTACGCACAGAACCCGCCCCCCTTCACGTGCGCGCGCGCGCGCGCACACACACACACACACACACACACACACACACACACCACACACACACACACACACACACACACACACACACACACAAGCGCACACACATACACACACGCGCGCGCGCACACACACACTCACACACACACACGCGCGCGTGCGCGCGCCAACACAAGCATCAGCCTCCCACCTGATGCAAAGACAGCTGATAGCATCACAGACTAGAAATGAACAGTGCACAAGGTATCCTATGTCTATGAAGCAGATTTCAGAAGACGTTTCACCCTCATAATATTTTCCTTATGTTTTTAATGAAATCAGCAATATGACCTTTTTGAGGTTTGGCTACGAAAGATTAAACTAAGTACATAAAAAATACAAACACGCTACTCCCCCACCCCCTAAATAGCAATAAAAACAAACAATAACAGCAACAACAAAATTAACAAAGAAACACAGACACACACACACAGACGAAAAAGAAGAACTCCCCTCCCCCAAATTCAAAGCCATCAATACTCTTTAACATTTACTGTGGTCAGTCTGGTAACAGAATACGGGTCATGACTTGTCATCAAAATAATGGGCGGCGCTGCTTTTTTGGCGACTCGCTCTCCCCAAATATTCGACATCTACTCTGGTACGGCCGCGTTACAAGATCCAATGGCCTCACTAAAACTACTCTTCACGGAACTGTCGAGGGAGGGAGGAAGACGGAAGGGTTGAACCCTACCCACCCCACGCCCCCAGAAAGAACCCCCCCCACCCCCAAACGGTGGATGTACATTGCAGAATAGACAGGGAAACCATTAGCTGAAACCTAGGCTTTGGCACACAACAGACATAAATGGAGGAATTCAGTAAAAGACTCTTCGATGCTGTGCTCCAAAGCTTTCAACAGAGTTGAAGAAGAAGAAGAAGGAGGAGGAAGAGGAGGAGGAAGAGGAGGAGGAGGAGAAGGAGGAGGAGGAGGAGGACAAGAAGATGAAAGAAGAAGAGGAAGAGGAAGGAGAAGAAGAAGAAGAAGAAGAAGAAGAAGAAGAAGAAGAAGAAGAAGAAGAAGAAGAGAAGGATGAGGAGGAGGAGGAGGATGAGGAGGAGGAGGAGGAGGACAAAAAGATAAAAGAAGAAGAAGGAGGAGGAGGACAAAAAGATAAAAGAAGAATAAGAAGGAGGAGGAGAAGGAGAAGAAAGAGCAGGAGTAGGAGGAGAACAAGCAAGAAGAACAAGATCAAGACGAAGCTTTTATAGTTGATTTATCTTGTCCTGATTTTCAAAACAAAATATACAAAAACAACCCTTTCGCAAAGTAACCTAACACCCACGAAATCCACCAATTCAACTCAATCCAATCACTTTCTTATCTCTCAAACAGAAAAATTCACGTGGGTTATTTATTTAATTTAATTTAGTTTATTTTTATTTTATTCTTTTACATCGAGGATAATGGAATAAACACTCATGTGCTTTTTTTTGACATCCAGTCCCCGTGTGTATGCGGTTTTGTAAATTCTGTCATCTGTTCCCACCGGCACACAATGGCCTACTCTTACGAAAAGCGGAACAGGATTTAACGTGTGCGCAAGATGTTCTGCGTGCGTTCGCGTTATAAGCCGTACATAAAAAAGTGAATAGGAAAAACATCTATCACAAAAAAATTAGCCTAGGCAAGAAATGCTGCAGAATTAGACGCCCTGCACCCATTCTTAAAAAAAAGGTAAAGGAGTCCCATAACCTATAAGGTCGTAGGGGAGCGAGGCGTCAGAGACCTCACTTCTCTAGGGCCAGCATATTGAGGGCGGCGCCCATCTCCTCTCCCTCGCTGCTTTACCTTCCCTGACCCTAAAGAGGGCAGGTACCCATTTACAGCTGGGTGAACTGGGGGAACTGTACTGAAGCCAAGGCGTGCAAACGGTCACCCATCCAACTGGTAACCACGCTCGACGCTGCTTAACTTGGCTGGGGGAAAGCGAGTGCTCCGACCACTGAGCTATCCCGTCACCCATTCTAATCTTAACAATATCATTAACTAGTTGCCAGAATAAGAAAAACGATAACACATCACAAACTTAACCCCCCTCCCCTCCCGCTCCCGAAACATCGTTTGAAAAAAGAACAGGAAAATGGACCAACCAGGAAACGCAGAAAACAAGCCCAGAGACAAAAGGACCGGGAGACAGAAAGACAAGGCGAACAACAAGGAAACAGAGGACGGCAGAGAAAAGAACAACACCAAAAAAAATTGTCTGGTGCAGAGTTTGCTGAAGCTGGAACACCGGCTCTTACTGTAAGAAGCCCCCTGAGGTTCCTAATATTTCCCCCTTTTCTATTTTCTATTTGGCAGACCACCACCATCGATCCTTGACATTGCCAACATCACTGAGGTCAGTGGTCAGGAGATCGTAGAATTCAGCAGAGACAGAGAGAGAGAGAGAGAGAGAGAGAGAGAGAGAGAGAGAGAGAGAGAGAGAGAGAGGGGGGAGAGAGAGAGAGAGAGAGAGAGAGAGAGAGAGAGAGAGAGAGAGAGAGAGAGAGAGAGAGCAAGAGAGATAGAGAGAGAGCGAGAGAGAGAGAGAGAGAGAGAGAGAGAGAGAGATTTTTATTTTATTTATTTATTATTTTATATCGAGGATAATGGAATAAACACTCATGTGCTTTTTTTTTGACATCCAGTCCCCGTGTGTATGCGGTTTTGTAAATTCTGACATCTTCCCACCGGCACACAATGGCCTACTCTTACGAAAAGCGGAACAGGATTTAACGTGTGCGCAAGATGTTCTGCGTGCGTTCGCGTTATAAGCCGTACATAAAAAAGTGAATAGGAAAAACATCTATCACAGAAAAAAATAGCCTAGGCAAGAAATGCTGCAGAATTAGACGCCCTGCACCCATTCTTAAAAAAAAGGTAAAGGAGTCCCATAACCTATAAGGTCGTAGGGGAGCGAGGCGTCAGAGACCTCACTTCTCTAGGGCCAGCATATTGAGGGCGGCGCCCATCTCCTCTTCCTCGCTGCTTTACCTTCCCTGACCCTAAAGAGGGCAGGTACCCATTTACAGCTGGGTGAACTGGGGGAACTGTACTGAAGCCAAGGCGTGCAAACGGTCACCCATCCAACTGGTAACCACGCTCGACGCTGCTTAACTTGGCTGGGGGAAAGCGAGTGCTCCGACCACTGAGCTATCCCGTCACCCATTCTAATCTTAACAATATCATTAACTAGTTGCCAGAATAAGAAAAACGATAACACATCACAAACTTAACCCCCTCCCGCTCCCGAAACATCGTTTGAAAAAAGAACAGGAAAATGGACCAACCAGGAAACGCAGAAAACAAGCCCAGAGACAAAAGGACCGGGAGACAGAAAGACAAGGCGAACAACAAGGAAACAGAGGACGGCAGAGAAAAGAACAACACCAAAAAAAATTGTCTGGTGCAGAGTTTGCTGAAGCTGGAACACTGGCTCTTACTGTAAGAAGCCCCCCGAGGTTCCTAATAATTCCCCCTTTTCTATTTTCTATTTGGCAGACCACCACCATCGATCCTTGACATTGCCAACATCACTGAGGTCAGCGGTCTTGCAGAGGGGGCTACAGGAGATCGTAGACAGAGACAGAAAGAGAGAGAGAGAGAGAGAGAGAGAGAGAGAGAGAGAGAGAGAGAGAGAGAGAGAGAAGAGAGTGAGAGAGAGAGAGAGAGAGAGAGAGAGAGAGAGAGATTTTATTTATTTAAATTTTTAAAAATTCTTTTATATCGAGGATAATGGAATAAGCACTCATGTGCTTTTTTACATCCAGTCCCCGTGTGCAGCGGTTTTGTAAATTTTGTCATCTGTTCCCACCGGCACACAATGGCCTACTCTTTCGAAAAGCGGAACAGGATTTAACGTGTGCGCAAGATGTTCTGCGTGCGTTTGCTTACAAGGTAAAAAGGTAAAGGTAAAGGAGTCCCATAACCTATAAGGTCGTAGGGGAGCGATGCGTCAGAGACCTCACTTCTCTAGGGCCAGCATATTGAGGGCGGCGCCCATCTCCTCTCCCTCGCTGCTTTACCTTCCCTGACCCTAAAGAGGACAGGTACCCATTTACAGCTGGGTGAACTGGGGGAACTGTACTGAAGCCAAGGCGCGCAAACGGTCACCCATCCAACTGGTAACCACGCTCGACGCTGCTTAACTTGGCTTGGGGAAAGCTTACAAGCCGTACATTAAAAAAGTGAATAGGAAAAACATTTATCACAGAAAAAAATAGCCTAGGCAAGAAATACTGCAGAATTAGACGCCCTGCACCCATTCTAGTCTTAACAACATCATTAACTACCTCTTCGTAAGAGTAGGCCATTGTGTGCCGGTGGGAACAGATGACAGAATGTACAAAAAATACATACACACGGGGACTAGATGTAAAAAAAAAAGCACATAAGCGCTTATTCTATTATCCTCGATATAAAAAGAATAAAATAAAAATAAAATAAATAAAAATAATTAGTTGCCAGAATCAGAAGAAAACGATAACATAATTATCACAAACTTAACCCCCTCCTCCTCCTCCCGAAACATCGTTTGAAAAAAGAACAGGAAAATGGACCAACCAGGAAACGCAGAAACAAGCCCAGAGACAAAAGGACCGGGAGACAGAAAGACAAGGCGAACAACAAGGAAACAGAGGACGGCAGAGAAAAGAACAACACCAAAAAAAATTGTCTGGTGCAGAGTTTGCTGAAGCTGGAACACTGGCTCTTACTGTAAGAAGCCCCCTGAGGTTCCTAATAATTCCCCCTTTTCTATTTTCTATTTGGCAGACCACCACCATCGATCCTTGACATTGCCAACATCACTGAGGTCAGTGGTCTTGCAGAGGGGGCTGGCTACAGGAGATCGTAGAATTCAGCAGAGACAGAGAGAGAGAGAGAGAGAGAGAGAGAGAGAGAGAGAGAGAGAGAGAGAGAGAGAGAGAGAGAGAGAGAGATTTTATTTATTTAAATTTTAAAAAATTCTTTTATATCGAGGATAATGGAATAAGCACTCATGTGCTTTTTTACATCCAGTCCCCGTGTGCATGCGGTTTTGTAAATTTTGTCATCTGTTCCCACCGGCACACAATGGCCTACTCTTTCGAAAAGCGGAACAGGATTTAACGTGTGCGCAAGATGTTCTGCGTGCGTTTGCTTACAAGGTAAAAAGGTAAAGGTAAAGGAGTCCCATAACCTATAAGGTCGTAGGGGAGCGATGCGTCAGAGACCTCACTTCTCTAGGGCTAGCATATTGAGGGCGGCGCCTATCTCCTCTCCCTCGCTGCTTTACCTTCCCTGACCCTAAAGAGGACAGGTACCCATTTACAGCTGGGTGAACTGGGGGAACTGTACTGAAGCCAAGGCGCGCAAACGGTCACCCATCCAACTGGTAACCACGCTCGACGCTGCTTAACTTGGCTTGGGGAAAGCTTACAAGCCGTACATTAAAAAAGTGAATAGGAAAAACATCTATCACAGAAAAAAATAGCCTAGGCAAGAAATACTGCAGAATTAGACGCCCTGCACCCATTCTAGTCTTAACAACATCATTAACTACCTCTTCGTAAGAGTAGGCCATTGTGTGCCGGTGGGAACACATGACAGAATGTACCAAAACTGCATACACACGGGGACTGGATGTAAAAAAAAGCACACAAGCGCTTATTCTATTATCCTCGATATAAAAGGATAAAACAAAAATAAAATAAATAAAAATAACTAGTTGCCAGAATCAGAAGAAAACGATAACATAATTATCACAAACTTAACCCCCTCCTCCTCCTCCCGAAACATCGTTTGAAAAAAGAACAGGAAAATGGACCAACCAGGAAACGCAGAAACAAGCCCAGAGACAAAAGGACCGGGAGACAGAAAGACAAGGCGAACAACAAGGAAACAGAGGACGGACGGCAGAGAAAAGAACAACAACAACAAAATTGTCTGGTGCAGAGTTTGCTGAAGCTGGAACACCGGCTCTTACTGTAAGAAGCCCCCCGAGGTTCCTATAATAATTCCCCCTTTTCTATTTTCTATTTGGCAGACCACCACCATCGATCCTTTACATTGCCAACATCACTGAGGTCAGTGGTCTTGCAGAGGGGGCTGGCTACAGGAGATCGTAGAATTCAGCAGAAACAAGAGAGAGAGAGAGAGAGAGAGAGAGAGAGAGAGAGAGAGAGAGAGAGAGAGAGAGAGAGAGAGAGAGAGGAGAGCAAGAGAGATAGAGAGAGAGCAAGAGAGAGAGCGAGAGAGAGAGAGAGAGAGAGAGAGAGAGCAAGAGAGAGAGAGAGAGAGAGAGAGAGAGAGAGAGAGAGAGAGAGAGAGAGAGAGAGAGAGAGAGAGAGAGATTTTTATTTTATTTATTTATTATTTTATATCGAGGATAATGGAATAAGCGCTTATGTGATTTTTCACATCCAGTCCCCGTGTGTATGCGGTTTTGTAAATTCTGACATCTTCCCACCGGCACACAATGGCCTACTCTTACGAAAAGCGGAACAGGATTTAACGTGTGCGCAAGATGTTCTGCGTGCGTTCGCGTTATAAGCCGTACATAAAAAAGTGAATAGGAAAAACATCTATCACAGAAAAAAATAGCCTAAGCAAGAAATACTACAGAAATAGACGCCCTGCACCCATTCTAGTCTTAACAATATCATTAACTACCTCTTCGTAAGAGTAGGCCATTGTGTGCCGGTGGGAACAGATGACAGAATGTACATAAAATACATACACACTGGGACTGTGTGTAAAAAAGCACATAAGCGCTTATTCTATTTTCCTCGATATAAAAGAATAAAAAAAAAAAAAATAAAATAACTAGTTGCCAGAATCAGAAAAAAAGATAACACATCACAAACTTAACAACCAAAAAAAAAAATCCAACCCAACCTCGAAACATCTTTTAAAAAAAGAACAGGAAAATGGACCAACCAGGAAACGCAGAAAACAAGCCCAGAGACAAAAGAACAGGGAGACAGAGAGACAAGGCGAACAAGAAGGACACAGAGGACGGCAGAGAAAAGAACAACACAAAAAATTGTCTGGCGCAGAGTTTCCTGAAGCTGGAACACCGGCTCTTACTGTAAGAAGCCCCCTGAGGTTCCTATAATAATTCCCCCTTTTCTATTTTCTATTTGGCAGACCACCACCATCGATCCTTGACATTGCCAACATCACTGAGGTCAGTGGTCTTGCAGAGGGGGCTGGCTACAGGAGATCGTAGAGTTCAGCAGAGACAGAGAGAGAGAGAGAGAGAGAGAGGGGAGAGAGAGAGAGAGAGAGAGAGAGAGAGCAAGAGAGAGAGAGAGAGAGAGAGAGAGAGAGAGAGAGAGAGAGAGTAAGAGAGAGAGTAAGAGAGAGAGAGAACTCGAAATCGAAAGATTTATTCACAAAAAGGCCATTGGCCCATACATGAAGGGGGGGGGGGGGGGGGGGGGTTGCCGAGCTGTTTAGTATTTTAGTGAGAAAAATAAGGAAGCACCCCCAAAAAAAAACAAAAAACAAAACCCAACCAAACCCCCAAACAAAAAAACAAACCAAAATGTTATTTTATAACCACAACTACCACAATAAAAATCATTACCAAAAATATTACTTAAGAAACCAAGATATCTCTTATTCTAAAGGCTTTACACAAATATAAAGCAAGGTTGCGCACGAGAGAGAGAGAGAGGAGAGAGAGAGAGAGAGAGAGAGAGAGAGAGAGAGAGAGAGAGAGAGAGAGATGGCGAACCCAGGTGATGGTACTGCGTAGAGCTCCTACTGACGACAACGGCGATGGAGACAGTTGAGTTGAGTTCTATTTTCTCTTGTTTGGTTTGACTCCTTCAGAAACTTCCCAAAGAATCATAGGCTTATTGGGGAGGTGGGGGGCAGCACTGAAATTCCAGGCAGTGTCTTGAGCATGGTGGACCTGGCAGAGCCATCTCCTCTCTAAATGGCAGGCTGTATTATGCTGGGCATATTTCATATCAGCTATAGGGGTTGGGGGCGGGATAGCCTCGTGGTTAGAGCGTTGTGCTCGTGTTCTGTCGGTCTGGAATCGATCTCCCACCGAGGCACCCGTTCGAGGGGATTTTTCCTCCAGGAGTTAACATCAGTACCGAGTCCACTCCTCCGAAAGTCCTTCTGATGAGATAATAAACCGAGATCCTGTGTGAGAACACAGGAAGAACACCTTGCGCACATGTTAAAACCTGTTCTGTCTTTCGGAAGAGTAGGCCATTCGTGCCGGTAGGAAAGGATGACAAAATTAAATTAAAAACACACACTCCAAGAACACGTGCACAGTGGCATCATGCTTAAACATCACAGAGGACGGGATAGCCTAGTGGTTAGAACATTGCGCTCGCAATGTGACGACCCGGGTTCGATTCCCGTTCAAGGGGGATACTTTCCCCTGGAGTTAACACCAGTGCCGACTCCACTCTCCCCAAAAAGTCCTTCGGATGAGACTATAAACCGAGGCCCCGTGTGCGAACACACGCAGAACATCTTGCGCACACGTTAAATCCTGTTCCGCTTTTCGTAAGAGTAGGCCATCGTGTGCCGGTGGGAACAGATGACAGAATTCTCAAAACCGCATACACACGGGGACTGGATGTAAAAAAGCACATAAGTGCTTATTCCATTATCCTTGATATAAAAGAATAATAATAATAATAATAATAATAATAATGATAATAATAATAATAATAATAATAATAATAATAATAATAACATCACTCCCAAGCTGGACTGCAACTGCCACTATACAAAAGTCTTCACCACTGGTGAACCTCAGAGCTCTAGCCGAGGAACAAAAAACAAATTAAAAAAAAAGTAATCTATACCAGCGACACTAGCTGGCCTACTCTTCCACGAAAGAAGACCAGGTTTTACGTCCGTGCAAGATGTTAAGCATGCGTTTGCGCTCAGGACCTAAGTGCAAAGTCTAATCCAAAAGGAACCGATATTCACTCCAGAGGAAAAAACAAGTCCTTAAAAACTGAAAGCCTTCATACTGAGCTACGATTGGAACCAACTGTCCCCGATTGCTTTCAGACCACAAGCCCAACGCTCTAACCACTTCATTTCTTGGTTCGTAGACTTAAGGTTTTATAGATTATTTTGCACGCAAAGACCCCCCTGCAGAAAAAAAGAAACAGAAAACGTTTTTAGAGATAAATACACGTGTGGTCTGACACCTCCATAATTTAACCAATTATCGCCAAACTTCTTACACTCGCACACTAGCAGTGGTAACAGCAACGCCCGGTGATTAGGCCGGTGATTAGAAAAAAACACCCTAACGGAATTTCCTTTTATGTTGCACACCCGTGAACTTTCTTCTATTTTCTCCAACACAAGACAGATGTATTTCAATCCGTGCAACGACTCGTAAATCAAGAGTAGAGTTTTGGTTTTTTCCACAGCTTGTCTGAAGCTGATTGATGTCCTGATCTGCCAATGGTGTAATCCTGCCTGTGTATGGATACACGCACGCATGAGGTTAAACCTGCTCATTAAACATCTGGCCCCTAATTTATGTCAATGTCAGGTTCCTTCTTATCAGATCTGCTCGTAAAAGAACAAGTAGCTTTTTATCAATGACAGATTCTTTTTGATTAAATTTACACGTTAAAGATCTAGCATTTTTGTGTCAGTGATAGTTTTTTTTCTTGTTGCGAGTGTTCGTAGTAGGTTACGAGTGAGTATAGATCTTTTGTCTGGGGTTGCAATGAGTCGACATTGTGGATCTGTGGTCTAGAGGTAACATACCTGCCTAGAATGCGAAAACTGCAGGTTCGATCCCCATTTGTGCTTGAACTCTTCCCCCGTCCACTAGACCTTGAGTGGGTGGTAGTTTTTTGTATGAAACGATAAACCGAAGACCTTTGTTCAACGTGCATTTAGTGAAAGATCCCACAGCATCAAGAGAGTTGTCCCTGGCAAAATTCTGTAGAAATAGTCTTCTCTCATTGGGAAACAAATTTACAGACAGACAGGAAAATTATTCTTTTAAAAACGGATGGCCTGCTCTATACTACTCTTGTGCGACTTTCCGGGGAAAGCAGTCGAGTTTCACACTGAGGAATTTGCAGTGACTGAAAGTAGGCCTACTATACGATACAACACAACACAAAACAATAAAACACAACACAGCACAATACAATACAATAAACACAACACAGAACAATACAATACAATACAATACCATACAACACAGTTATATGCAATACAACACAACAAAAATCCAATAAACACAGCACAGTACAATACAATACCATACAACACAGTTATATACAACACAACACAACGCAATAAAATACCTCGCAACACGACACAATACACTACAATATATACGAAACAACCTCTATTGTTGCTGTATATGTGAGCTACGTAAACGCTTAAACGTCCACATGCAAAGAAAAAACCACAACAACAACGAAAATCACTAGCGTATTGATTTACTAGGCAACTTGTTGAGGCATCCACCAAGTTCATTACATGCAGGTACAACGGAATGATGTCTGCACAGGGAAACTTCATTGGAAAGATAAAATCCACCCGAACCTAACTTACAGAAAACAAGCAAACTGTGTTTGTATGGTAATCTGTCAACGCACTTTTACCAGATGCTTTTTTTGTTTATTTATTTATTTATACCAGTTTAAGTCACGCAGATTTCTCTGCGTGAAATTCGGGCTGCTCTCCCCGGGGAGAGCGCGCCGCCACAAGAGCAGCGCCACCCAATTTTTTTTCTTTTTCCTGTCTGCAGCTGTATTTGTTTCCCTCTCAGAGTGGCTTTTTTCTACAGAATTTTTCCAGGGACAACTCTCTTGTTGCCGTGGGTTCTTTCACGTGCGCTAAATAATTACGTGTAACACACGGGACCTCGGTTTATCGTCTCATCCGAAAGAATAGTGCCCAGACCACCACTCATGATCTAATAGATGGGGGGACAATTTCGGGTCCAAACTAATTAGCAATTTCTCTGCAGAGAACGACCAGTCTTGACTGTAATCAAAGCAAGTAGTCATTTTGGCTTACATCGTTTCTCACTGCAAATGAAAACTGACCCAGAAATTTACCCAATTTTAAAGCAACATATAGATTAAGCAAAACGATATTCGAATTTATTTATAAAAGCATTTGTTATTGATTTCTTTATTTTCTACGTCAATTCTTTTTTTAATACTTAATTTTAACAAGAATTATTACAACAGTATGATACAGAATATCCAAAGTGTTTCGAAATGGAAAATGGTCACACTAATTTTGCCAGAAAACACAAAACGAATAAACAAAAACCTTGGCCAAAATAACACAAAGCTATTTACAGGCACACACCTGCACACACACACACACACACACACAAAACACACACACACACACACACACACACACACACACACAACACACACACACAACACACACACACACGCTGTGTGTGTGTGAGAGAAAATAAACGAAATCTTAAGTAGAAGAAATATATCGAAAACAAGGAAAACAAGACAAAAAAAACATCAGCCAAAACAGATAAATAACAAAGTAAAAGCAATCAAATTTGGAGACAAAATCCCTATTCACCGCATAAAGAACAACCTCCCCCCCAACCCCCAAAAAACTCTATAAACAAACAAACAAATTAACAAACAAACAAGCAAGAAAAGAAAGAAACACAAACAAATAAATCCATAAAAATACTCTAAGTCCGCTTTTTTTTCCTTCCGAAATTGCTCGAAATGGACTGCACCTGTTTCGTCTATTGTTGTATCACAAAAGAAAATATTGACGCACAATATATTTCACGTAACCTATCCAAATTCAAGCCATGGTATGGCGCCACCCGTTTTGTGATCGTCTGCAAATGTGTTTGTTTTCTTGTGGAGTTTTCTTAACAGTTTTTGTTGTTGTTTTGTTTTCATGCAGAACTCTCTTGCTACCGAAAACATTTTTATCCAATAAAGGTTTTGTGCAAATGGATTCCAATTTCATAGGTACATCATTTTTGGTTTGGTTCGATTTCGTTTTCCGGACAGAGCACCTCCACCAATTTGCCATATACGACCATTTTTACCCACCATTAAGGTAGCTGTATTCCGACCTCGGGGAGGATAATTATCTAAAACACGACACCAGTGTGATGGCGTTTATTTTTCTTTTCAACTTCGACATCCGCTCCCACTGGGACAAACAATAGTCTAATCTTCCGAAAAGTGGAGCGGGCTTTTTAAACGTGTGCGCCAGATGTTCTGTTTGTGAGATAATAAAATATTTGAATTGAATTAAATTGTTGAATGATGTAAGTCGTGGTCATATGACATGGACAGGCTGTTTGTTTTTCCTCCAACAAAAAAGAGCTGACGGAAATTGAGCGAAGAAGAAGAAGAAGAAGAAGAAGAAGAAGAGAGAGAGAGAGAGAGAGAGAGAGAGAGAGAGAGAGAGAGAGAGAGAGGGCGTATGTCCAACCCTCCTGAAGTCAGTTTTGTATTGACGTCATCTTGGGCTAGGCTAAAATCTTCGTCAGTAACTGATATCAAACTTAGTACCAAGGCCTACATTAAAATGCTTTTATGCTAACACATGTTATGATGAGAATTTTCGAAAGAGTAGGCCATTGTGAGCTGGTGGGAACAGATGACAAAATTTACAAAACCGCATACACACGGGGACTAGATGTTAAAAAAAAGCACATGAGTGCTTAATCCATTATCCTCCATATAAAAAAAAGTCATCTGAGCGCTTTAATTTGTTGCTTTACAAGATTCAGCGCTATATAAATTCCATACATTATTATTTATTATTATCTTCAGCCACGTTTAGCTCTTAGTAAAAACAACAACAATAAACACTGTGCACTCATCTGTATGGCTGCTTATGTGGCAGGCAGGCTCTTGAAAACAGTCATATACGCCAAACTTATCCAGTGTGTACTTTCAAACTCACGGTGATTACCAGATTAGATAAATGAGTCAGTGTGCAGATTCTGGGTAACCCCCATCTGGAAAACATCAGCAAAAACAACAACATGTTTCTTGCAATACTCACTTTTTCCACTCTACAAAGAACCCCTCCTGACCACTGATTTGTGTAAAATATATACAACTCATGCAAACAAGCTTTTTCTAGTAGAAAAGAAAAAAAAAGTCTACATTTTTGCCCCGTTAAAAATGTAGATTTTGCCCATGACGTCATATCAAACTCAACATCAGAAGGATCGAACATACGCCAAGAGAGTGACACAGGTACGGGGAGAGAGGACTGCCATTTTCAGAGGATTGAAGCCTATGTTGAGCTAGGGTCTAAATTATTTAAAAGTCGGCTATTCTTTTTCTGTGGAGGCTTTGTCTTGTAGGCGTATCCTTAGGAGATGGGAAGGTGTGAGCTTGTGCCAGAAAGGAAAGAGCTCATGAGCAAAATCATGTCTTGGGGGATTTAAACCCTAAATAGATGTATCTAATCCTCTCCCTCCCTCCCTCCCTCCCTCCCCTCCCCCCACGCCCTCTTTCTTTCCTTTTTTTTATTTTTTTTTTTAGATTTCCTATCGGGATGATCCTGATTTGTTTGCGGTTTTAAGGTATACTTTTAGCTCCAAACTGTGGAAAGAAAAAGCGGATGGACGTATCTGGTGTGTGTGTGTGTGTGTGTGTGTGTGTGTGTGTGTGCGTGAGTGTTTGGGAGGGTCGAGTTTGGGGACTTGCGTTTTATCGTGTATTGAGGAATAGTGGGTTGAGATAAAGGTAGTATGGGTTTTGTTTTATTTTGTTTTTTTTTGGGTTTTGTGTGTGTGTGTGTGTGTGTGTGTGTGTGTGTGTGGTGTGTGTGTGTGTGTGTGTGTGTGTGTGTGTGTGTGTGTTTGGGGTGAATGTATACATGTGTGTGTTTTGGGTGAATGTATACATGTGAATGTGTGTGTGTGTGTGTGTGTGCACGCGCGTGTGCGCCTGCTGAGATGATCAGTTGTCTGATAGAGGATCACCAAGTACAGAGTAGAGGTGCTTGTTTACACCAAGGAATTCAAGTTTGGTGGATACTATGGGAAGAAAATATTAAAATATAGGTTCAAACTATATATTGATGCACAGGAAACTTTTCAATATACACTTACAATCTTTCGCACTGTTTAAAAGTCCTAGCCATCTTTCTTGAATGAGAAAACCAGTCAACAATGATATGGATTAGACGGGTACACCTAGCATTTCTGAATGAGTGAGTATAGCTTGTGTCAGGGGAATACGATATCCCCACAACAGCAGACAGACATCGACACAAGGTCTGTTTACTGTGATATTTGTATAGATCTATGTCAGCATAACACAAGGGAACTGACTAAAATCTTTAGAAAGTACAAACTTAGACATTTTCTGTACAGAAAAAAAGCAGTCGTAGGCCCTCCAGCATGCCGATCTCTCTCTCTCTCTCTCTCTCTCTCCCCCCCAAATGCTACATAAGACCGACATAAAAAATCATCTTCCGTGCAATAGGACGCTACTTACGGACCATGGTATGGACGGCAAACTTTTCCAGATGTATATTAGGCATGGTATGATCTAAACTGAAACCGCAGATACTAGGAAACTTATAGTATTTCATAAACGGTGGATGTAGATTGACAAAACAATCCTGGAATCGTATCTGCAGACTAGTGACTACAGACTGGTAGGACAATCCTGGTGTGGCATCTCCAAAACCGTAGATGGAGACCGACATGGCTGAAAGATGTCTTGTAAAAACGTACAGGTAAGTCACACAATATGCTATCAAATACGCAGTACTTTGAGCAAAGCCTTGAGACAGGATCAGAAATATGCTAAACCATGACCCTGGTAATGCCAAGTTGTCTATTACGCCAATCTGCGTGAACCCAACTTCTGTAGTCCTTGAACTTTGACCTGGTTCAGGGGCCAGACTGCTCAATAATCTACAGAATCAGAATTCAGCTTCTGTACAGTACAGTTGCACCGGGGATGAATAATTCATGTCCCCACCAAATTCCTCTGACGTCGATTTTTTTGGGTATGTATATTCTAGATCAAGAAGCTTGAGGATTCCGTGCAGCATTGAATACCGACAAGCCTCAATTGCCTGAAGTGTGTGCTGCCACTAAGCTTTGTTTTCCGCCAGGGTCCCAGGAATGAACTGCCATCTCCGCTGTTTACAAGACGAGTCAGTCAGACTGACGTCAGGATGGGATCATGTTATCCACCGGTTCCATTTGGGCCTCGGTATATGACAGAGGGGTTTTCTTTATTCCTACAGTGTGGTTATCTACAATTCCAACACGGCTTATCGACTTTTCTGGAATAAGGGAGGTCATGTTCTCCCTCCCCCTCTGGTACAGGGCTGGAATGGAAACCCCTGGCAGAGTCTGCTGCAGTCGTCCTGTCTCTAACGATCGCATCGATCAGGCGGAGGGAGGGGGGGGGGGTGAGCAACTCAGTCAGTGGGAAGCTTTTCCTTCTCCAATACCGTACCAAATTGAATAGACAGACAACTGGCGCTGCTTGAAGGAACAGCTGATAACAGATCACTAAAACCAGGACAGCTAAGCTTTGTGTGCTTATTCCTAACAGTTTTAGTATGTTGGATGTCAGGAAGAGATCATGTTATCCTAGGAAAAAGGAAAAAGGAAACGGTTTGAAAAGATACTTTCAAGACTGCCAGTGAACGGCAAACGTTCCAACTTCCCATACATATCGTGTTGCACGTGTCTTGATTAACCTCATTCATCTTTCCACAAAAAAGGAGACAAAGTTATAGGGACGATGGTTTGGACGACACAAACATACCTAGCATAGAAACTAAATGCTGTAGCAGTCTGAATGAAAATTGCAAGAGCTAAGACTTCGTGATATCCACAGAGCAGTGCATGTGCATACATTTGATAGGCATCGTCGGATGTGATCACACAGCTTTAAAAAGAAACAGAATCCCAAACCAGAACCTTAAGATGACGGTATATATGACAGCATTTTCCATCACGAGAGTGCACGTGTAGGGATCTCCAAGAACGCACTTTCTTTTCCACCCAAGATCGAGCCACGCCTGACTTACCATACTCAGGGGAGATAATCAAGTCTGGTTGTCAGACAGCTCAGTAATTCGACCAATCAGAATCGATTTCCTGTACACCTTCTCTAAAAAAAAAAAAAGAAAAAAAAAGGGCGCTACTGCACTTATTAATTTAGCATCTGTTGAGGATGTTCTGCCCGTCTGTACCAGGAAGATGCTGCCTTGTGCTGCATATCGATGAACTTAACCGTGTTAAAAGTCTGCCAGCCTGTCTGTCTTGCCTAAGAGCCTGATGAGAACATTCCTTGTATTGCCGAGGTCTACACTAAAATGCTGTTACGTTGTAAAACGTTGTGTTGAGATTGCCTCCAGCCATGACAAACTCTTAACATAACGACCTGCACTCTCCTTTAAAAGGAGAGAAAAAAATCCTCTGGAGTCGGAGTATGGCTGCCTATATTGCAAGGTACTTAAAAAAAATCCAATAATACACGGAAACTTCTCATCCAGTGTGCAATTTCAATCTCACAGTGATTCCCAGGTGGGATGATGAGTGAGTCAGAGTGCACATTTTGGGTGACCCCCAGAGTGTTAAGCTAGGGAACGCACAACAACAACAACAAATTCCTTGTCATTATTTATTTATGAATTTTTTTTTTTCGAAGACGAGACCCCCTGATGTTCAGGAAGCCAAAGAGATCAATTTGTGCGGACATAATTAACAGTCACCAGAAGTTAGCTACCATCCACCACATCATCCTTATAGGAAAGAAGTGTATTAGCATTGCAAAAAAACCGAAACGTTTGACTTAAATTAGATTTGACCTTCGAACAACAGTTGGACTTAAGAAGAAAAAATACATTGTAGACTGATAAAAAGACTATATGAAATAAAGCACCGGCTACAATAACCATTGTATGCAATAACCCCCCTCCCCCAACAAAACAACAACAACAACAACAAAAGAAAAAACCAAAGAGAAAAAATGAAATGCTAAAAAAAAAAGAAAGGGGGTGGGGTGTTATACTTATTTGTGTGAACTCCATCTGTTTTCTGGAGAAAAAAAGGACACTATTGTAAAGAAAAAACAGTATTTAAAAAGAGAGATCCATTTGTATAACTGTTCAAAATAAAACATCTTTTTTTCCCTTCTCGTTTCTCGGCTACAGTTCTCAGGTTTCATCAATGATAAGTTTTTATTCTTTTTTTTTGGGCAACATTTTTTGGGGACGGGATAGCTCAGTGGTCAGAGCGCTAGCTTTCCCACAGCCAATGTTAAGCAGCATCGAGCGTGGTTACCAGTTGGATGGGTGACCGACCGTTTACGCGCTTTGGCTTCAGTACAGTCCACCCAGTTCACCCAGCTGTAAATGGGTACCTGCCTCTTTAGGGTCAGGGAAGGTAAAGCAGCGAGGGAGAGGAGATGGGCGCCACCCTCAATATGCTGGCCCCTAGAGAAGTGAGGTCTCTGACACCTCGCTCCCCTACGACCTTATAGGTTATGTCCCATAATGCGGGTACATACACATAATGTGTCCCACCTTTACCTTTTACCCACCATTAAGGTAGCTGGACTCCGACTTCGGGCATGATCTTTACACACGACACCAGAGTTCATGCGGTTTAAAAAAAAAAATGTTTTCGATCACCCGTTCCTACCGATACAAATTTCATACTCTTTCCAAAGGCAGAAGTAGTTTTAACATGCGCGCAAGATGTTCTGCGTGCGTTTGGCACACGGGGCCTCCTCGGTTTACAGTCTCACCTGAAAGACTTTGAGGGCAGTGGAGTCGGTACTGATATTAACTCCGGGGGCAAAATCCCCTCGAAGGAGGGTCTCGGTGATGGCTGGAACCCGGGGTCGAACCTGGGCCGTCAAATTGGAAGCAAGCGCAACGCCCTAACCACTAGGCTATCCCCCACCCCTCTCTAAACGTCTGGAATGGTTTGTACAGAAACAACAGGATACATTCTCATGAGCTATTTTCACGTCGCCTCAAACACACACACACGCACGCACGCACGCACGCACGCACGCACGCACGCACGCACGCACGCACGCACGCACGCACACACACACACACACACACACACACACACACACACGCACACACACACACACACACACACATCATTCTTGTTTTATTCTTTTATATCGAGGATAATGGAATAAGCACTCATGTACTTTTTCCATCCAGTCGCCGTGTGTATGCGGTATGTAGATTTTGTCATCCGTTCCCACCGGCACACAATGGCCTACTATTCCGAAAAGCGGAACGGGTGCGCAAGATGTTCCGCGTGCGTTCGCACACGGGACCTCGGTTTATAGTCTTATCCGAAGGACTTTTGGGGAGAGTGGAGTCGGCATTGATGCTAACTCCGGAGGAAAAAATCCTCTTGAACAAGAATCGAACCCGGGTCAGCAGATCACGAATGCATCACTCTAAACCACACACCCACACACACACACACACACACACACACACCACACACACACACACACACACACACACACACACACACACACACACACACACACACACACACACGCACGCACGCACGCACGCACGCACGCACACACCACACACACACACACACTCACACACACACACATTCACACACACTCACACCACACACACTCACACACACACACACTCACACACACACACACACACTCACACACACACACCACACACACTCACACACACACACACACACACACACACACACACACACACACTCACACACACACACTCACACACACTCACACACACACACATTCAACACACACTCACACACACACACTCACACACACACACACTCACACACACACACACACACTCACACACACACACACACACACACTCACACACACACACACACACACACACACACACACACCACACACACACACACACACACAACACACACACACACACACACACACACACAACACACACACACACACAACATATCACTCTACATCTCTTCAAAACACACCCCCCACACCCACCACACACCACACACATCTACAACAACATCAACACACACAACCTAATCTTTCCTCAATCACTACATATAACGCTACCCCAACCCCCACCCACACAACATCGTACACAACGACTCTTTTACACACACACACTTAGATATTTACTAAGTTATATATACTGCTCCTCTAGGTCTGAATAAGGTAAGACGCTTGCCACTGCCACATCGACCCGCCACTGAATGTTTAAGTTCTTAAAAAAGCTACTCCGATTTTTCTAATCTGGTATAAAGCGGTATAAGCGTTCCCACATTAAGACGCAGATGGTGAGTTTAGTTTGTATTTAAAGTACCACTGATTGTCTTACTGAGAGGTTAGATAAGCGATAGAGGTGAGCAGACAGAGGTGAGAGTGATTGTCTTAAAGAAGAAAGAAGAGAGGAGAGAGAGGGAGAGAGAGTGAGAGAGAGTGAGAAGAGAGAGGAGAGAGAGAGGAAGAGAGAGAGAGAGAGGAGAGGAGAGAGAGAGAGAGAGAGGGAGAGAGAGGAGGAGAGAGAGAGGCAGAGAGAGAGAGGGAGAGAGAGGAGAGAGGAGGAGAGAGAGGAGAGGAGAGAGAGGGAGAGAGAGAGAGAGAGAGGGAGAGAGAGGAGAGAGAGAGAGAGGCAGAGAGAGAGAGAGGAGAGAGAGAGAGAGAGAGAGAGGAGAGAGAGGAGAGAGAGAGAGGAGAGAGAGAGAGAGAGAGAGAGGGAGAGAGAGAAGAGAGAGAGAGAGAGAGAGAGAGAGAGAGAGAGAGAGAGAGAGAAGAGAGAAAGAGAGAGAAACACTAAAACACTGAAACACTGAAATGATTTAATGTACATTGGCCTTGGACCACAATACATTTGTTGGGCTTGGGATAGAACAATGGGTTCATTCATATCATTGGCAAAGCAAATGCACAAACAAATAATGATTTATGACTGATTAGAGAAGAAAAACACCAACATATACATAGCCAAATAATGCAAAAAGATTATGTCAGTAACAGGTCATGACTAAATACAAAAGAAAAACACCATTTATTCTATTTCTTGATTATAAACCTTAAATCAATCATAACCCAATCATAGAAAGAAGATGCTGTCTAAGAAAAATCATCCATATTGAGTATATCAAATCGTAGCAGTTTTCCAATAAAGTATTTGCGCCAACATTATTTTCCTTTTGTTAATAGAATGAAAAATGTAGTTAGACAAACTATGTTTGTACTCATCATTTCTTACTTTGAACATATCTGTCAATGGTACATTGATACATTTGCTTAAAAACTTTTCTCTTAAGTTTGAGTACATGTAACATTCCAATAGAAAGTGGGCTTCATTTTCAAAGTTCGTTTTACAAAATGGACACAATTTATCTCGGATATTATCACTATATCTATACACATTATTGTTAAGAGGTAAAACATTAACTCTTGCTTGTGCAATTGCTACACGAAAGCAGTAGACATCTATAAAGTTTAAATACTGCTCTTTTACAAAAATACTTTTAAACGATCTATACACATCATACCTCTCTTTATGAGAGAGAGAACTCTGAACTCTGAAATGATTTAATTGCACATTGGCCTTAGGCCACAATACAATATAGAAAAGAAAATAAGAAAATATCTTATATAACAGCACCTATCTATATTCTACAATCATTGGTTAATCGAGAATCATAATGGTACATCTCATACCTACTACAGTTCATATTTTAAGGACAGTTGTCAACTCACAGTTTACATTTCACATTTACTGAAATCATCAGAGTCAGAGACATTAGCATAAAAAGGGGAGATGCAGAAAAACATAATCATGTTATGCCACAAATTCTTGATAATAGCGATATAAACAAGGGTGAACATGTTTAAATGGTTTACCAGACGTACATCATAGGATTGGTTACCTTATAGACTTAAAATATTTTCTTCCGCCTATTGCTTGCATGAAACACATATTTAGATAAATTGTATCTGTGGATAGGATCAGTGGCTCTAAGCAACATGTTCAGAGGAAGTTCTTTTGACTCTTTTAGAAATTTGACCCTTAAATCTTCATACGTAGCACAAAATAACACAAAATGTTTTTCATTTTCGATCTGATTTTTGCAAAATGGACAGAATTTATCATGAACAGATTCACTATATCGATGTACATTGTTATTCAGTGGGAGTACA